>JADLZK010001928.1:0-95285 GCA_015847255.1 Hyparrhenia diplandra
ACATATAAAAGTATAAGATAACAGTGTCACCGAGGCACCTCATATGTCCGAGAGGGGACAGGATGGTAGACAAAGCTAGAGATAGAAGTTATCGAGCGTACCACCCAGGTGCAGCGTCAAAGCGTATCCTCGTAGCTCTGCTAGGCCACGCAGGTTTTAAGTAGAAGATTCATAAAAGATTTTTCGCGAAATCGCTAGACTCACTGCGCGCGCTAGCCAGGATGTACCCTTTGACTGCACTGCGGATGAGTGCCTCGCGACGCGAAACCCTAGCAAAGAAAGCGACTCATCTGCGGCTCGCATCATCCAACAGTTGGTACCGCAAGGCCATTTGAAATCATATGCGATACTTGCGATGCACAGTTGCTGCGCGTGTCCTAAGGCCAAAACTAAGGACAAAAAGCGACGATGCCATCGTCAAAAGATATGCTAGCAAAACCCCTGAGCACGTGAGAAAGAGCTTCCTCGGCGAAAGTAGTCTCGCTGCTCGAGGCTCGATCCTACTTGAGTGGGCGCAAAGATAATCGTTTATACGGACCATCTTATGGTACCTTCTCACACCGAGGATCACGAAACCTCGCACGATCCGCTGGATTCTTCTACTCCAAGAATTTGATATAGAAATAAAAGATAAAAGGAGAAAATACGCTTATGATCATTTGTCGTGATATGCAGTAACTAACATGCGAGAACCACCAATCAACGATTACTCGCGCGGCGACATGCTACTCAGGTGTCGCACTTCAGCCCATGGTGCGCAAAACATTGTGAATTACATGGTTGCGGGATATGTACCACCCTGGGGAGAACAAGGGAAGCTCCAAATGGAGAGCGCACGGCACTCATGGGATGACCATATCTGTACGGGAGTGTGCGGACGGCTGCTTGGCGAGAAGATGCGTACCGGGAGGAAGGAATGCGGATCATCGAAAATGTCATGCATCTCCCTACGCACGGGACATCGAGTATTTCGCACACAAGCCAAAATTTGGCGGTCGGATTCTTCCGGCCGGCGATGTGCGATGACCGCGAAAGAGTTCATCGAAGATGCTACAAGCGCGGTGGGAACATCCGACTGTGATGCAGCGCCCCTACACTACAACCTTCAAATAGAAATATTTTGATGTGTGGGGCATTGATTACATGGGGCCATTCGGAAGTCCCATGATTGCGGTATATCACGGTGGCGAAGAGCTACACGTATCAAAGTGGGTAGAGGCAATACCATGCAGCTCGCCGATGGCAAGCACGCGTTAAGAAGATGTTCCATGAAATCATCTTCCCCATTTCTAACGCTCACGCATGGTGACTGACGGAGGATCACATTTCAAGGACAAGTCATTCGGGGCATTCTTGAAAGAGCTCGGCACTGCACAATATCGCTACCCCTTATCACCCCGCAAACCGGGCAAGCCGAAACCTCCAATAAACAAATCAAAACATCCCTGCGGAAGACGGGTCAGCGAGATGGGGGGAAGGGCTGGAAGAATAAGCTACCCGATGCTCTCCGGGCATATCGAACAGCGATACAAAGCCCCCCATCGGCATGTCACCTACCCGGTGGTCTATGGCAAAACTTCGCCATTTGCCGGATGAGCTTTATGTCGAGCTCATTGGGCCATCAAGAAGTGGAATATGGACGCCGACTCATCGGAAAGAACCGGGTCGAGACAAATCTTAACTAGAAGAATGGCGAGAAGGCATACCACGGTGCAAGCTCTACAAAGAGCGCACAAAAAGATGGCATGATCGCCGTAAGATCAAAGAATTCACCACGGAAGACAAAGTACTCCTATTCAATTCCCGGGTGAAATTATTCGAAGGGAAGCTGAGAAGCAAAATGGAAAGGACCGTACAATCGTCATCAACACATCGCCACACGGGCGCAATCACAATTCAAGATGACGGTGAGATACAAAGGTAAGCGGTCAACGTCTTAAGCTTTTCTTCGAGCCAAGATCTCGATCTTAACCAAGAGATCGATAGAATAGATTTATGCCTTTGAGAATTAATTTATAATGATCAGCATATATAAAAAAATTTGTTATAACTAAAAATATATATATATATATAATAATAGTAAAACATAAAAAGTTATCTATATATTTTTTACTTTGTTTTAAATTAAGTATTTGCAAGATTCTATTTTTCTTTTTATTCTATTAAATTTATGCCGGTCATTTGCTACACAAAGGATATTTACTTTCTAAATTAAATCAAAGCATAAACTATTTTCAAAATTCAAATTTGAGGATCAATTAGAGATCAAGAAGAAAGGAAACATTTCGTAGCAGCAAACCCCAGTTCAAAAACTTTTCTAAAAGAATGAATGTGGTCGAAAGCTCGACAGGGGTGGGACGGAGTGGTGCGCCAGCGCACCTCATGAATGCACTCAAGACTGGCCGGCCCCGCCGGCCGGGATGTCGCCTCGCTTTCTTCTTTCTCACAACCTACAAGAGAGTAAGGTCGCTCCGGGCGAGATTTCGACTCGCTAAAACAGAGAGAGGAGAATTTGTCCTATAAAATCCACCCTCCTCCTCTCCATTCTTCACACCTCTCCTTCTTGCTCTTCTCCTCTCCCTCAAATCCTCTTCTTCTAAGCCAAGAACATTTGCAATGGCGGACCATGCCCTCACCCTCTACAACTCCTCTCTCTCTTTTTGCTCTCTCAATGAGGATGACTTGATCTTCCCTAGTGACGAGGTGGAACCATCCTCCCTTGTTGCCCCTTCTGCCGTGCTCCTCCACCACGCCTACTCATCCATTGGAGGGAATGACCACCCATGTGTCCACTGAGATCCGTGACACGCAGAGGTATCCTTTGGGCGCCCACCTCGTCCTACGGTGGGCACCCCGGGCGTCAAGAGGAAGGAGCCGGCTAGCGGCGCCCGCACTTCTTCCACGGGGACGCCCTCCTTCCACACCCTCCGACTACGGTTACTGCACACCGTTGTCGGTGTCGATATGCCCACAGGAGGATGTGGGAAAGGGCTTATGAGGAAGCTTTCGCCCTACCCCGTGACATCTCCCAAGTGCTCCACCGTATCCCCGCAAATCCTAGAAAAGCCCCGAATGTTGTTGAGAGTCGCCGAGTAGCGAGGGTCCTATGAGGGTACCCCCGTGCTACGCCTAGGAAGGCTCCCAATGTGGTCGAGAGCCGTTCCGAGGGTACTCCATCGCTAAACACAAGTTGGGAGTAGACGCGGTTCCTAAGGTCCCTTCACTAGCAACCCTAAACGCTAGAGTCAACTCTCTAAACAAGCTAGTGAAAACAGCAAGCGCAGAGGTAGAAGGGCAGATTAGAGAACGCCCGATATCGTAGAAAGAACTAGACTCTTTCCCCTAAGCTTCAACACTAAGCTAGCTAGGGTCGCTGAGACGCTAATGCGAGCGCCTACGCAAAAGCACTTAGAAGTGCTCTACCTCTCTATCAATAAATAGGCGCGCTTTAGTTTAATTTTCGCATATTTCCCTTCCTATCATTTTGTAATTCCTTCAAGTGTGCGCCTGATTTGAATTATTTATAAATTCACCAAAGTTTTATTATTTATGTATCCACTTGTTTTTGTCCTTGTGCAAAAAGAAAATTAAAAATAGGTACAAAAAACAAGTGTGGGAGGAGGCTCACAAGTCAAAGGTACGTGAATTTATCAAATTTAAATTTTGACTTGTGATTTATCTTAAATGCTAAAACCTGAACCAAGATTATAAAACTCCATCTCTATATCTACCAATTGATACATGGCATGCGTACATTTTATACTCATCCTCGAAAAAACCCCGATTCATGTGGGTTGCATAGGCTCTATCTAGTCTAAGTTTTTTGCCAAATATGATATATGGTAGAAATGGATTTACTATGACTTCATCCTTAACAAAAGAGAAGTTTTTACACACACACACAACATCCGGAACATACTTTGAAATTTAAAAAAAAAAAAAAAAAAAAAAAAAAAAAAAAAAAAAAGAAAAGATATGGGAGGAGGAGGAAAAAAAAACGTCAGATGAATAATGGACAAGTGTCCGAGGGCGGTAGAGCCCACATCTAAAAAAAAAAGAAAGAAAGAAAAAGAAAAGAGAGAAATAAAGACAAAAGTCTAGGCTTGAGCAAAGCCCACCTCTCCAAAAAAATTATAGCAATAAAGCCCATGCTTTCTCGAAAAATAAAATTTTATCTAAATAAAACCCGGATAAAAAAAGTTGATAAAAAGGATGAATGATAAGCACCTCTCGTTATAACCGTTCTATCGGCAACCGCCCAAGGCTTTGAGAAAAGCCAGAAAGCCCCACCACGATGAAGGTAATAAAGGGTGGGAAAATGCTCACAAAGCGTGTAAGGCTTGGAATAACCTGTATGCAAGCCACATCTTGGAGATTGAACCACTTTAGTCCCCAATGCCTTCACTCGAGGGGGCCCAGTAAAGGGCTAAGTGTGGGGAGTTTGTTGACTGCGAAACCAACGACAAATTAAATACCGTCAACACAACATTAAAACAACCTAGAAATAGGGTTTAACTAACATATTCCAAAGTTTTTGGTGTTTATTTGGACTTGCGAGGGACAAACTCATGGATGATCACTTTGGGCCAAAAAGACAAAGAAAAGAAATAAAATCAACAAATAAAAAGGCCCAAAGGAGCAAATGGTAAGCCCAAACAGAAATCGCAACAAAACGGTCAAAACCGAGGCCGGGCCAAGTCCACCCATACAACTTTTGAGCAAGGAAGCCCGGCTGCGTGGCTCCGGCCGGCCGGCCCCGGCAGTGGTGCGCGCGCATTCACGGTAGCGCCGCACTGGCCGAGGCTGCTCGAGTTCCAAATTTTGGGAGGCGGTTTGTTACCTTCCAACCGATGAAACCGGCGTGGGATGGTCGGTTTGGCGCCACATGAAAGGTTTTCCTAGGACGGTTTGGGTGTTTTTAGCACTTAGGTCCCTCCCCTTGTGTATAAATAGGCCCCCTCTCTCCCTCTCAAATATCAATACAAATTCAAAGGAGAAACCAGTCCACTTTGTGCGAGAGAGTAGAATTAGATCTTCTTCTTCTTCTACTTCTTCTATTCTATCTCCTAATTCTAGAGAGTGAGAGAGGGAAAGGCCAGAAAGAAGCTTTGGTTCTTTTCTAATTGAGTTGCAGTTCGCCTGGGTGTTCCGCGTGGTTCCTAGGAGGACGGAGTGCGGACTTGCTCGTGTCGGTACCCGCTTTTTGTACCTCTCCTGAAGCTACTTACACTTTGGTAAGGAGTCTTGTGATTATCTTGCAGCTACTTAATTTCCTTCGCATATTTCTTAGTCAAGGCAGACTTGCGGATTGGTAGATCGTTTTAAACGTTAGTTCTTGGTGGAGGAACTCTTTGACCGGGGAACCTTGGCCAACATCAAGGCGTGGACCAATAGTGTAAACGTGGTGTTTGGGCTAGCGTTCACCTACCTTTTGCGGTGCATCCCGCGGTTGAGGGGGTAGGCGGCTTGGTCGTGACAAGCCTTGTCCGTCCTTTGAAATCCCCCCCACGTTCACCGTGTCGTGTAGAGCCAATTGTCGAATCTACCCATTTGGGAGCGGGCCGGTGCTCGAAGCGAGTAGACAAATGAGACTTTAGGAATCACCGCCGAAAACTTAGCCTATAGATACCTCGCTACTCTTAGAAAACAAGCCCTTGCCTTAGGTTGACATAGACCAGCTGTCACTTGGCGACCGTCCTCGTAAAAAATACGACACCGCTACTAAGGGTGAAGTGCTACTAACGGTATTTCCGTGCGCTGCGAATTTCTCGCAGCGTAAGAAACACCAACAAGCATTTCGGCGCTGTTGTCGGGACGATTTGTCGTAGTCATATATCGAGCCGAGTCAACCTACGTGGACTGTAGTATCCTTTTAAACAAAAATACCAAAAGAGTTCCTGGTACCCATGGAGCAACCCACTATCCAAATCCTATCCGGCTCCCAAGGGCGAGCTCATTAGAACCATGCCACCGCGAAGCCAATCACGGCTTTCGAATATGAGCTCCGCCCTCGGCTTTATAGCCATGGTTCGAGGCCAGCCTTTTCAAGGGCTCGGAATATGAAAAACCCCTATCATCACTTACGGGAGTTTGAGCGGCTGGTGGCTGCCCTCGACACCGAGTGCATGACACATGACACGCCGAGGTGGAAGTTGTTTCGTTCTCTCACCGAGAGGGCGACTCAATGGTACGCCCATAACGTAGGGTTGGTAAACGGAGAATGGGAAGAATCTGCGAAATGCATTTTGTGTAGCGTTCTACCCTATATCCGAAATCGCGCCCAGCCGACAAGAGATACTCAACTTCCGACAAATAGAGGGTGAAACCTTAGGTGCACTGGGACCGGCTTTACCACGCTTTACGATCGGCCCTGACACATCCATACCAAACCACGTGCTTTTACAAAGATTTCTGGTTAGGTTTGGACAGAATGACCGCCCTATACCGCTTGATTTAGGCTGTGGGAGGGTCATTTTTCACATAAAACCAAATGAAGGAGAAGCTCTCCTAAACCGAATTATTGAGAATACTCCTCCGCTTAGAACCCATCCGAGTAGAACCTGCCAGGAGCCGGAGAAGTCTCTTCGGCTGTGCCGAACCCGATAAACCTACGGAGGACCCGCGCTCGAACGAGCCAAAGGGGAGACCGCATGTACGGATCTCCCGTTCTTCGAGGTTGACCTTATCGATCAATTCGGTGACACCTCGAGGTACGAACAATGGAAGATACCACTGTCCCAGCTAGCCTCTGAACAACCCCTGGATAAACTCTTTCTCGTGAGCGATTAAGGAGCTACCGCCTATAATGAGCACGGAATGGTTGCGAGAGGAAGGACCTCTTTCAAGAAATTGATAAGTGGCCCCTCTACACCAATCCATTGCAAATAACTTGAGGGAGATCGGGTGGAAGTCATGTATAACCCCTTTGTGGGGATAAACATAATGTCCGAAACCTTCGCGACAAGCCGTGACGGTGAAACCGTTAGGACCCCACAACACGGACCTTGCGCATAGCACCACGAACCACCATTGAAAGCCGTGAGGTTATACATGAACAAATCTTCCAACACAAGGATGTCAAGTTGTTTCCGGATTTTCATTTTTTGATATCCAAGACTTCGACATCCTAATCGGGCATCCTTGGAGAAGATTCTTGATCTATCAACATCGAGGGATTTAGATGTCAAACTCGGGAAGAAAAAGTTTTCTATCCCGATTACTCGAGCTAAAAACTTCGATATGAGAACCCTTCCTTGAGTACGACATGCCCGAGGGAGGTCATGTGAGTTATGCTATATGAGAACCCGTAAACGGACCTAGAAAAAGACGCCCAATTCTTCATTGAAGAAGAGGACTATCTGTGGAACTCATAGAACTTCCCAAAAGAGGAAGAGCTAACTCGGCCTCAGTTGAGCTTAAACCCCTACCCCCGGGCCCTACGATGTCTTCCTAAACGGCGATTCACAAGCACCTGGTCATCATAAGCGATAAACTTAGTGACCGGGGAGACTACCCGGTAATAGCCGTTTTAGAGAAACACAGACGGTCTTCGGGTATTCCCTTCAAGATCTGAAAGGGTAAGCCCGGCACTATGCACACATCGCATTCCTATTGACCCCGACAGCACCCCATCATGCGAACCCAAATAAGCAGCTCAATAATGCGATGCGTGAAGTCGTGAAGAAGGAAGTTCTCAAGCTTCTTCACGTAGGGATTATCTATCCCCATCCCCACCACAAAGTGATTGGGTTAGCCCAACCCAAGTGGTCCCTAAAAAGGAGGAATGACGGTCGTTGAGAACGCTTAAAAACGAACTCATTCCACAAAGACAAGTCACAGGATGGAGAACGTGTATTGATTACGTAGAAAACTTAACAAGGCAACAAAGAAAGATCACTTCCCCACGCCCTTTATTGATGAAATGTTGGAGCGGTTAGCTAAAACACTCTTTTCTTCATTTCCTTGACGGGTATTCTCGTTACCACGAATCCCGATCCTGTAACACCGAAAAATTGCATGAATTTAAAATAGGTAATTTGATTTATTTATGCAAATGTGTGGTGCATTGAATCTAGTAAATAATATTTTTGTGGAATTAAAATTCATCATAAGGCTAGACACATGCTTTTGCATCCATGCCGCTGCATATTTTGTTTCTGTGGTGTTTGGTTTTGCTGAAATTGAAACTGATTTCAATTCTTTTGATAAATGATATTTGAAATCTGTTTTAAATTTAAAGAAGGTTTCTTTTTTCCTTCTCCTTTTAGCCCTCCTGGCAATTTTGGCCGAGTGGCCCAATTCCTGCTCACCGGCTTTTCATTTGATAGCCTGAGGCAATCTTGGCCTCTCTCTCTTTTGGGCTGCCAACAACGCTGCCCTTTCCTCTCTTGTTGCTGACATCAGGAGCCACCAAGTCAGCGTCGTCGTTCCTCTACTGAAGTTCGACACGGACTCGAACTGGAGCCGGGCGCACCGAAGCCGTATCCAAATCTCGCGAGCCCCGGGATCCTTTCCTTGTTTCAGAGCCACGTCACCTTATAAAGAGGAGCTGCACCTACGTCGCTTTTCTTTTTCCATCTACTCGCAACAGCCGCCATCGCTCGAGTTTCGACCGCCGAGACCTAGCCGCCATTGGAGCAGCTGCTCGAGCTCGAATTTTGTCGCAGCCGCCGCTTGTCCATCTCTGTAAGTTCATCGCCGAGCCTCGCATTGTTCTGGCGAAGCCGTAGAGTGGTTTCCCCGTTGAATTTGCTCTTTCTTTGCTCATCCTGGATCGTTGGGCCATGCAGTGTTGTCTTCGTCTGCCATATTGGCTTGTACGCCGTTCACAGATCACCATCGGGGCATCGACTCCAACTTCTTCTCTGGTGAGGTCGCCTTGCCCTCCTCATTCTGTTGGTGCAAACTCTGTGTCGAGCTCATCGTCCATGGTTGTCATCACCGAGCGCCTTGCTTGCTTTGATGATGTAAACTTTAGCTTTCGTGACATAATCATGACATCATTTTGTTTTATGGCCGATTTGCTTCACAAAAGTAATTCAGTAAATACGCACTGAAATACATCCGGCCATAGTCAATTTTCCTTGATCAAAACTACGTTTTTTATATATTACAGAATTTCCATCAGATTTCAAATGTTTGTAAAATGCTCAATTTAAACCGAATTAGTCCATTCAAATTGCGTTAGATTCATAATCTCATAATCTATATGTTTTACTCACTGTTAGTCAGATTCATAATTGCGTTAGGTTCTTTCTACCTGGAGTTGCGGGTTGCCCCTCGGTGTTCAAGCGGTTCCTAGGAGGACGGAGTGCGGACTTGTCGGTACCCGCCCCGGCTTGTACCTCTGCAAAGCTACTTACACTTTGGTAAGGAGTCTTGTGATTATCTTGCAGCTACTTAATTTCCATCGTATATTTCTTAGCTGTTGGAGACTTGCGGGATTGGTAGATCGTTTTTAACGTTAGTTCTTGGTGGAGGAACTCTTTGACCGGGGAACCTTGGCCAACATCAAGAACTGTGACCAATAGTAAACGTGGTGTTTGAACTAGCGTTCACCTACCTTTTGCGGTGCATCCCACGGTTGAGGGGTAGGGCGGCTTGGTCGTGACAAGCCTTGTCCGCCCTTTGAAATCCCCCACGCTCGTTTGTGTCGTAAGAGTTAATTGCCGGACAACGCCCTTTGGGCGTGGGCGGTGTCCGAAGTGAGTAGACAACAGGACTTTAGGAATCACTGCCCCGAAAACTTAGCCTATAGATACCTCGCTACTCTTAGAAAACAAACCCTTGCCTTAGGTTGACATAGACCAGAAAAGCCAGCTGTGCGACCGTCCCTGTGAAAAATACGATACCCTGCTTACCACCGGGTGAAGTGCTACAACGGTATTTCCGTGCGCTTGCGGATTTCTCTGTGTGCGTAAGAAACACCAACAATCAGATGACTTATTCATGTACTATTTGTTCTCTAAATGTTTCTGTGTCCCTTATTTAGCTCCACAGATGTATTTTCTATAGCACAACCATGTCCTTAAATATACATTTTGAAAATGTCCAAATGCCTTCGTGAGATGAGAGTATGTACATGAATCCATTACGATGCATATGACCATATTACAGTGTGCTCAGGAAGCAATCTGAATCTTCCTAACAGTGTTTCTATACCAAACATTTAACTGCTGCTCTCTTGCTTTGATGCCTACATCCTGTATGCTCACAACAATTGTTGTTCCTTTCTTTAGTGCTGACCCAGGACTTTGACTATTTTGAAACCCTCCTGTTGTTATAGCACTAAAAGATGCAACGTATTTCATTACATTACCAATCCATTGTAGTGAATATAGTTTGCCAAAGTTCGCAAGCCTTCATTTTAAAATTTGATTCACAGTACTTCTGTTGTTATTTGCCTGATCTAAATTAGCTTTTGTTTGCTCATACAGTTCTTTGATTTCCAAATGTATATCCTGCGCCCTTTGCACCTATAACCTATTTACTTTTCCATCTCCTCACAGTTCCAGGTTCCCGATACTTTATCGATCATGACCACGATCAGTGTGATGGTATACTCACATTATCGTACGAACGCCTCCAATAATCGCAACCCATCTACAACTAATTTTGCTAATCTTTTTTTTTTTTGTTCCATGTATAATCATATGATGTTCTACAATTCCGGTTTCCTGCCCGTGCGAAGCACGGGGATACCTACGTAAGTTGTTTAATCATTGGAGATACTTTAATCATAAATTATTTATTTTATAATTTGCTAAAATAATTGAAATAAAACGAATGCTCAAATACGATACTCAAAAAGTCAAAAACGACAAAGTCCATGAGACGGAGGGAGTATATATTAAAAGATATTAATATTTATAGTACATAATTAGTGTCATTGAAAAGATCTTTGAATCTAGTTTTTTTATTAAATTTATTTAAAGATACAAATGTTACACGTATTTTCTATGAATCAAGTCAACCTTGTGGCTCGCACACCAAAAGACGATAATTATTTAGGGACAGAGGGAGCACTGCATGTAAAAAAAAAATAGTGGTGCGAGAACTGATGTGAGTGGTAAATGGAATCCAATGCCTAATGCTTTTTAGTCCTTTCGCCTTGTTCGCTTGGCAGAAAATAAGCACTGATTTTGGCTGATCTTTGAATTGTTGTGAATGAAATTGGAAAAGTGAAATATAGATTAAAAATGTTAAGTTGGCTTAATTTGGACCGTATACGTCACGGATGTTTGACGGGATGTCGGAACAGGATTTTAATACTAATAAACAAACAAATTATAGATCCCGTCAGGAAAACTGCGAGACAAATTTATTAAGAATAATAATTAAACCATCATTAGTGAAATTATTACTGTAGCACTTTAGTGTTAAATCATGAACTATGTAGGTTCAAAAGATTCGTCTCGCAATTTGCACGCAAACTATAATTAGTTTGTTATTTCATCTACATTTAATACTTCATATGTGTACCATGACATTCAATGTGACAGGTAAAAAGTTTTTAGGCGTGGACGAAACTGTGCAATTAGTTTTTGCACGTTTTAGCATTCAAAAAAATAGTACCGAGAAAGAAAGGCGTTTTAGCCTGTAACGGTAGGTCCCACCCTAGGCTACAGTACATCACCCGTGCATCCGTCATCTCCCTGCCGGCCACTACTAGGGGTGTGTTTAGTAAGACCCAAAATTTGGTGAAAAATTTTGGATGGAAGTGACATGTATGTCACATCGCATACGTTATGCTTGGCGTTTAGTTTGTTAGTGGTAAATATTATCCTATCCATGGTGTAACTAGGCTCAAAAGAATCGTGCCATGAATGCATATCTAAAACTGTGTAATTATTTTTAATTTTTAACGCATATTTCGTACTCTATACATGTTCTTGGTAACGGATGTGATGGAGAATCTTCTTTTTGCATAGTGAAATTTGGGAGGAATTTGGGGATCTAAACACACCCTAGGAAAAAAAAATGAAGAAAACAACAGAACGCGGGAGGCATGGGAGGGAAGAGGCTTGGTTGTATTTTTTAATACAAAACCAGCGCTGTGTGAACGCTTTTCCATCAGCGATAAATGCGCATGTCTTCCAATCTCGCGTGGAGAAGAGAGCAATGGTCACACACGGGTGGTTTGTACTTTTCCGATCACCGAAGCCCGACCCGACTGATTAATCCTCATCAGCAACTACACTACACCTCGGGCTCTCTCTCTCGCGCGCCGGGCTCGGGCTTGTTATCGGGGTTATTAAAAAGTCCCTCGGAATCCTTGCTCCCACAGCAAGTCGCCGCGCACCTCGCTCCCGCCCGCGCTCTAGCCTCTATCCCTCGAGTCTCGACCGGTCATCCTATCCCCTCCCGGCCACCCTCTCTCCCTCCCTCCTTCCCTGCTTTGCGCCGTCGCAGCTCTCTCTCTCTATCTCTCTCCTGCTCTCCGCCGCACCTCCCTCCCTTCCCTTGCTCAGGCGGCTGGCGGAGGTGCGCACAGCGGAGCTCGCGCCCGCGGCCGGCGAAGGAACGCCTGGCGGAGCTCACGCGCGCGCCCCTCGCAGGCGCACGTGGCGGAGCTCGCGCCCTCGTCCCTCGTAAGCGCGCTCGGTAGGCTTGCGCCCGCGGCCGGCGGAGGGGCCAATCGCTCATCCCTTCACGGTTGGCGTGCACATTTCGGGAAGAGCTCGGTGGCCTTCGCGGCGTCGCCGCTCGCCACCTACGACGCCGGCCTTCAACGATGGAAGCCTCGGTGGGATCTCGTGTGACGAGGACAGTGACGATGCCGACCTCCTGACGGGGGGGATCTGTGCGAGCTAGGCAACTTGTCGTCCAGGAATGTCAGATCCAATCTACTACGGTGAGCAGCTTCAGTCTTTGGTGTTCAAGCTCCGAATCCCCATCCCGTCATCCTTAATTACTACCCCAGCTGGTGCTTCTACATGTTTGCTCGTGCTGCAGGGGGCTTCTCCCATGCTGGTCCTCAAGAGGCCCCTGGATTTTGCGACATTTCCTTGTCACATTACAGAAGTAGCAGTATGTGTCTAACCAAATTGAAGAGCAGTGCCTTATTTATTTTCTTGCTGCATTACTGTCTACTAGGTCTCTAGGACATATCTGGATTGCAATGCGGACACCCTTTACAACACCATGTCAATACCTATTGTCACATTTGATTTAGTTGATTGAAGCAAGTGAATTCCGAAATTTGTTTGCTTGCAGTGTAGGTGCTGCATTAGTTAGCTCATGCAGTTTGTAGGCTTTAAGTGCCAAAAATATATGTCCATTGCTGGCATCACACTGTAGTGGCATTCATGGAAAAGTTTGATGTTTGATTGATTGATTCTTTACATTCACTTGTGGATATTGTGAGTTTGAACTGATGCCTGCATTTGAGAGCACATCCAACTGGTTCTTTCTGTAGTAGTATTCAGGACTTAGGTTCCTGTGAAGTGTGAGCCACTTGCATTTTAGTGACAGAGGTTGGGGCCAATCTGTAAAGTTGGATGAGAGAAATATGAGAAGCTCTCAGAAATTTTGCATTTGTTTGCAGGTCTGTTGTTGTTACTCGCTTGGTTCTTTTTGGGTTATTACAAGTATAAGACTCTAGGATAAGTGGTAGGAGATCCTGATGATTATGGGGTGTTTTTATATATCCATTTCTGTAATATGGTCTGAGTATAGCTTTATATGTGTCCATATTGTCACCGTGAAGTCGCTTCCATGGCTGTTTGGTGGTGTTGCCAGGTTGGTTGAGTTCTTTATGTCATGGTACGGCCATTGCAATCAGCTAGCCCCTGCTTGGGACTGATCCAAGATGATGCAGCAACTTTGTGAATAAGCGCCTGCTTGGGACTAGACCATATGGTCTGAGTTCACTTCTTGAATACAATTGGTAGGACAACATAAAAATATCAAGCACCAATGGAAAGAAATTGTGAGTGCGGTCAATTTTGTTGTCATCGATACACAAATTACAGGCATGTTAGCATAGGATACAGTCAGAGATTGGGTTGTCCTATGTAACTTTTAACTAATGTGTTAATGTTCGACAACATTTTGATAAAAATTATTGGCTCTCTCATCCTGTCAGTGATAGCAGAATAGATATACACTGCTTTGTAAAAAAAGATTTGTGAGTTATGAAGTTTAAATTCAGTTTACACATAATGCTACCCGTGCTTATTTTCTTTTGGCTGTTTTATTAATTACTTCAATAGTTCAACTAGGTGTTCTTAGGTATCTTAATTCAGAATGGGGTTAATGAGTGGACTGCCTACACAAACTAATTGCGGACTTTGTTTGTTGGATCCAACTATGGAGGCTCTTCTTTGTTTCCCTAGTTGTTGTTGTGTAAACAAAGTGGAAGAGAGCTCACCACCAGAAGACAAGCTAAACTGAACCAAACTAAAATGGCATGCATGAAAATAGGTTGTTGTTACACTCATTTTCCTTAGCACCATTAATTTAGTAGATAGGCATTTATGCTTTCTTGCTCCATGTTTTTCCTTTTTGGTTGCTACCGCTATCTGCCTTGCACACTTAGATAAGTTGAAAGTCATTGACCTTACCTGTGTATCTGAATTTCCTTGGTTGCTCCTACCTAACACGCTTAGGAAAGTTGAAAGTCGTTGACCTTGGGCTTGCCTGATTTTCTTGGTGCCCTTAATAACTATTTATCTCTATTGTTTACAGTGCAGTCGAAGATATCTAAGATGTCTAATCAACAAAAGGAAGGTCACGGTGCTTTTACCTGCCGGTTGTAGTGGAGTGATGTTTTACATGCATATGAAAACCTCATTTGCAACCGAAGTTCACCGCTCTTTTACCATTATTATATACTATATTGTAGCCGTATATTTGGATCAAAATTCGTAGCTAACAGCTGTGTAGTATTCAGAATTCCAATCGTGAACTTTATCTGATAGATATATCATGTGTGGCTTGATTGGCTATAGCAGTGACAACACGTAGTGAAAGGTCATGTAATATATATGGCTGAACAGAAACATATCAGGTGATATGATATATTTACTCTTTTGATATGGTAATATTTGTAATATTTATGCTTAGTGTCTTAGCTGTATGTATTGATCCTATATTGTTTTTCCCTTAAATCATTGTAGGCGCCCGAATGGGGCTACGATGTTCTAGTTTTTATAAATTAACGCTGGTGGTTAGCTCTACTACCCTCACCGTCGGCTCACTTTACTCAGTCGACCTCTCTACAGCCTCCGATCTGATCCCGGCCATCAGAACCCCATGGAGCCAACCGGCGATAACCTCTCTGCTGGAGGCCACAGCAGCCACAGCGGCGACTACTACGGCTGCCCCGCTGGGACCTTCGACCAGCAGGAGCAGGACGAAGACCTGATGCCGTGGGTGTTATCCTTGTTCTCTGATTTTCAGTCGCCACCACCGTCGTCTTCGCTGCCACCCGCGGAGGGGTTCGGGCTGGGCGGAGAATTTCGGTGACGGGTGGCAGATTTCACCTCTGGATGAGCATGAGATGCCCTGTATTCCTGCTGCCATAGCTCAAGAGACCAACTATGCCGCCGCACCGGCATCACTTGTGGCCTCACTTGGCACAGAGGCAGGTTAGTAAGATATTTGGCAGTTTCCTATAAAAATTAAGAGCACGAATTTCCTACTATGAATGTCTTTTAAGACACTGGCTAGCAGGGGTTGTCAGAGTACTGATTGGTGCCTTTGTTGTGTTTGCATGGTTGTCTCCTGATGAAGGGCAATTGTGGTCCAATTTTTCCCCATCATCCACCACGCTTGACGACGACCTACTCCTCCCGTTCTCGGAGGAGGACATCCAACAGATGATGACATCATGGGAGGAGCCTTTATTGCATCCGCCGATGGTTTTTGATGAGCTGTCGAATATCCCTACCGATGCAGTGCAGACGGTGCTCCAACAAGGCACCACCAGCACCACCGCCGGTTCGTGTGCTTAATTCCATTTCTTTCTCCCTTACAGTTTCTTTACAAAGGCATACAAAGCGCGGCGTGATATGCTAGCTATATAATCAGATCTCGTTATTTTTCTTCTTTTTCATCTGTGACGCCTCTCCGAATCTTGCCTGTAGGGATTTATAATAACAATATCTCAAGGTTGATTTCAATGCCAAGATATAGTTACTGCTCATACTGTAATATATTTGATTTTGTTATGAATTCAGATTACATGCTGTCTGAATATCTGTTCTCTATGTAATCTATACTTTGTTTTTGCCTAGTGTATTTTGAATGAAATCTGAACCGTCCAATTGGCTGTGTGTTTTAGGTGGTATGGTTGCAGATGAACTGCCAAATCCACTACAGCAGCTTCCACTACCGACGAGCGACCCTGAGGCTCAGCCAGCCGGGGTGGTGGCTGGGCCTGGCTGGACCTTTCACTGGGCGATGAAGTACAGATACAGCAGATGACGCCAACCATTTTGCCATCTCAGCCACCACCCTCACCTACTCGGTGATAAACCCTGGTCAGACGAGGCAAACCATGCTGCTTCGGCACCCGATGGGTTCGCAAGGTACTATAATTAGTACAGGATTTGGGAAAATTCCATCAAATTTGTTCTTCCGTTTATTTAAGTTTGCAGTTTCTTACTTTCTGTATATGTAAGCATTTTGATACCCTAAAATTAAGGAAATATGCTCGATATAAATCAGCAGGGACTCTTATGCTAAGAGCGCCACAGGATCAAGAAGATGACATTCTGAGTAGGGCCCGGACTCGGGGCCGCAGGGCCACCAAAAGTAGGGCCCCCTCTAGCCAACTACAGGTATGTAATGTTTTTTTATTTAACCACACGTATATATTGTTGTGAATAATTTGACATAAATATATATGTAGTACAAGAACTGACAACTTACTCATGATTCTAAACCCATTAAAAGTTTATAGAACACAACCCCAGTTCTATAACTTAGAGTGGGTATACTTGGTCACCATCCTTTTATACAGGCAGTGCCTATACTTTAAAAATAAACGAAAATCAGTTCAAGCCACGCTGAATTTGGGCATCGTGCTTTGTGCATGGTCTCTCCAACAAGAAGAGTCTCCATGGTCTTTCGGCTATAATCTTACCATTACTAACTAATCACCTCCAGCTAAGAAGCTAGACAAAAAGATAGATCCAATAATCAGAAAAAATCTAGCTTTTTAATTTGGCAGACTCTAATTACCATCACAAATAATAGCCATTAGTTCTATTCTAATTTATAAAATACTGCCCACTATTGTAAATTATCCACATTTTCCATTTTGCAATGTATATATTTTGAAATAATTGCCCAGCTGTTCCATTATGAAAGATAATACTACAAAGTAATACATAAAATTTCTTTAATTACCGCATATGCCATTATATGAGCGATAATATAACATAACCCTTTGATTTTTATCTATATTTGTCCACAATCACCATTACAAAAATAAAAAATGTCCCTCAAATCTATGTCTACATGCCAATATAAACCATTATGGAAAATGATCCAATAACCATAAAACCGAGTACGCTCTATATTCTTCTAAACTACTTTTACATTAAAAATAAGCATAAGTGCTATATGCCACTATGTCTACCATGCATACGTTAGGGTGAACATTTATTATGATAGTTTATCAATGACAGAAAAATGATCTCATAATAAAGTACATACCGATGACACTGACGATTCGCATTAAGTTATACTAATATGTTACGATAATAAAATTTGTAGGATATTACTATATACAAGTATATACATTTTAACTAAAATATATGACACATCAATGTAGGTAATATAATTTTAACCACTCTGTGCTTTTACAAAATATTATTACTACATGAATAATTCTTCGATATAACAAATTTAACATCTTGAGTTGACTCCTGCCTGCTAAAACGACAGTTTATATCGTTATAAAATATAAAGTAAAATATCCATCAAATCTACACCTAAATTACCAATACAAGCTATTATAGAAAAAAATTAAATAACCATAAAGCATATTGTATATCTAAACTACCTATCTCTACTATTAGCAAATTCAAAGTAAACATCAATGCTTCTGTGGTTAGTGGGGCTGGCTGTACCTTTTAGGTCCAAGGATCAAACATAGAATTGATTAAAAAAGTAACTTGATTGAATGATGTTCCTATATGTTTCACTAATAATACGCATGGTATGGTTGCTCCTTTCTCAGGGTTTTTTTTTTTTTTTATAACTCTCCTTTCTCAGGTTGGGTCCTACAATCTTTTTGCTATGGGGGTAGATATGATGCGCCAACTTGGCAGAGAAATTGGCATAATGCTGAAGGATGAAAAGCACGGATCAAAAGTTTGGCGGCACTTCTGGAGGTCACAATGTAAATATTGTCGTACCTTGAACGGGATATGCCTATATTGCTATACTGTCATGAGAAACCCCTCAACCATTGAGCTGTCAAGGCACAATAACATTCACACCTCTGGAGCATCGTCAAAAGAAACCCAACGGTCCTCTCATCAGGCACTACAGATTAAAGAAATTGCTGAGAACCCCAATGGTGAGAGTGAACCAATTGAGACAGACAACAGCAATTGTGCCACTGCAGCGCAGGTGGACACGCATAAGGCACAAACGCTGGTGAGGCTTCCTTTATTTATTTGTTCCTTTCTTGTATAACAACTTCCATCGTCTTCCTGTTCTGAACTGTATGGGAGGCATGGACTAGCAAGTCCAGGGGTGATTGAACTTTTATCTTCAAGGCCATTTGAAATCCTAAGTCACGGGGCCAGGAATAATGGACTAGCAAATCCATGTATGGGTGATTTGGATTTTACTTATGTTTAAGGTCATGGCGTGGTTTTGTGGTTTAAGTGTTCAGTGTTCAATTACAAAATTGAAGTAAATCCCTTGGACTACATACGACAGCAGTTTGATCTGTTGTTGGCGGCTCAGTAAGTCTATTTGGTGGCTGCTTAATCTCTTTTCAAAGAATTGTGTGTTGCTTTCCTCAACCAGGTGAGAGGCTTGTTGTTTTTAGGGTTGTAGCTATTGAAATATATGTAAATTATGCGCTTTCCTTCATCAACTTGCCTTTTGATTAACACCCTGTTCACTGGTACTGAAAAAGAAGCGCTGATTTTGGCTGATGCTGATTTGTTGTGAGAGTAAAACACTGTTCCATGGCTGAAAACAAGCGCGAGATACGAACAAGCTAAGTTGGTGTAGTAGCCTAATAAGATATGATAACTTTGAACACTTAGGTTTGAGTTATTGAGTCCTAGCTGTTATAGCACAGCTTAATACCAAAAAATTGTTGCTCACTTCTTTCATGTTCGAAAAGCTCAAGATATCTCCATGAGGGAGAGTACCGAGACTATCTGTTAATTGTCCAATTTTCTTCGTCAACTTAAGGTTTTAGGTTAGTTTTGGCGGGTGCATGGTAGATGGGTTACACTCTTTTTGCCCGTTCAGCAAGTTGTTCTAAAAAACAGCTTGTTTGGTTTCTACAGTTTTTGAATAAGTATATCATATCCCACAACCGGTCTGGGCTTGTAGTATTAAAATTTAGTGATATTTTTGTTCTTGCCATTAATTTTCATTTCATCTGCGATCCATACAAGCACGAAAGGATTTATGTCAATTTTTTTTTTTTGCGTATAGTTAATCATTCGATAACCAAGTTGAAATAAATCCAAACTGTTTTATTTATTGTTTTCCTATGAATGTAGTTGTAATGTCTCCATGGCAACAGCATCAGCTACCGATGGACCTCGAGGAACAAATGGCAACAATCCTTTTCGTCCCAGCCGTGCTCGAAGGACCAGAGCACTCTCGGCGTTTGGTAAGGATGTGCCTTTATAATAGTTTTATTTGCATGTCATGTATTCATACCCATCTCAGTTTTTTTTTTTTTTCATCCATACTCATATATAGATATTTTATTGTCTTTATCTTCTGATTTACTCTATTTTATTTGCTTTTCCATCCACATTGAAAGTACCCCCCTTAGGTCACATCTCTACATGTGTTCAACATATATTTAGTACCGTTAGCTATACTATGTGTTTGACATGGAAATTGATAGTTTATTACTTCTTGCATACATGTATACATAATTTGCATGATGACACACATCATTTTTTTTTTTTATATTAACAATGGCATACAAACATGCATGTTTTACTTTATAATGAAGGCATTAGATTGTTTAGATACAGATTAGCGGTGATTTCATATTTTGTTTTAATAGCAATGACAAAGTAAGGTAGTTTATATTTAGATTTAGAGTGTTAGTTTAGATTATTTTTATAATATCATATAGGTGGATATAATTTGGATGAAGATTAGGAGGGTTACATCAGACTATTTTTCATGATGGTAAAGGTAGGTAATTTTGATACATAATTAGGGGGTCCGATATCGTCTATTATTGTCAATGATGATTGCAGTCTAACGGGGTAATGGCTGATATTTGTAATTTTTCGTATGGTTAATCTGATTTTCTAGTGCCACTCATTTTTACTGTTGGTGAAAATGTATGACGTTTTATTTGTAAAAAAAATACTGCCATGAGTCGTGACACAAGAGTAGCATATTGGAAGGCTAGCTAATTCTACTTTTTGATGATGATGATGATAATATATAATGTGGTCGGTCATGCATCACTTTTGCAGGTTGATGATATAGATGAGCTGCACAAATGGTGGGACCTCTTTATCCGACTCTCTGATGGCTCATCATATTGCTCATCGACTACTAAAAGTAGTGCTCACGACGGCTTCAGGTTGAAATTTTCGGACGGCAAGTATACGGGTAGCAAAATGGTTCACGTGCACTCGTCACCAGCTTGGGTGCACGTCAGCGAGAACCCGCCGTGTGGTTGTCCTGCTGGAGTCTTGCTACTACCTCGCTGCGATACTATTGGCAGCTCTTGGGTGTTCGCGTTTGTGCAAGTTTACTATTGCAACTGGAAGTCCATGCGAGCTTGTGCATATCCCTGGCAATATATGCACTTTATCCTTAGCTCCTTGGGATTCGAGCAAGAATTTGCTGCACGTTTAGTGATATATGCATTTGGATGGGTCAACGAGTGTAATTTGAGGTTAAGGAGCCCCTGCTCCAGTAATAACAAGCGCGTAAGAATTGTTGAACTTGAACAAGGTGATGCGTCATCAGGAAAACGGAAGCGAGAGTCGGCTCGTTCATGGGTTTGGAACCATTTTACCAAGATGGAGGCTCAAGGTTCAAATACCAAGGCAAAGTGCAAGTACTGTACATCTGAGCTGCAAGCTGATTCAAAAAGCATGGTACTAGAAGTTTGGCAGGACATATTATAAAGAAACACCCGGACAAATTAGCCGAATCGCCATTATAAAGCACAGGATGGTAATATATGGGAATAATATGGGTCCATCATCTGCCTGCCAGCCAAAAAAAAAACTACTACTGCAAGAGCTTGTTCGTCTTCTTGTCCATCGAGCTTCGCGCAGCCTACTATTTATTAATTACATGCATATTAGCGTTCTGATATCTGCTCTGCTAGCTGTCAGATCAGAATAAACCTTGTGTGTAATTGGGTACAATACATATGTCGGTCAGCGTAAATACATATGTCAGTCAGCGTATGTGTATGTCTTTGATTCCATCAGTGCTCATGTCGGTCGGGTTCTTCAGGAGACAGGCGTGCATCATGTTGTTGATCCTGCCTTAGTTTTAGTTTTAGCGTCGTCAACTTTGGCCATGTTTGTTATCTGTCACTTTGTCCATAACATAATTGCTGTGCTTTTGCCAAAAGTTCACTAAAATTCGAAATCTTTTAATTTTACAGCACCACCTGGCAGGGTGCACCCTGGCGAGGCGGTTCGAGCCCAGCCGGGGGAGGCGGTTTGTTACCTTCAAAACTGATGAAACCGACGTGGGATGGTCGGTTTGGCGTACATGGAAGGTTTTTCCTAGGCCGGTTTGGGTGTTTTTTAGCACTTAGGTCCCTCCCCTTGTGTATAAATAGGCCCCCCTCTCCCTCTCAAATATCAATACAAATTCAAAGGAGAAACCAGTCCACTTGTGCAAGAGAGTAGAATTAGATCTTCTTCTTCTTCTACTTCTTCTATTCTATCTCCTAATTCTAGAGAGTGAGAGAGGGAAAGGCTAGAAAGAAGCTTGGTTCTTTCTACGGAGTTGTCGGTTCGCCCCTCGGTGTTCAGCGGTTCCTAGGAGGACGGAGTGCGGACTTGTCGGTACCCGCCCCGGCTTGTACCTCTGCAAGCTACTTACACTTTGGTAAGGAGTCTTGTGATTATCTTGCGACTACTTAATTTCCTTCGCATATTTCTTAGCTGTTGTAGACTTGCGGGATTGGTAGATCGTTTTTAAACGTTAGTTCTTGGTGGAGGAACTCTTTGACGGGGAACCTTGGCCAACATCAAGAAGCTGTGACCAATAGTGTAAACATGGTGTTTGGGCTAGCGTTCACCTACCTTTTGCGGTGCATCCCACGGTTGAGGGGGTAGGCGGCTTGGTCGTGACAAGCCTTGTCCGTCCTTTGAAATCCCCCACGTTCAATTTGTGTCGTCAGAGAGCTAATTGCCTGGAATCTACCCATTTGGGAGCGGGCGGTGCTCGAAGTGAGTAGACAACGAGACTTTAGGAATCACCGCACGGAAAACTTAGCCTATAGATACCTCGCTACTCTTAGAAAACAAACCCTTGCCTTAGGTTGACATAGACTGAAAAGCACGCGCGACCGTCCACGTGTAAAATACGATACCCCGCTTACCACGGGTGAAGTGCTACAACGGTATTTCCGTGCGCTTTGCGGATTTCTACGTGTGCGTAAGAAACACCAACAAGCATTTCGGCGCCGTTTCGGGACGGTTGTCGTAGTCATATATCGAGCCGAGTCAACCTACGTGGTGGTAGTATCCTTTTAAACAAAAATACCAAAAAGAGTTCCTGTTACCCATGGAGCAACCCACTATCCAAATCCTATCCGCTCCCAAGGGCGAGCTCGTAGAACCATGCCAATCTGCGAAGCCAATCACGACTTCGAATATGAGCTCATACGGCTTTATAGCCATGGTTCGGGCCCGAGCCTTTTCGGGCTCGGAATATGAAAACCCCTATCATCACTTACGGGGAGTTTGAGCAGCTACGTGGGTCGCCGACAATTGCGGGCATGACACATGACACGCCGAGGTGGAAGTTGTTTCCGTTCTCTCTCACTGAGAGGGCGACTCAATGGTACGCCCATAACGTAGGGTTGGTAAACGGAGAATGGGAAGAACTGCGAAACAGATTTTGTGTAGCGTTCTACCCTATATCCGTAATCGCGGCCCAAATGACAAAGAGATACTCAACTTCCGACAAATAGAGGGTGAAACCTTAGGTGCAGCACGGGACGGTTTACCACGCTTACACGATCGGCCCGGACTGTCCATACCAAACCACGTGCTTTTACAAAGCATTTCGGTTAGGTTTGGGCGGGGCGACGCCCACCGCTTGATTTAGCTGCCGGAGGGTCATTTTCACATAAAACCACAGCGGAAGGAGAAGCTCTCCTAAACCGAATTATTGAGAATACTCCTCCGCTAGAACCCATCCGAGTAGAACCCAAGCAGGAGCCAGAGGAAGTCTCTTCGGCTAATGCCGAACCTGATAAACCTACAGAGAGACCCTCGCCTGAACCAGAGCCAAAGGAGACCGCATGTACGGATCTCCCGTTCTTCGAGGTTGACCTTACTGATCAATTCGGTGACACCTCGAGGTACGAACAATGGAAGATACCACCTGTCCCAGCTAGCCCTGAACAACCCCTGGATAAACTCTTTCTCCAGGAGTCTGTTAAGGAGCTAACAGCTATAATGAGCACGGAATGGTTGCGAGAGGAAGGACCCTCTTTCGAAGAAATTCGGATAAGTGGCCCCTCTACACCAATCCATTGCAAATACCGGGGAGCGGGTGGAAGTCATGTATAACCCCCTGGTGTAGGGGATAAACATAATGTCCGAAACCTTCGCACAAGCCTGTGACGAGGAAACTGTTAGGACCCCCACAACACGGACCTTGCGCATAGCACCACGAACCACCATTGAAAGCCGTGAGGTTATACATGAACAAATCTTCCAACACAAGGATGTCAAGTTGTCTCTGGATTTTCATATTTTTGATATCCAAGACTTCGACATCCTAATCGGGCATCCCTTGGAGAAGATTCTTGATCTATCAACATCCGGGGATTTAGATGTCAAACTCGGGAAGAAAAAGTTTTCTATCCCAGTTACTCGAGCTAAAAACTCGGTAACAGAACCCTTCCTTGAGTATGACACGCCCGAGGAGGTCATGGGAGTTATGCTATATGAGAACCCAGAAACAGACCTAGAAAAAGACGCCCAATTCTTCATTGAAGAAGAGGACGATTCAGGGGAACTCATAGAACTTTCCAAAGAGGAAGAGCTAACTCGGCCTCCAGTTGAGCTTAAACCCCTACCCCCAGGCCTACGCGATGTCTTCCTAAACGGCGATTCACAAGCACCGGTCATCATAAGCGATAAACTTAGTGACCAGGAGACTACCCAGCTAATAGCCGTTTTAGAGAAACACAGATTGGTCTTCGGGTATTCCCTTCAAGATCTGAAAGGGGTAAGCCCAACACTATGCACACATCGCATTCCTATTGACCCTGACAGTACCCCATCATGCGAACCCCAGCGCAGGCTCAATAATGCGATGCGTGAAGTCGTGAAGAAGGAAGTTCTCAAGCTTCTTCACGCCGGGATTATCTATCCCGTACCACCACGGTGATTGGGTAGCCCAGTCCAAGTGGTCCCTAAAAAGGGAGGAATGACAGTCGTTGAGAACGCTAAAAAGCGAACTCATTCCACAAAGACAAGTCACAGGGTGGAGAACGTGTATTGATTATAGAAAACTTAACAAGGCAACAAAGAAAGATCACTTCCGCTGCCCTTTATTGATGAAATGTTGGAGCGGTTAGCGAAACACTCTTTCTTCTGTTTCCTTGGCCGGGTATTCGGTTACCACCAGATCCCGATCCTGTAACACCCAAAAAATTGCATGAATTTAAAATAGGTAATTTGATTTATTTATGCAAATGTGTGGTGCATTGAATCTAGTAAATAATATTTTTGTGGAATTAAAATTCATCATAAGGCTAGACACATGCTTTTGCATCCATGCCGCTGCATATTTTGTTTCTGTGGTGTTTGGTTTTTGCTGAAACTGAAACTGATTTCAATTCTTTTGATAAATGATATTTGAAATCTGTTTTAAATTTAAAGAAGGTTTCTTTTTCCTTCTCCTTTTAGCCCTCCTGGCAATTTTGGCCGAGTGGCCCAATTCCCTGCTCACCGGCTTTTCATTTGATAGCCTGAGGCAATCTTGGCCTCTCTCTTTTGGGCTGCCAACAACGCTGCCCTTTCCTCTCTTGTTGCTGACATCAGGAGCCACCAAGTCAGCGTCGTCGTTCCTCTACTGAAGTTCGACACGGACTCGAACTGGAGCCGGGCGCACCGAAGCCGTATCCAAATCTCGCGAGCCCCGGGATCCTTTCCTTGTTTCAGAGCCACGTCACCTTATAAAGAGGAGCTGCACCCTACGTCGCTTTTCTTTTTCCATCTACTCGCAACAGCCGCCATCGCTCGAGTTTCGACCGCCGAGACCTAGCCGCCATTGGAGCAGCTGCTCGAGCTCGAATTTTGTCGCAGCCGCCGCTTGTCCATCTCTGTAAGTTCATCGCCGAGCCTCGCATTGTTCTGGCGAAGCCGTAGAGTGGTTTCCCCGTTGAATTTGCTCTTTCTTTGCTCATCCTGGATCGTTGGGCCATGCAGTGTTGTCTTCGTCTTCCATATTGGCTTGTACGCCGTTCACAGATCACCATCGGGGCATCGACTCCAACTTCTTCTCTGGTGAGGTCGCCTTGCCCTCCTCATTCTGTTGGTGCAAACTCTGTGTCGAGCTCATCGTCCATGGTTGTCATCACCGAGCGCCTTGCTTGCTTTGATGATGTAAACTTTAGCTTTCGTGACATAATCATGACATCATTTTGTTTTATGGCCGATTTGCTTCACAAAAGTAATTCAGTAAATACGCACTGAAATACATCCGGCCATAGTCAATTTTCCTTGATCAAAACTACGTTTTTATATATTACAGAATTTCCATCAGATTTCAAATGTTTGTAAAATGCTCAATTTAAATCCGAATTAGTCCATTCAAATTGCGTTAGATTCATAATCTCATAATCTATATGTTTTACTCACTGTTAGTCAGTTTTTAAACTTTTTAAAATTCGAGTTTGCATTAGTTTTATTATTTTATTAATGTTAATCTTATAAAATTCATATCTTAGTCATTTTAGCTCGATTTCGGTGAATTTGGCGTCTATGTGATCGTAGCGGCGTAAACTAGAGTTTTAAAGCATTTTAAATTTATTTAATTACTGTTGGTGTACTGTTCTTATAATATCTATTTGTTTGCTTCGTGTATGATTGCGTGGTCGATTGTGTGTTGCTGCGTGGTGATTGGTATAGGCGGTGAGCATGCGTTGCGGAAACGAGCTTCTTGGTAATCCGGGCGTCAGGAGTTCTTCAACCAAGGCAAGTATAGCATGGGTTCTTCCTTGTTGTCCTATTCACTTTAATCACTAAATTTCATTATGCATGTGTTGTCCTTGTTAACCTTTAAGGATTCCCTAGTTGATTGATTACCTTTACCTTGACACCTTGGGATTTTGCATATGGGTAGTAATTATGCTAGCGCTCCACTATCATCATATTATTATACTTTAATTAATGATTTATGCAATTTAATTGGAAGATGATGTTTAATCCACTTGCATTTAGAGTGAGAACTTATGCTTTTCATAAGCTCTTGGCTCTCCATAAGGACTTATCTTTTGGCAAAATCCGGGATATACAAAGTACAACTATGGGGGTCACGTGGCTCTGGCTCTAGTCGGTTGTTGACACCTCTTAAGCCATGTTTTTATGTGTCAATTAAATACATAATAAGGGTATAAAAAGAATAGAAGGCATAGAATAGGTGTTATATTGATAAAGTTCCACGAGTTTTGGTGATTTATATCTTTTCGAGGGGACTTAACAGGAAAATGCTAGGAAATTGAGAGAAAACCCCCATATAATAAGAAGATTTACCGAGAGAAGACTTTCGATCCAAAAAGTGAACTAAAACATTCTAGAAGACACCGGAAGACACGGGGAAAAGACCAGGACGGGGGGATCACCACGGCTTTGGCGCCCGCCGGGGCCCCTGCGGCGGCCGCCGGTGGGTCCCACTGTCGGTCTCGGCCTCTTATGTCGGTTCACCACCGACCTTGTGGTTGCATCTACGCCGTTGTTGAAGTCGGTTTGATCCAGGGCCCGGCATTCATCCGCCGGGACTATATAAGGAGGGTCATACCTCGGCCTTAGGCATGAAAATCATTATTCATCGGACTCGGCTCGATCATAGCTAGAGCCATACCTCTCTAATTAGAAGAGCTAGATCAAGTTGAGAGAGATTAGTAGAAAGTTGAGAGATAGATCAAAGAACTTGATTAGAGTTCTAGATCTGTTCTTGAGAGATAAGAAGTAGAGTTGAGGAGAAGTAAGGAGAAGTGCCGGATCATCGGTGACTCTCTACGCTTGTACCCTCTGGGATCAAAGGCTTCATTGCACTTGATCTTGAGACTTCTTTGGTGGATCAACCTTATAGTTGAGTAAGTTCACTTATTTATATTTCTTTTGGTTTATGACTCATTAGAGTACTTTGATTCTTGTCGCTCTTGAATTGAAGTTGTTACCCCTAGTGTAGACGTGGTGTTTTATACTAGATAACTCATAATTGCTGCCCCTACCGGGAAGTGGTAGATCGTGGTAGTGACAGTACCATTGAGTCCTTTGTATTCCACATCCCGTAGATAGGACTCGTAGGATCTAAGTCTTTGGGAGATAGTAAGTTTTGCCCTTACCTTCTCTTGAGTACGATCCCCATTAAAGAATATCTATAAGCCTTACAAGAGTATAAGCTAGACGACCATAGAATTCTTCTCACCTTTTTATCGAACTCCGTTCCTTTCTATTATCTCGGGGATTAGTTTTTGCCTCGGTATTCCCACACCATTCTCCCGTGGATTCGATATTTAAACCCCCGGGTGAAGTGCTCATCGTTTACGTTCGCTTGCAGACTATACAAATTTATAAATAATTACGTAGGATAACTTTTACCAACATCGGTCAAAGGATCTTGTCTAACTATTTGTTGGGGTTCTGAGGTTAGGAGATATCTGAGGGGGTTTGTATCGTGGGCTCTTGACATGTTAGACAACCCTTTGAAAGGCTTTATATGAGTTTTCAGTGTTGTGGGAGTCTAGAACCCATGCAATGGAAAATCATAACCCGTAGTGAAAGTGTACACCTCTGCGCAGAGTTAAAAGCGATATATCGGCCGTGTTCGCGGTTATGAGCGGCTTGAAAAAGCGAGGGAATAGTTGAGCATTGTTTATCATTTGATTATGTTCTATTATGGATCAGTTTTATATTCGTTTATGCATTGTTCATGAGCTATTTTTTTCACACTTGTTTATTCACTTGTTTATGGGTTGTTGGGAATTCTTGATGCTAATGCCTAAAATTGTGATCAACTAAAAGCTACACTTGATTGAACCGATGTCTATCTTATTTGAGCCTCATTTGCACCCATGTTATATTTGTTGAGTACGACATGTACTTACGTTTGTTTTACATTCAATATTTGGAAAATCCCGGATGGGTAACAGACTTTGGAGAGGATGATGTGTTTCAAGGGGACCTCTAGGCTTGATGTCAACCAGTTGGCAATCCCTGTGGTTTTGGAGCAGCACCGGAGTGCTAGATATTTACTTCCGCTATGTTAGACTTTGCTTTTATTCATGTAATGAATATTAAACGCTATGTAATGAGCTTTGGATATGATACTCCAGTGATTTGTCTTGCATATGTGTGATTGATCTCAGGGCACATATGTAATATTTGTATTCGTTTTTGTTCCTTAAAACGGGTATGACAAATTGGTATCAGCTCTGGATTTGATTTGTAGGGACTTAAGCCTAGGTAGAAATTGGTCGTATTAAGGATTTGAAATTGTCTCAACCCCTTGTTCAATAAACCTTGGTATTTTTCTCTCCACTCTTAATGCTTGTTTTAAAACCTTTGTTCATATCTCAACTCCTTGCTTTGACATGCTTTTAGAATCTTCTTTTGCCACATTCTTTCCACGTCTGAAGAAGAGTTTTAGGATCTGCCCTTAACATGAAAAACACGATAGTATCGTAAGTTTAAGTCAATGTTTGAAGTGTGAAAAATTATTGTTTTGCTGCCTTGTCATTATGCATATGCTTGATTTGGATTTTTGTAATGAGTGTTGGAGCTTTGTTGCCATGTCCACAAGTTCTCTAGTTAAGAATATTAAGGTTATAGCTAATATATGCATAATTGGGTTGGCTACCGTGTCTCTGTCCTTGCTGTTTTCCTGGAGCAGTCAGTGAAGTTTCACTTATAACTCAATATTGGTTCAAGATATTTGGATGGATTTTTTCTGGGGATAACTAGACTTCTGTAGCTTTCCAACGCCGTATCAATCACTTTATTATCCATTATGAGCTATGAGTTATGCTTGTCACAAGTAGAGGTTTCTGTGCTGTCAGAAATTCTGAGTGGTTTCTGTAATTGCTGTTTTTGACCTATTTGTTGTCAGAATTTGGAACAATTAGCTAAATGAAATTTGTATATAATTTCATAAGCTTTCCAACCGTGTAAAGAACACCTAATTTGGATTTCTGGAACTCAACTTATGATCGAATTACCGAGCTGCTGTTATTGAACTTTGTCCAGAAATCTGCAGACTTTCACATCTCTTATGTTTTTGATCTTTTGTTGGAAACCTCTAAGACTCATATATGTGGTGTTGTCTACAGATGGCTGCTCGTGGAAGAGGTCGAGGCCGTGGTAGGGGCAGGGGTGCTGCCAACAACCCACCACTGATGACGCAAGAGGAGTTCATGGGAGTGCCGGGACAGTTCATGCAAACGATGATGCAATTTATGCAGAATCAACAAGGCAATCAAGGAGGAGGTGGAGGGCAGCAACATCCACCTAGAGACAGGCGTGGAGAGTTTCTAAAGGGACATCCTCCATATTTTTCTCACGCTGAAGACCCTCTTGAAGCTGATGATTGGTTGCGCACTATCGAGAGGCAGCTCAACGTTGTGCGATGCGATGATGGTCGAGGAAGGTCCTTTACGCCGGGGACAGTTGCAAGGAGCTGCACTAGATTGGTGGGAGTCATACTTATATGGGCGTCCCAACAATGCTCCCCGATCACTTGGCAGGAGTTTTGCGAGAGATTTGAGCTAGCCAAATTCGATGGTCCGACGAGCGAAGCGCGGCGAGTTCAGATCTCGAGACAAGGTTCCATGGCGGTAGCAGTACCGTGATCGGTTCATCCAGCTTTTCGCTATGCTCGATGATGTCAGAGATGATGCAAACAAGCAACGCCTGTTTCTCGAAGGGCTATATGATTCTCTCAGGCTTCAGCTCATGTCAAATTCTTATGCATCCTTCCAAGAGTTGGTGAATCGCGCTATTATCATAGATAATGAGCGCAATGTGATTGACAAGAAGAGGAAGGGAAACAGAGAAGCCTCTGGCAGCAATACTCATGGGCGTTTTGGTTCTCAGCAGGGATATCAGCAGAGGTATCAGGGGCCTACTAATCAGTGGAACCAACCACGTCCTCAGTACTCGCAGAATAGTCAGTTTCAGCAGCGTCCACAGAATTATCAGCAGAGTGGACCACAGACACCACGCCCGGGAAATCCCAATTCCACTCCAATGAGGAACAATGCACCTTATGGTACTCCTGTCAAATGCTTTCGTTGTGGTGATGAAGGACATTATGCTAACAGGTGTACCAAGAGGATAAACCCGCAGACACCTCAGAAGCAGAACAGTAGCAACCAGAAGCCATCTCCTTACTCTGGTCGGGCAAATAACGTGTCTGCTGATACTGTGCAGGAGGCGCCAGGAATCATGATGGGTACGTTTGACATCAACTCTATCCCTGCTACAGTACTTTTCGATTCTGGAGCTTCGCATACATTTATTTTCCAGACATTTGTTAGAAACAATAGCATACCTATGATTGCCATGAAACACAACATGTTAGTAAACTCACCGGGTGGAACTTTGCAAGCTTTGTGTCGTTGCCCCTCCGTCTCTCTCTTTAAGGGGGTAGAGTTTGCAGTTAGTCCTATTGTGCTGAGAACATCTGGTATTGACATGATTCTGGGATTGAATTGGTTGGGAAAATATCAAGCTAATATTCAGTGTCAAGAGAAGATGGTAGAAGTGACTGCACCTAATGGAGACCGAGTCAATGTTGAGGTAGCATTGCAATCACCACCTACAGGCACAGTGAGCCAACTTCATGATGATAGCAACAAGCAGGATTATATTGTGAATGAGTTTCCAGACGTCTTCCCTGATGATTTGCCAGGTATGCCACCCGATCGAGACATTGAGTTTATTATTGAGTTGTTACACAGTGCGCACCTATTGCTAAACGTCCATATAGAATGGGGGCTAATGAATTAGATGAACTTAAGAAACAACTAAAGGAGTTGCAGGAGAAAGGTTTCATTCGTCCTAGCTCTTCACCTTGGGGTGCACCTGTGATCTTTGTTGATAAGAAGGATGGTACTCAGCGTATGTGTGTGGATTATCGATCTCTTAATGAAGTTACCATCAAGAACAAGTATCCTTTGCCTAGAATTGATGACTTATTTGATCAATTGAGAGGTGCTTGTGTGTTCTCAAAGATTGATCTGCGCTCTGGTTATCATCAATTAAAGATTCGGAGTTCAGATGTGCCTAAGATAGCCTTTACTACGAGGTATGGATTGTATGAGTACACAGTTATGTCTTTTCGGTTTGACCAATGCTCCTGCATACTTTATGTACATGATGAATAAGGTGTTTATGGAGTATCTTGATAAGTTTGTGGTGGTATTCATTGATGATATTCTGGTATTCTCCAAGACAAAAGAAGAGCATGCTGAACATCTCAGGTTGGTTTTGCAGAAGCTTAGAGAGCACAAGTTGTATGCCAAGCGAAGTAAATGTGAGTTCTGGCTAAAGGAAGTTTCTTTCTTGGGTCATGTTGTTTCTAATGGTGGGATATCTGTGGATCCTGGTAAGGTGAAGGATGTGCTGAATTGGAATCCACCTATAGATGTAAGTGAGATTCGTAGCTTTCTTGGATTGGGCTGGTTACTGGGGGGGAGGTTCATTGAAGGGTTTTCTAAACTTGCTAAGCCAATGACTGCTCTATTAGAGAAGGGTGTCAAGTTTGTGTGGTCAGACAAGTGTCAAGCTAGCTTTGAAGAGTTAAAGGAAAGGTTGACTACAGCTCCTGTGTTAGTATTGCCTGATATGATTAAGAAGTTCTCTATTTACTGCAATGCATCTCGTCTTGGTTTGGGTTGCGTTCTTATGCAAGAGGGCAAGGTTGTTGCATATGCATCTAGGCAGTTGAGAAAGCATGAACTGAATTATCCTACTCATGATCTAGAGTTGGCAGCAGTGGTTCATGCGTTGAAGATCTGGAGGCACTATCTGATTGGGCATAAGAGTGATATTTATACTGATCATAAGAGCTTGAAGTACATCTTTACTCAGTCTGACTTGAATTTGAGACAACGTCGTTGGTTGGAATTGATCAAGGATTATGATCTTGATGTGCACTATCATCCTGGAAAAGCAAACGTCGTGGCAGATGCGCTTAGCAGGAAGAGGTATGCCAATGAGCTTCGGGCAGCACCTAAGACCAAGGAGTTGTGTGCAGAGTTTGAGCATCTCAACTTGGGAATTGTCTGCAATGTTGTGGAGATAGAAGTGACACCCACCTTAGAAGAAGAGATCCGCAAAGGTCAGTTAGTGGATGAGAAACTAAAGGAGATAGCAGGTAATGTAGTGATTGGTAAAGCACCTGGGTTCCATATTGATGATAATGGTACTTTATGGTTTGGAAAAAGGATTTGTGTGCCTGATGTGAAGTCTATTCGTGATGCAATCTTGAGAGAAGCACATGAGTCAGCTTATTCTATACATCCTGGTAGTACTAAGATGTATCTTGATCTTAAAGAGAGGTATTGGTGGTATGGTTTGAAGCGAGATGTAGCAGAATATGTAGCCTTGTGTGATACTTGTCAGCGAGTGAAAGCTGAGCATCAAAGACCAGTTGGATTGTTACAACCGATGAGGATTCCTGAGTGGAAGTGGGAGGAAGTTGGTATGGATTTTATAGTGGGATTGCCACGCACACAGAAAGGCTATGATTCAATATGGGTAATAGTAGATCGGCTTACTAAAGTTGCACACTTCTTGCCAGTTAGGACTACTCACACAGGTGCAAGGTTAGCTGAATTGTATATGGAGAGAATTGTTTGTTTGCATGGTGTTCCAAAGAAGATTGTGTCTGATAGAGGTACACAGTTCACTTCTAATTTTTTGGCAGAAGGTACATGATTCTTTAGGAACTCAGTTGAACTTTAGTACAGCCTTTCATCCACAGACTGATGGGCAAACAGAGAGGGTTAATCAGATCTTGGAGGATATGTTGAGAGCTTGTGCACTGCAATATGGTACTAGTTGGGATAAGAGTTTGCCATATGCTGAATTTTCTTATAACAACAGTTACCAACAGAGTCTTAAGATGGCACCGTTTGAGGCATTGTATGGGCGTAAGTGTAGAACACCATTGTATTGGAATCAGACAGGAGAGAGTCAGGTGTTTGGACCTGATGTGCTGAAAATTGCGGAAGAACAAGTTAGAAAGATCAGAGAGAACTTGAGAGTAGCACAATCTCATCAGAAGAGTTATGCCGATACTAGAAGGAAAGACTTGCACTTTGATGTGGGTGACTATGTTTATTTGAAAGTATCGCCAATGAGAGGTGTTAAGAGGTTCAATATGAAAGGAAAGCTAGCACCAAGGTATGTTGGTCCTTTCAAAATTCTAGCAAGACGTGGCGAAGTGGCTTATCAATTGGAATTGCCTTCTAGTTTGTCTGGTGTGCATGATGTGTTCCATGTGTCTCAACTTAAGAGGTGTTTGAGAGTACCTGAGGAGCAAATACCTTTGGAAGAGCTTACTGTTAAGGAGGATCTCACATACAAGGAATTTCCAGTGAGAATTTTGGAGACAGCTGAAAGGGTCACTAGAAGTCGGGTTATTAGAATGTGCAAAGTTCAGTGGAATCGTTATTTAGAGGCAGAGGCTACTTGGGAAAGAGAAGATGAATTGAGACATACATATCCACACTTGTTTGAGTAAGCACAACCAAATCTCGGGACGAGATTTTCTTTAAGGGGGTAGAGTTGTAACACCCGAAAAATTGCATGAATTTAAAATACATAATTTGATTTATTTATGCAAATGTGTGGTGCATTGAATCTAGTAAATAATATTTTTGTGGAATTAAAATTCATCATAAGGCTAGACACATGCTTTTGCATCCATGCCGCTGCATATTTTGTTTCTGTGGTGTTTGGTTTTTGCTGAAACTGAAACTGATTTCAATTCTTTTGATAAATGTATTTGAAATCTGTTTTAAATTAAAAAGAGGTTTTTTTTTTTTTTTCCCTTCTCCTTTTAGCCCTCCTGGCAATTTTGGCCGAGTGGCCCAATTCCCTGCTCACCGGCTTTTCATTTGATAGCCTGAGGCAATCTTGGCCTCTCTCTTTTGGGCTGCCAACAACGCTGCCCTTTCCTCTCTTGTTGCTGACATCAGGAGCCACCAAGTCAGCGTCGTCGTTCCTCTACTGAAGTTCGACACGGACTCGAACTGGAGCCGGGCGCACCGAAGCCGTATCCAAATCTCGCGAGCCCCGGGATCCTTTCCTTGTTTCAGAGCCACGTCACCTTATAAAGAGGAGCTGCACCCTACGTCGCTTTTCTTTTTCCATCTACTCGCAACAGCCGCCATCGCTCGAGTTTCGACCGCCGAGACCTAGCCGCCATTGGAGCAGCTGCTCGAGCTCGAATTTTGTCGCAGCCGCCGCTTGTCCATCTCTGTAAGTTCATCGCCGAGCCTCGCATTGTTCTGGCGAAGCCGTAGAGTGGTTTCCCCGTTGAATTTGCTCTTTCTTTGCTCATCCTGGATCGTTGGGCCATGCAGTGTTGTCTTCGTCTGCCATATTGGCTTGTACGCCGTTCACAGATCACCATCGGGGCATCGACTCCAACTTCTTCTCTGGTGAGGTCGCCTTGCCCTCCTCATTCTGTTGGTGCAAACTCTGTGTCGAGCTCATCGTCCATGGTTGTCATCACCGAGCGCCTTGCTTGCTTTGATGATGTAAACTTTAGCTTTCGTGACATAATCATGACATCATTTTGTTTTATGGCCGATTTGCTTCACAAAAGTAATTCAGTAAATACGCACTGAAATACATCCGGCCATAGTCAATTTTCCTTGATCAAAACTACGTTTTTATATATTACAGAATTTCCATCAGATTTCAAATGTTTGTAAAATGCTCAATTTAAATCCGAATTAGTCCATTCAAATTGCGTTAGATTCATAATCTCATAATCTATATGTTTTACTCACTGTTAGTCAGTTTTTAAACTTTTTAAAATTCGAGTTTGCATTAGTTTTATTATTTTATTAATGTTAATCTTATAAAATTCATATCTTAGTCATTTTAGCTCCGGTTTCGGTGAATTTGGCGTCTATGTGATCGTAGCGACGTAAACTAGAGTTTTAAAGCATTTTAAATTTATTTAATTACTGTTGGTGTACTGTTCTTATAATATCTATTTGTTTGCTTCGTGTATGATTGCGTGGTCGATTGTGTGTTGTTGCGTGGTGATTGATATAGACAGTGAGCTGTACGCGTTGCGGAAGAGCTTCTTGGTAATCCGAGCGTCGGGAGTTCTTCAACCAAGGCAAGTATAGCATGGGTTCTTCCTTGTTGTCCTATTCACTTTAATCACTAAATTTCATTATGCATGTGTCGTCCTTGTTAACCTTTAAGGATTCCCTAGTTGATTGATTACCTTTACCTTGACACCTTGGGATTTTGCATATGGGTAGTAATTATGCTAGTGCTCCACTATCATCATATTATTATACTTCAATTAATGATTTATGCAATTTAATTGGAAGATGATGTTTAATCCACTTGCATTTAGAGTGAGAACTTATGCTTTTTCATAAGCTCTTGGCTCTCCATAAGGACTTATCTTTTGGCAAAATCCGGGATATACAGTACAACTATGGGGGTCACGTGGCTCTGGCTCTAGTCGGTCAAAGGATCTTGTCTAACTATTTGTTGGGGTTCTGAGGTTAGGAGATATACGAGGGGGTTTGTACCGTGGGCTGCGATATGTTAGACAACCCTTTGAAAGGCTTTATATGAGTTTTCAGTGTTGTGGGAGTCTAGAACCCATGCAATGGAAAATCATAACCCATAGTGAAAGTGTACACCTCTGCGCAGAGTTAAAAGCGATATATCGGCCGTGTTCGCGGTTATGAACGGCTTGGAAAAAGCGAGGGAATAGTTGAGCATTGTTTATCATTTGATTATGTTCTATTATGGATCAGTTTTATATTCGTTTATGCATTGTTCATGAGCTATTTTTTATTCACACTTGTTTATTCACTTGTTTATGGGTTGTTGGGAATTCTTGATGCTAATGCCTAAAATTGTGATCAACTAAAAGCTACACCTTGATTGAACCAGTGTCTATCTTATTTGAGCCTCATTTGCACCCATGTTATATTTGTTGAGTACGACATGTACTTACGTTTGTTTTACATTCAATATTTGGAAAATCCCGGATGGGAAAGCGGACTTTGGAGAGGATGATGTGTTTCAAGGGGACCTCTAGGCTTGATGTCAACCGGTTGGCAATCCACGTGGTTTTGGAGCAGCACGGAGTGCTAGATATTTACTTCCGCTATGTTAGACTTTGCTTTTATTCATGTAATGAATATTAAACGCTATGTAATGAGCTTTGGATATGATACTCCGGTGATTTGTCTTGCATATGTGTGATTGATCTCAGGGCACATATGTAATATTTGTATTCGTTTTTGTTCCTTAAAAACGGGTATGACAGATCCACCCTGATGACCAGAGCAAGACCACGTTCACATGCCCATACGGAACCTATGCCTACCGTAGAATGTCATTTGGGCTGTGTAATGCGCCTGCTTCTTTTCAGCGGTGCATGATGTCTATCTTCTCAGACATGATCGAAGAAATCATGGAAGTCTTCATGGACGATTTCTCCGTCTATTGTAAGACTTTTGAAAGCTGTCTGAAGAACCTAGACCGGGTCTTGCAGCGATGCCAAGAAAAGGACTGGTACTTAAGCGGGAAAAGTGCCACTTTATGGTCCGAGAAGGCATCGTTCTTGGGCACTGTTGGTAAATCTAACGTCACTATAACTTAAGGTGGAGTTAATCTCACCTCAGGCTATATGCCATCAAAAGATACTCAGTGTGGTTCATCTCTTAACACTACTATGTGCTAGGTTGTCATCCCCAGCAGTAATGCTACGAAATGCTTTTGTGATACTTGTGATATGTGTTGTTGCAATCTAATAAAATAAATATGAAAAGTCTATCTGCAAGCGCACAGATATAAATACCCATTTGTAGCATTTTCAGGGAGTAATCCAGGTTTATCATTTATATTCTACCACGGGGAGGAATAATCTAAGGTGGATGAAAACATAATTAATAAGTGGCATACTTATGAGAGATCTTGTTACTAGGACTTACTTTAGCAAGGGTTAAACCAATAATGATAAAGATATGATAATGATAAATAAAGGCAGAGGCATCACACACACAGAGATTGAGATCAACTACTACAAGTTAGACTTAACATAGGATTACAAGAAACGTTCATCTATAGCATTTAATTTACTAAGTCATTACATCTACTCTAAGGCATATGTTATCATCTATAGCATAGTAAACTCTAGATCATGTATCAGGAAGGTTATCAAGGAAAATCAAGAGCGAAACAAGATAATCCCCATAATCATTATCCACGTGTCTTATAAACGGAGGGTGGATTCCAAAGGACTCAACAGGTCTGTCACACCCGCGATCTACCACACGGCCCGGAATATAAGGTGCATTTGCAGGTAAATCATATATAAGCACCACGCTTACATAAATATCTTTACCACCTAACCCACTCGAGTACTGAATTAGGCGCTCTACAAATAAATACATGAATCTATCATAGACTACATCTATATCAATCATACTATTAGAATAAAGTAAGAACATAGCAAACAAACACATATTATTAATAAAGTGCAAAGTCATAGATACAAGATAATTCATACCGTAGTACTTGAAGATCAAGAACTCTGGGTAGGCACACCCAGCTCTAATTGTATTTGTTTGCTAATCAACTTGGATGAACTAGAACTAGATGAACTAGAACTAGAACTAGAACTAGAACTAGAACTAGAACTAGAACTAGAACTAGAACTAGAACTAGAACTAGTAGCTAACTCTAATCTCTGGTGGAGAACTCTCTTCTACTTCTGCCTGACTTTGGTCTACAATATAATGAATACTAATGAATTCATATCTAGCCCTGGGGGCAGGGGGTCTTCTTATATAGTCCTCGGTGATGAATGATGACCCTCGGATCAAACCGACCTTCAACAACGGCGTAGATGCAACCACAAGGTCGGTAATGAGCCGACATAGGAAGCTGAGGCTGACACCTTGGTCCCACCTGGCGGCCGCCAAAGGCAGGACTGGCGGTCGCCAGAGTCCTGTAGCCCCACGGCTTCGGGTTTTTTCTGGTGTTCTCTGGTATCTTCTGGAATGTTTTAGTTCACTTTTCGGTTCGAAATTCTTTTCTGGTAATTCTCCTTCTTGTTGGGGGGGTTTTCTCTCAGTTTTCCGGTGTTTACCTGTTAAGTCCCTGAAAAGATATAATTCACCAAAACTCGTGGAACTTTATCAGTATAACATCTGTTCTATGTATTTTATTCTTTTTATAACCTTATTTCATCTCTTGTTGACATATAAAAGTATAAGATAACAGGTGTCAACAAGCTCCCCCAAGCTTAACCTTTGCTAGTCTCTTAGCAAAGCTTTTTATCGAGTGGATTAGGAGTTGCTACAATGAATTATTTTCTCACAAATACACATATCATCAATCTAAAATTCTCCCAAAAAGATAAGTGAAACATTCTGATCTTTCAACTTTCTTTTATCATATAAACATCGTGAAGTTTCTACTTTCATTTTAAATCTTGGGCAATTGAAAGATAGAACAATCAAGTCAAGCACTATGTCTCAAACTCCTCATTTCACCTCTATTCTGGAGTTTTTATAAATTTTCAAAATAAAACTCAGAGTTTCCATTGTATGACTCTTTCAATTCTCTCATATGTGGTATTTTTGGGTCAAGGCAATGATGTAATGCTCTCTCAAAAAGTATATAATATTTATGGAACATAGCAAGATGTCTTCTCTCTACTTACCTTCATAGATGGAGACAGTGTATGCATACTTGCAAAGCATATATTGTAAAGTCAAACAACGGATCCAAAGGAACAAGTCATACAATGTGAGTGTATGGAGTGCATTTGTGAGGTGGATAATGGTAATAATGATAGGATATAATGATTCTAATTGTACTATGCTCCTTCTTGATATTTTTGATCTCTCTTTAATTTTTCAAAAGACTTAGAAGGAAACCTGGGCTTAGCTTTTCTTTTTCTTAGAGAGGTGGGTTCTACTCACCCTCGGACTTTTGTCCATTATTCTCTCTCTTTTTGATTTTTCTTTTTCTTTTTCTCTTATAGAGAGGTGGGTTCTACTCACCCTCGGACTTTTGTCCATTATTCTCTCTCTATTTTTAAGAGATGTGGACTCTACTGGCCCTCGAACTTTTGTTCATTATTCATCTCTTTTAGGGAGGTAGGCTCTACTCGCCCGTAGGACACTTGTCCATTTTTCATCTCCCCTTTTCTTTTCTTTTTAGCTTAGCCCGGAGTTTCTTCTTTTGTCGAATGAATAATTTTGAGAGATAAATGAATTTTTATGGAGCATAAATGGGGTTTTGAGAATAAAAATAAAGATGAGAAATATTTTTGGTGTTTACTCCCAGGATAGGAGTGAAACAATTTTTTTTTTTATGGCTAGCAATGAATGGAGGGTATGTGGTGTGAATGTGTAAGTGCAATTGTATGACAAGTTCCCAGGGGTCTCAATGGTTGACTAAACTCAACACTAAACAAGTAGTGAAAGAATTTGTCTATTCTATAACATATATATATGGCTATGGGAATTTAGAACTCTCTGTCATATAGGAAACTCATCATGCAATTTTCAAATTTTCGCAAATCAAATCTCCAGAATTTAGTGCAATTAGGAGTAAGATAAATAGCAGCTCAGACTATCTCATATCATATCCATCAATTACCTAGATTGGCTCAAATGTATGCTCCCATAAATTTTTCAAGCTCAAAATAAATTTCTCAAGTTTTTAAACAATTCATAGCATGGGAGAATTCTAAACCAATGATAGGTATTTGAAAGAAAACAAAACAGAGCAACTATTCATCATCTCCAAGAGATAGCTACTAAATTATTCAAACAAACAAACTTTTAAACAAATTAATTATACACACTCTTTTTTATTTGGTTTTTCATGGTTATGCATTTTTTTTTTAACAAGCAAAGCAAAGCAAATTTAAACAAACTATATATATAAAATATATTAAAATATATAAATATAATAAATAGATAACTGCCAGGTCATTGAGACTTACTGGCCAAACGGGGACAACTCCCCAAGCTGGTGTTGGTTCGGGGGGGTTCAGCGGCGCCCGCGACGGCGGCGTCCATACATGACACTTCTCTCTTCGTTCTGCTGGTCGATGGTATCTCTGAGGTCGGTGATGTTCTGTTCGTCCTTTCATTCCACTCTCTCTGGTAGTTGTACTGGTTGACTTGGTCATGCCTAATGTCTAGGACAGTGTTGTACAGTCCTTGGAATGCATATGCATCACCTGCAAAAGAGTGACGAGGTGGTTCGGGAGTAGGGTGTTGCGAAGTACCTGTAGTGGTGTAGAAACGACTGCTGCTATGATTGTTGGTATAAATTAACGCACACAGAAAAATCCACAAGCGCACGGATACCGCTGTAGCTTTCACCTAAGAGTATTCTAAGGTATCAATTTCTACGGGGAACGTGAAGTGCACTAATCAAGATAATAAGTTGTCTAAGGATAACTATGGGCTTGTGGAGAGAGAGAGAAAGTTTCTAAGGCTTCTCTAATAGATCTAAAAATCAAAGATACTTCAAGATTTATTTATTTTGGGACATCAGAGCACTAACCACAGAAAGGGATGAGAAGGGGGCTAGGAAGGTCGACAAGGTCCTACAAACACCAACCCGAACGTGGTGGAATACGTCGGCCGTCGGCTGTCACCACACAGGGCTACCACAAACTATCCGTGGGATTGGGTGCAATTCAGGTAACCACTAGACTAAGCACCACGCCTAATCTAATAATTACTACTCTAGCGTTGCAAAGACTAGAGCACTTGATGCAAGCGGGAATCCAATAAATAAAGTAGAAGTAAATGCTAAATGAAAGTAAATAGAGAACTTAGAATTAATAAATGAAGAACACGGAGATTCGTTGAAGACGAACTAGTTGCCACAAGATTACAATATTGATGAAGATCCGACAAGTCCGGCTCTTCAACTCTCTCCTCTTCTCTCTCCTTGATCTAATTACAACTAGATGAACTAGTTGAACTAGATGAACTAGACAACTAGACAACTAGACAACTAGAGGGATCTCTCTTCTAATTGAAACCCTAACTTTTTGCTCAGTAGAATACTAATGAATAATAATGAGAGAGATAAGCCTTGGGGAGCCCCGGGCACGCTTATATAGTCCTTGGCGATGAACGATGACCATTGGATCAAACCGACCTTGGCAACGGTGTAGATACAACCTCAAGGTCGGTGGTAAACCGACATACGAAGCTGAGCCTGATTGGCCACTGTAGCCTGGCGGCCGCCAGGGTGGACAACGGCGGCCGCCAGGGTGGCGTGCCACCTCAGCATCCCGTTTCTCCTGGTGTCCTCTGGTATCTTCTAGAATGTTTTAGTTCACTTTTCGGGTTGATTTGCTTCACGGACAAGTCTGGTCTTCATATGCCTTGTATATTCGAACTTTCTCCATTATTCTCTGCAATTATATATTAAGTCCCTGAAAATACATAAATCACCAAAACTCGTGGAATAATGTTAATAAAGCCCCTAGACTTATGTTGATATTCATTTTATACCCTTATTTCATATTTAGTTGACTATTAAAATTATGCTATAACAGGGCTCCCCCAAGCTTACCTCTTGCTAGTCTCTTAGTAAGACACAACGTATTATAAACTACTTACTTGGATCAGGAGTTACTTGGTATAAATTAACGCACACAGAAAAATCCGCAAGCGCACGGATACCGCTGTAGCTTTCACCTAAGAGTATTCCAAGGTATCGATTTCTACGGGGAACGTGAAGTGCACTAATCAAGATAATAAGTTGTCTAAGGATAACTATGGGTTTGTGGAGAGAGAGAGAAAGTTTCTAAGGCTTCTCTAATAGATCTAAGAATCAAATATACTTCAAGATTTATTTATTTTGGGACATCAGAGCACTAACCACAGAAAGGGATGAGAAGGGGGCTAGGAAGGTCTGACAAGGTCCTACAAACACCAACCCGAACGTGGTGGAATACGTACCGCCGTCGGTTTGTCACCACACAGGGCTACCACAAACTATCCAGGTGGGATTGGGTGCAATTCCAGGTAACCACTAGACTAAGCACCACGCCTAATCTAATAATTACTACTCTAGCGTTGCAAAGACTAGAGCACTTGATGCAAGCGGGAATCCAATAAATAAAGTAGAAGTAAATGCTAAATGAAAGTAAATAGAGAACTTAGAATTAATAAATGAAGAACCTGGAGATTCGTTGAAGACGAACTAGTTGCCACAAGATTACAATGTTGATGAAGATCCGACAAGTCCGGCTCTTCAACTCTCTCCTCTTCTCTCTCCTTGATCTAATTACAACTAGATGAACTAGTTGAACTAGATGAACTAGACAACTAGACAACTAGACAACTAGAGGGATCTCTCTTCTAATTGAAACCCTAACTTTTGCTCTGTAGAATACTAATGAATAATAATGAGAGAGATAAGCCTTGGGGCTGAGCCTGGGGCTGCTTATATAGTCCTTGGCGATGAACGATGACCATTGGATCAAACCGACCTTGGCAACGGTGTAGATACAACCTCAAGGTCGGTGGTAAACCGACATATGAAGCTGAGCTTTGATTGGCCCTTTGTAGACTGGCGGCCGGGGGGTGGACAACGGCGGCCGCTGTGGTGGCGTGCCACCTCGGCATCCCGTTTCTCTGGTGTCCTCCGGTATCTTCTAGAATGTTTTAGTTCACTTTTCGGGTTGATTTGCTTCACGGACAAGTCCGGTCTTCATATGCCTTGTATATTCAGGAACTTTCTCCATTATTCTCTACAATTATATATTAAGTCCCTGGAAATACATAAATCACCAAAACTCGTGGAATAATGTTAATAAAGCCCCTAGACTTATGTTGATATTCATTTTATACCCTTATTTCATATTTAGTTGACTATTAAAATTATGCTATAAACAGGCTCCCCAAGCTTACCTCTTGCTAGTCTCTTAGCAAGACACAACGTATTATAAACTACTTACTTGGATCGGGAGTTGCTGCAACGCTATCACACCTTTAAAGTACACATGCTTTCAAACAAAATTTCTCTCCAGATAAAGATAAACTTTTTCAAACTTTAATTATTCAATTACCTCTTATCTTTTTGGGGCTTTATATCTTTTTTGCAATCTTGGGTAATTGAAAGATAGAACAGTCAAGTCAAGCACTAAATCTTAAACTCTTTTTGATCAACTGTCATTCGGAGTTTTTTTGCTGATTTTCAAAATAAAACTCAAAGTTCCCAAGTATGACTCTCTCTAATCTCTCATTTGTGGTATTTATGGATCCTTTCTTAGGCAATAATATAGTGTTTGCCTTACTCTCATAATATATAATATTTTTAGCTAAAGCAATAGCATACTATGCCTTCTTCTCTCACCTAATATCTAAGGCTTATATAAATGGAGCTCATAGGTAGGAGAAAATAATTTATTTCTTACTAAGCATATATTGTAAATTCAAGCAATGGATCCAAAGATACAAGTCACACTGATCAAGTGGTGCATGTGTATGGTGGATAGAATATATATTTGGTATGGAATGTAGTAAAGTATGTAGTGAAGTGAATAGAATAGATAAGGGAATCTTACTTTTGCTCCTTTTGGAATCTTCTCTCTTTTTATAATTTTGTAGAGAACCTGGGTTGCCTCTCTTTTTTTTTTTTTTCTTTTTCTTTTTCTTTTTCTTTTCTTTCTTTCTTTTTTTTCTTTTTTTTTTTTTTTTCAAGAGAGGTGGACTCTCTTGGCCCTCGGACTTGTGTCCATTATTTCCTCTCTTATAAAGATGTGGGTTTCTATCGACCCTCGGACACTTGTCCATTTTTCATCTTTATTTTTAGAGATGTGGGCTCTACTTGCCCTCGAACACTTGTTCATTTTTCATCTCTTTTATTTAGGGAGCTAGGCTCTACTCGCCCGTAGGACTTTTGTCCATTTTTCATCTCCCTTTCTTTCTTTTTTTAAAGATATACAACCCGGATCTCTTTTTGCAATAACTTTTTGAGAGGTATAAATGATGGAGCTTTTGTAAGATATTGGCTAGCAATGAATGGGTGGATGGGTATAGTAAATATTTTTGGTTGCTCTTCTACGAAATAGGAGTAGAACATTTTTGTTGGCTAGAGTGAGTGGATGATAGTAAAATGAATGGAATGAGTGGAGTGTACATGATCAGCATGACAAGCTTCTAAGGGGTCGGCAAAGATTGAACAAACTCAATGCAAAGCAAGCGACCTATATATATATATATCTTTCAAAAGGTTTTCCTAATCTAATTTGCATGTATATATGGCTGTAGTAGTTGGTTCACACTCTTGTCACACAGGAACTTATCATGTGCATTTTCAATTTTTAAAATATAAATCTCCAGAAATCTAGTGTCACTAGGAGTAAGATCAAATAGCAGCTCGGACTATCGTATATCATATCCGTCAATTACCTAGATTTTTTTTTTTTTTAGAGCAAGCATTTGCAACCCAAAGGTTTCGGGTTTTGAGTAAAAATTAATTTTGCAAATGGAACTCGAGAGAAATTAAGCTTGAAAGCTAGGTACTAGAAAAGTATAACAACGGAGCAACTATTCATCATTTCCATACTTAAGGTTCATTTTATTTGAGCAAAAGCAAACTGGTGAATACTCCCTCTAGATTATTTATTCTAACAAACTCTAACAAAGACTTTTTTAAACACTAGACTCTTATCAAACAAAGCAAAAAGATATATAGACTAATAATATATAGTAAAGAGATACTTATCATGATAACTGAGGGTGCTCTCCCCCAAGCTAGATTTGCATGTCGGGATGTTGATGATTGGAAGTTGAGGTAGACAATGATGAAGGTGTCATCCTGCCATGTCTTTCTTCCATGAATCCTGCAATACTCAAATGGACAACAAAACTTGTGGAACTGATTAAAGGTTAGGCAATTAAGCATTAGTTGTCTAGAGTGGTCTAATATAATAATCATATAAATTCAATTACATCTAGCTCCTCAACCATATTGATCGTGGCTCTAAGTAAACTTTCAAGCGTTGTCCATTTACCTTGAACGCGTGTTACTGTATCATCTTGGATGGTGATGGCTCCATGCGTTGACGTGTCGACGACATTATATGGTCCATCCCACTTACTTCGCAACTTACCATTTCCAAAGAGCTTTACTCTTGAATTGAATAGTAGAACTTTGTCTCCAGGCTTGAACTCCTTGTGCTTGATTCTCTTATCATGCCATCTTTTTGTTCTCTCTTTGTAGATTTTGGAGTTGTGATAAGCCTTTTCTCTCCATTCTTCTAGCTCAGATAGTTGCATCGAGGCGCTTCTCCCGGCTAGGTGGAGATCCATGTTCCATTTCTTGATCGCCCAATGAGCCTTGAACTCTAATTCAACAGGCAAATGGCATGTTTTCCCATATACAAGTTGATAAGGCGACATGCCTATAGGTGTCTTGTATGCAGTTTGGTAAGCCCATAGTGCATTTGGAAGCTGATCCTTCCATGTCTTCCCCATTTCATCCACAGTCTTTTGCAGAATATTTTTGATTTGTTTGTTAGATGTTTCTGCTTGACCGCTAGTTTGAGGATGGTATGGTGTTGCAACATTATGACGAATCCCATGATCTGCTAAATACTTTCGGAAACCTTTATCGATGAAATGGGATCCACCATCGCTTATAACCATCCGGGGTGTACCAAAACGAGGAAATATGATTTCATGGAACATTCTCTTTGCATGTTTTGAATCACTTGTTCGACATGGCATTGCTTCTACCCATTTGGACACATAGTCTACGGCCACCAAGATGTACTCGTAATTTCTAGACTTAGGAAATGGCCCCATATAATCAATCCCCCAAACATCAAATAGTTCAATTTGGAGATTATTTATGAGAGGCATTGCACTTCGTGTATTTATGTTTCCATGCTTTTGGCATCTGTGGCATCTTCTGACAAATTCCTTTGTATCAGCATACATCGTTGGCCAGAAAAAACCACTTTGTCAGATCTTGGCATGTGTCCGAAATGCTCCATAATGTCCTCCATATGGCGAGGCATGACATCTTTCCATAATTTGAGTAGCCTCAGCCATAGGAACACATCTTCTCAACAACCCATCGGTGCAAACTCGGAAAAGATAAGGCTCATCCCATAGGTGATGACGACTCTCGTAGACTAGTTTTCTTTTGTCTACACCAGGTGGGACATATCCTGCTACTATAAAGTTCACGATGTTTGCATACCATGGATCGAAGTGTGTTATCATGAGCAAGGTGTCATCCCTTAGATAATCATTGATAGGTAGCTCATATGTTTCCTTGTATGGAATCCTAGACAAGTGATCAGCTACAGAATTCTCTACTCCCTTTTTATCTCGGATTTCTATGTCAAACTCTTGGAGTAGAAGAATCCATCGAAGTAGCCGAGGCTTAGCATCTTTCTTAGTGAGGAGGTACTTAAGAGCAGCATGGTCTGTGTAAACTATTACCTTTGCCCCCACTAAATAAGATCTAAACTTGTCTATAGCAAAGACAACAGCCAACAACTCTTTTTCAGTGGTATAATAATTGAGCTGTGCTCCAGACAAGGTTTTGCTAGCATAGGATATGGCATAATGCTTCTTATCCTTGGTTTGGCCTAAAACGGCACCAACCGCAAAGTCGCTAGCATCACACATGATCTCAAAAGGAAGATTAAAATCAGGTGGTTGAATAATTGGAGCTGAAGTGAGTGCTCTTTTAAGGATTTGGAATGATTCATGGCACTCATTACTAAAGATGAAAGGTGCATCTTTAGCTAAGAGACTAGTCGAGGGGGTCTAGCGATTTGAGAAAAATCTTTGATAAAGCGCCTATAGAACCCTGCATGTCCCAAGAAGCTTCGGACTCCTTTAACATTTGTGGGAGGTGGAAGTTGTTCAATTACTTCAACGTTTGCTCTATCCACCTGTATCCCACGTTCGGACACCTTGTGTCCAAGTACTATTCCTTCCTGAACCATAAAATGGCATTTGTCCAAGTACTATTCCTTCTGAACCATAAAATGGCATTTCTCGATTCGGGACTAAAGAATTTTCTTCACACCTTTGTAAGACTTTATCTAAATTCTCCAAACAATCATCGAAAGTTTTGCCATAGACGGTGAAATCGTCCATGAACACTTCCATGATTTTCTCGATCATATCGAGAGAAAATAGACATCATGCACCGTTGGAAAGAAGCTGGAGCATTGCATAATCCGAGCGACATTCGTCGGTATGCGTAAGTTCCATACGGGCATGTAAAAGTGGTCTTACTTTGGTCGGCGAGGGTGGATTGGAATTTGATGATAACGAGAATAACCATCAAGGAAATAATAGAAAGAATGATTTGCAAGCCGTTCCAACATTTCATCAATGAAGGGTAACGGAAAATGATCTTTCTTTGTAGCCTTGTTGAGTTTTCGGTAATCAATGCACATGCGCCACCCTGTGATGGTTCGGTGAGGAATAAGTTCATTCTTTTCATTCCTAACGACCGTCATTCCTCCCTTCTTTGGCACAACTTGGACAGGGCTAACCCACTCGCTATGTGGCACGGGATAAATAATCCCAGCGTGTAGGAGCTTTAGGACCTCTTTATTAACAACTTCTCGCATAGCCCTGTTAAGTCTACGTTGTGGTTCCCTAGAGGGTAATGCATCTGGATCAATAGGGATACGATGTGTGCAGAGTTTGGGGCTAATCCCTATGAGATCTCCAAGTGAGTAACCTATGGCTTTTTTATGTCTTTCTAGGATAGTGACAAGTTTATCTGTCTCTTCTTGGGAAAGCTTGTCACTAATAATGGCTGGAGTTTCTCGATTATTATGAAGGAAGACATATTTTAAGCCAGGAGGAAGTGGTTTTAATTCTATTGGAGGAGGTGAAGGTTGTTCAGTTTCGTCTAGCTCAATGGGTTCTACCAACTCTTCTTCTTCTTCTTCAACGAAGTGTTCAACGTCGAAGGATGGTTGGGCCATCTCTTGTAGAGATGTCATTAAGACCTCCTCAATAGGGTCTTGTTCAGGTCTAGATTCCACTAACGTATTAATAGATCGATCAAGAGGAATAGTCATGGTGGAATTCCCAACCTTGAAGTCTAAGTGACCTTGCAATGGTTCTTCCTGTAGAAGTCTCATGATTGGTCTGCCAATCAAGAGATCAACTTCTAAGATGTCATAAATATGAAAATCTAAACATAACTCAGAGTTGTTGATTCTAACAGGAATAGCCCTTAAAACTCCATGGCTTTCAAGAATAAATCCTGATGGGCCTTGTAGAAGTTTTTGTGATGGAGTTAAGGACATGTCGGGATAAAGAGTATTGGCTAACTCCTTTGAAATAATATTTATCCCGACAGAAGGATTATAGTGGACTCTTCTAGCAGACCTTCTAATTTGGCATAGAAGAATGGTTGAAGGAGCAGTGACTCGAGCAATCTCGGGTGATAACTCTGCTTCAGTTAGCCATTCATAACTCATGATTGCTGAAAGGCTTTTAAGGTGTTCTATGCTAACAGATTCTTCTAGTTGATTATGTGGAGTGGTCTTTTCTAGAGGTCTCGCTTGGATAGGAAAATTCGAGGTGTTCCCATAATCTTCAAAGATATCTTCCTCGAATTCGAAGGGAAACTCTAAAGGTGATGGTTCATCATCCTCTAATTGGCTCTCTGTTCCCTTATCAGGAGGTGTTTCAACAACCAAAATATTAGAAGAATCAACTGGAAGTTCTAATTCGGTTGTATGTTCCTCCTCAATTGGTTCAGTGCTTGGTTCGACTTCTTCTTCAGGAAATTCATCATAAATACCAGTGTAAGGAGTATTCTCAAGGATTTTCTCAAAAATAGCTTGTCCCTCACTAATGGTTTGATGCGAGAATGAACCTCCAGAAGCTAAGTCAACATGAAGAGCAGCTTCCTTACTGAGTCCAAGATAGAAGTGGTATAATAGGACATTTTCAGGTAAGGAAAGGTTTGGACCTGTTTTAATAAGACTCATGAATCTAGCCCAAGCTGCTCCTAAAGTTTCCTTCTCTTTTTTTGTTGAAAGGTAAGAATTTCTATTCTAAGGGCAGCGATTTGAGAAAGAGGGAAGAAAGCAAGATAGAATTTGTTTCGGAGTTCTTCCCAATTTCCATTTACGCCTCCTACGGTATGAGCATACCACTGTTTTGCTCTACCCAAAAGGGAGAACTTAAACAATATCCATTTAAGGGTCTCTTGTGTCATACCAGGTATATTTAGGCAGGAACACAAATCCTCAAATTCCTGAATGTGGGTATAAGGATTTTCGTCTTCTAGCCCGAGAGAAGGGTTTCTCCCGAACCATGGCTATAAAAGCGGGGACGAATCTCAAAGCCATCCGTAAGAATAGGATGTGATGATTTTGGAGGCTCTATCAATTCAACCTTTGGAGTGGAAAATTTATATATAGGAGTGGAATCCATGTGGTAAAGGTAGTGGAAAAGGTGGTAAAAGAATAAAAAGATAAAAAGGATTAAAGGACAGACTTGTTTCGAAATAGCACAGCTACCGTTCCCCGGCAACGGCGCCAGAAAGCTTGTTGGTATAAATTAACGGACACAGAAAAATCCGCAAGCGCACGGATACCGCTGTAGCTTTCACCTAAGAGTATTCCAAGGTATCGATTTCTACGGGGAACGTGAAGTGCACTAATCAAGATAATAAGTTGTCTAAGGATAACTATGGGTTTGTGGAGAGAGAGAGAAAGTTTCTAAGGCTTCTCTAATAGATCTAAGAATCAAAGATACTTCATTTATTTATTTTGGGACATCAGAGCACTAACCACAGAAAGGGATGAGAAGGGGGCTAGGAAGGTCTGACAAGGTCCTACAAACACCAACCCGAACGTGGTGGAATACGTCGGCCGTCAGGGCTGTCACCACCTGGGGCTACCACAAACTATCCGTGGGATTGGGTGCAATTCCAGGTAACCACTAGACTAAGCACCACGCCTAATCTAATAATTACTACTCTAGCGTTGCAAAGACTAGAGCACTTGATGCAAGCGGGAATCCAATAAATAAAGTAGAAGTAAATGCTAAATGAAAGTAAATAGAGAACTTAGAATTAATAAATGAAGAACACGGAGATTCGTTGAAAGGCGAACTAGTTGCCACAAGATTACAATGTTGATGAAGATCCGACAAGTCCGGCTCTTCAACTCTCTCCTCTTCTCTCTCCTTGATCTAATTACAACTAGATGAACTAGTTGAACTAGATGAACTAGACAACTAGACAACTAGACAACTAGAGGGATCTCTCTTCTAATTGAAACCCTAACTTTTGCTCTGTAGAATACTAATGAATAATAATGAGAGAGATAAGCCTTGGGGCTGAGCCTGGGGCTGCTTATATAGTCCTTGGCGATGAACGATGACCATTGGATCAAACCGACCTTGGCAACGGTGTAGATACAACCTCAAGGTCGGTGGTAAACCGACATACGAAGCTGAGCCTGATTGGCACACTTTGGCGGCCGCGGGGTGGACAACGCCGGTGGTGGCGTGCCACCTCAGCATCCCGTTTCTCCTGGTGTCCTCTGGTATCTTCTAGAATGTTTTAGTTCACTTTTCGGGTTGATTTGCTTCACGGACAAGTCTGGTCTTCATATGCCTTGTATATTCCGGAACTTTCTCCATTATTCTCTGCAATTATATATTAAGTCCCTGGAAATACATAAATCACCAAAACTCGTGGAATAATGTTAATAAAGCCCCTAGACTTATGTTGATATTCATTTTATACCCTTATTTCATAGTTAGTTGACTATTAAAATTATGCTATAACAGGTGTCAACAATGATGAGGTTCTCGACGAAATTGGGCATCACCACCCTGCTCACTTGGGCCTCCTTGTTCATATCCGGATGACTGGTCAACACGACTGTAATCTGCTTGCGAAGGTGTAGGATAGGTCCATGGTTGATATGCTCCAAATGCTGGTTCTTGTGGTATTGGATCTGCTTCCCTCCAAACTGGATCATGGGCACGTGTCTGTCGAGCTGGCATAGTTCTCTGCGTATTAATTGGTTGTGCCTGCACATTCAACAGATAAGACTGCACATGATATATGGAAAGTTCGGGGTTAGGCAACCAAATCTCCCCAACAGTAGCATGAGACATGACAAAATTATTTCCAATTTTCTTCAAAATATGTCCCTTACTAAAGAAATCGAAACCTATGACAGGTCTTTCATCCCTTATGTAGACAACATGAGCATTATCATCCAAGAGTCCTAAATGATTGGCAATTCTAGTGATCAGTGATGTGCAATTAACATTTCCTAGGAGAGATGGTACAGCTATCCAATGTTGAACTAACATGTATATCGGTGAAATTTGTCTCCTCTTAATAGCTGCATAGATTAACTGTAACTCTCCTACTCTAACATTATGACCATCCTTTCTAGGCAAAAGAGTGAAAATAATCCATTTGTGGAAGAAACGGAAAGTGGGTAAGTGTAAGTCTCTGGCTTTTGCATCAAAGAAAAGTGTCTATATTGGTCAGGTCTTTCCAAACTATGGCTTGATTAAAATCTTCTAAGGCTACATTCAAGTCCATGACAGAAGAGTGTAGGAAACCAAGTGCATCACTAAGTTCTCTCCAAGTGAGTGAATATTGTGTTTGGAAGAATCTAAATGTGACTCCTTCATCAGTGCAACGAAGGGTGCTAAGAAATTCAATGGTCAAAAACTTAGAACCATCCTCTGTGACTTTTGCAAAAGTTTCCCATCCCAAAAAGCGAAAAATATGAGCAAATTCAACATCCATACCTGTTTGGATTAGGAGATCAGGATCAATCACAGGAGTGAGAGTGAACCTACGATCCTTCAATTGTCCGTACCTTGTCTTCTCATATTGTCCATGAAACTTGAGGTGTGAGGTTGAAGTCAACCTTCTCACTGCAGTAGGGGCTGGATGTAGTGGTACATCTTGCTCTGACTCATAGCTCATCTCTGATGGGGCTCTGGAGGATGATTCTCCAATCTTTTGGAGACGTTGGGATCGTCTTCCCGTGAATGACTTCCAGAAACTCATCCTGCAAAATGTTAATAAAAACAAACAAACAAACAAGAGACTAATGGAGGGGTTAGAATAAAAAGTCAGAGATCAGCTGTCCAAAGTTAGTCGTCCAGGGGTTAGTCGTCTGAAAAGAAAGATTGAAAGATTGTTTATTTTGACATAACTTCCCCCTAACAAAGTTTTATCTTGATTACTCCATTAGGACAGCACTTCCACTAATCACTCTTGATTATTTTAATACTCTCTCTCTCAAGAAATCTTTCTATTACTACTAAGCACTTCCTTCCTCCTCTTCACTTCTCCTTCTCTCAACTACAAAGCCTAAAGCTTTCTGGATACTAGAACTTCGTACTACAAACTGGAATACTGAGCAAAGCAGTGTTGGTGTGGTGAAGAAGCGAGGGATGAGGGGCCTTTTATAGAGGAGCTTGTGCCCTGGCGGCCGCCAGTGGTGGTGGCGCCGGCCGCCATGGTGGTGGGTCCTCTCCCACTCACCTTCATGCAGTGAAATGCTCACCCCAATGCCATTGTTTTGAGTGTGCTTTCGGTGGAAAAGAGATGGCAGGTAGTGGTGCATGGTGGTAGGTGAGGTTTGAGTGGTATATGTCTTGTCCAAGTTAGGTGAAATATGGCATGTAGTGTATGACATGTAGGACCCATCACATAGTGACTCTATTTTTGTATTTTCTAATATATAAATGCAGGAGTAAAAATGATAATACAAGAATAAGTATTTTTGAGCCTCCACAATAAATACTTTCACGAGTTGTGACACACCGTAAAATTATTTATATGGGGCATGAATTTTACGTAAGTAAATGCATAATAATAAAGTATAATTATTTTGACTTACCTTGATAAATGTCCGTAGTTAAAGTCCTCGAACTGAGACTTCCCAAAATTTATTAATTATCGGGTGAATTCTCCGGTTCAGGAGATGGTACCGATGATGGCTCTTCTTCAATTTCTGATTCAATCTTGTGTGCTGTCAAGCTAAGCTCTGATTTGGGTTTGAATGCAAACTTTTCTTCTTTTCCATTTAAGTTGAATGTAATTTCTCCAGCTGTGACATTGATATGTGCATTTGCTGTGCTAAGGAAAGGTCGTCCAAGAATGATTGATACTGAGTCGGTGGTATATCCAAAACTACAAAATCCACGGTATAAAGAATCCTCCGATATTTACCGGTACGTTTTTCGGCAATTCCCGAGGGGTATCGATTGATTGATCCGCCAATTGTAATGATATTGAAGTTGGCTCCGGGGTTGTAAGTTTGAGTTTGTCAAAAACAGTCTTGGGCATAACACTAACACTTGCTCCAAGGTCACACAGTCTTTGTAAAATGTTGATCTCCAATTGAGCAATTGATTCCGGGTATCCTGGATCCGTCATCTTATGTGGTAATATATTAAGTATTGCGCACTTTGCATTCTTCTGTTAGCTTGATCACCTCCGTAGTGGGTATTGGTCTTTTCTTATTTAAGATATCTCCGAGATACTTGGCATAGGTTGGAACTTGAATAGCTTCTAGTAGAGGAATGTTGATATATAATTTATGAATTACCTCCATAAACTTTGTAAATTGATCATCCACTTGGGGTCCACGATTTCTTCTTGGATATGGTAAGAGATTTGTATCATTAAAGTCTTTTTGTCATCCGAGGTTCTTGAGTCAAATCTTCTATGTCATCACTTTCTTCTTCTCTAATTGGTTGAATCACGTGTCTTGCTATTGTTCTTTGGTGCTACAAAAGTGCCGTGAATTGGTGTCCCGATTTCTTTGTTTCTATTATTTTTCTTGGGTCAACAGGATCACGTGTAGATTTACCTCTTCTTGTACTAACATTATTTACCTGCTCAAGGTTAGTGGCAACAGATTTTGCAAAGCAAACAACTTTGCTATTCGACTTTCTATCTTTTTATTAAAAAGATGTTGATTTTTAAAAGCAAACAGAGAAAGTATTTATCTTAAAAGATATATCTTCTAAAACATTATCATGAGTATCAAGTTTTTCAAGAAGAACATTATTTAACTTATCTTGATCTTAATTAATTCTCGTAAAAATGGGCTTCTAGGAATATTACCTTTATACTTACCCGGGTTGTTTGCGTAGTCTGTTGTAATCTTTGTTCTTGTGACTGAGTTGATGTTGAATTGTTAACAACCATGCTTGAATATGAAGCGAGAATCAATATAGTCTTGTAAATCTTGTCTTTCCTGCTTGTCCTTGGCTCTTTGTTCAAGCCAATTTAATAACACATCCATCCGGGTTGATAAGGCTTTTATTTCTTGAGGAGTTTCTTCTATCGATGATAGTATTGAGTGTCTTGATTCCGGCTTTGATTTTTCGATATCTTGTTCATGAGTGCTTGGCTTTGTCAAGAGTGAGTGATAAAAATGATCCTTCAGCAGTTGCATCAAGTTGTTCTTGTGCTCTTTGTGTTAATCCATGATAAAATCTTTGCATGAGCAACCAATTTTCTATTCCATGGTGAGGGCAATCGATATGTATTCTTGTAAACGTTCCCAAGCACACGGGATTGATTTCTCTTTTCTTTGTTGGAAATTGGTAATTTTCCTCGTAGGGCATTGGTTTTACCCGCGGGAAAGAATTTTGATAGGAAAGTCAGTAGAACATTCATCCCATTTCTTGATTTCTTCTTTGTTGGCATAGAACCATGATTTTGCTTTCTCCTTCAATGAGAATGGAAATAAGCGGAGTAATATGATATCTTGGGGAACATCCTTGGGTATGAAGGTGTTAGCAATCTCAAAAAAAATTCTGCAGATGTAAGCGTGCATCTTCATGAATCTTTCCACCAATTGAATTGAGACTTGGCTTGAGCTCATACTCAAGATCTTTAAGTTGAAGTGTTGGTCCCGCATTTAATGTTCTCGGTGCTTGGAGCGTAAAACTCTCGTAGGGATTTTCCGACCATAGCTCAAAAAACCGATATATGCTCTCGTGATTGATTTGATTTCGATGAATGAAGTGGAGTGAATCACAATCAATTTCCAATTTGATAAACCCCTGTATAAAATAAACAAAAGAAAAACAAGGGTAAGCTTTTGCTAAAAAGCGACTACCTAGTTTAGATTCTCATCATAAGTTTCCATTTATTAATTTGTCTAACTAACTTATATTTCTTCCCCCGCAACGGCGCCTTTAAATGCTTGTTGGTAAATCTAACGTCACTATAACTTAAGGTGGAGTTAATCTCACCTCGGGCTATATGCCATCAAAAGATACTCAGTGTGGTTCATCTCTTAACACTACTATGTGCTAGGTTGTCATCCCCAGCAGTAATGCTAGGAAATGCTTTTGTGATACTTGTGATATGTGTTGTTGCAATCTAATAAAATAAATATGAAAAGTCTATCGCAAAGTTTACGGATATAAATACCATTGTAGCATTTCACAGGAGTAATCCAGGTTTATCATTTATATTCTACCACGAGGAGGAATAATCTAAGGTGGATGAAAACATAATTAATAAGTGGCATACTTATGAGAGATACTGTTACTAGGACTTACTTTTTAGCGGGGGTTAAACCAAGAACGATAAAGATATGATAATGATAAATAAAGGCAGAGGCATCACACACACACAGAGATTGAGATCAACTACTACAAGTTAGACTTAACATAGGATTACAAGAAACGTTCATCTATAGCATTTAATTTACTAAGTCATTACATCTACTCTAAGGCATATGTTATCATCTATAGCATAGTAAACTCTAGATCATGTATCAGGAAGGTTATCAAGGAAAATCAAGAGCGAAACAAGATAATCCCCATAATCATTATCCACGTGTCTTATAAATGGAGGGTGGATTCCAAAGGACTCAACAGTGCGTCATACCCGCGATCTACCACACACGCCCGGAATATAAGGTGCATTTGCGGGTAAATCATATATAAGCACCACGCTTACATAAATATCTTTACCACCTAACCCACTCGAGTACTGAATTAGGCGCTCTACAAATAAATACATGAATCTATCATAGACTACATCTATATCAATCATACTATTAGAATAAAGTAAGAACATAGCAAACAAACACATATTATTAATAAAGTGCAAAGTCATAGATACAAGATAATTCATACCGTAGTACTTGAATATCAAGAACTCGGGTAGGCACACCCAGCTCTAATTGTATACGTTTGCTAATCAACTTGGATGAACTAGAACTAGATGAACTAGAACTAGAACTAGAACTAGAACTAGAACTAGTAGCTAACTCTAATCTCTGGTGGAGAACTCTCTTCTACTTCTGCCTGACTTTGGTCTACAATATAATGAATACTAATGAATTCATATCTAGCCCTGGGGGCAGGGGGTCTTCTTATATAGTCCTCGGTGATGAACGATGACCCTCGGATCAAACCGACCTTCAACAACGGCGTAGATGCAACCACAAGGTCGGTAATGAACCGACATAGGAAGCCGTGGGTCGACACCTTGGTCCCACTGGCGGCGCCAAAAGCGGGGATTTGGCGGTCGCCGGAGTCCTGAGTAGCCCACGGCTTCGGTTTTTTTTCTCGGTGTTCTCTCGGTATCTTCCGGAATGTTTTAGTTCACTTTTTCGGTTCGAAATTCTTTTTACGGTAATTCTCCTTCTTGTTGGGGGGGTTTCTCTCGTTTTTCGGTGTTTACATTAAGTCCCCACGAAAAGATATAATTCACCAAAACTCGTGGAACTTTATCGATTATAACATACGTTCTATGTATTTTATTCTTTTTATAACCTTATTTCATCTCTTGTTGACATATAAAAGTATAAGATAACAGGTGTCAACAGGCACCTCATGTCCGAGAGGGGGATAGAGGTAGACAAAGCTAAGATAGAAGTTATCGAAAAGCTACCACCCCCAGTGAACGTCAAAGGTATCCGTAGTTTCCTAGGCCACGCAGGTTTTATAGAAGATTCATAAAAGATTTTTCGCAAATCGCTAGACCCCTTACGGCCCTGCTAGCCAAGGATGTACCCTTTGACTTCACAGATGAGTGCCTGCACGCTTTCGAAACCCTAAAGAAAGCACTCATCTCGGCTCCGATCATCCAACCCCGGATTGGTCGTTGCCATTTGAAATCATGTGCGATGCTAGCGATTACATTTGTTGGTGCGGTCCTAGGCCAAACCAAGGACAAAAAGCAGCATGCCATCGCATATGCTAGCAAAAACTCGACGAGAAAAAGAGCTCCCGGCGGTAGTCTTTGCTATCGAAGTTTCGATCCTACTTAGTGGGCGCAAAGATAATCGTTTATACGCACCATGCTGCCCTTAAGTACCTTCTCACCAAAAGGATGCGAAACCTCGCCGATCCTTTGGATTCTTCTACTCCAAGAATTTGATATAGAAATAAAAGATAAAAAGGGAGTAGAAAATACGGTTGCGGATCATTTGTCGCATATGCGGGTAACTAACATGCAGGAACCACCAATCAACGATTACTGCGCGACGACATGCTACTCAAGGTGTCGCACTTCAACCCATGGTACGCAAACATTGTGAATTACATGGTTGCGGGATATGTACCACCGGGGGAGAACAGGGGAAGCTCCAAATGGAGAGCGAGACGGCACCTATGGGATGACCCATATCATGCAGGGTGGTGTGTGCGGACGGCTTGCCGAGAAGATGCGTACCCAAGGAGGAAGGAATGCAGATCATCGAAAAATGTCATGCATCTCCCTACGCCGGGACATCATCGGGAGTATTTCGCACACAAGCCAAAATTTGGCGATGCGGATTCTTCGGCCGACGTATGTACGATGACACGAAAAAGAGTTCATCGAGAAGATGCTACAACCGCCGTAAGACTGGGAACATCACAGCTCGTGATGCAATGCCCCTACACTACAACCTTCAAATAGAAATATTTGATGTGTGGGGCATTGATTACATGGGGCCATTCCAGAAGTCCCATGATTGCGAGTATATCCTGGTGGCAGTAGACTACGTATCAAAGTGGGTAGAGGCAATACCATGCAGAGCTGCTGATGGCAAGCACGCACGCAAGATGTTCCATGAAATCATCTTCCCCCATTTCGGAACGCCACGCATGGTGATCAGTGACGGAGGATCACATTTCAAGGACAAGTCATTCAGGGCATTCTTGAAAGAGCTCGGCACTCTGCACAATATCGCTACCCCTTATCACCCGCAAAACCGGCGGGCAAGCGAAAACCTCCAATAAACAAATCAAAAACATCCTGCGAGAAGACGGTCAACGAGATGGGGAAGAATTTGGAAGAATAAGCTACCCGATGCTCTCTGGGCATATCGAACAGCGTACAAAGCCCCCATCGGCATGTCACCTTACCAGCTGGTCTATGGCAAAACCTGCCATTTACCAGATGAGCTGGAACATCGAGCTCATTGGGCCATCAAGAAGTGGAATATGGACGTCAGACTCACCGGAAAGAACCGTCGAGACAAATCTCGAACTAGAAGAATGGCGAGAGAAGGCATACCACAAAGTGCAAAGCTCTACAAAGAGCGCACAAAAGATGGCATGATCGGCAGTATCAAGATCAAAAGAATTCACCACGGAGACAAAGTACTCCTATTCAATTCCGGGTGAAATTATTCGGCGAAGGGAAGCCGAGAAGCAAATGGAAAGGACCGTACACCGTCATCAACACATCGCCACACGGCGCAATCACAATTCAAGATGACGCGGGTGAGATACAAAAGGTAAACGGTCAACGTCTTAAGCTTTTCTTCGAGCCGATGATCGATCTTAACCAAGAGATCGATAGAATAGATTTATGCTTTGAGAATTAATTTATAATGATCAGCATATATAAAAAAAATTTGTTATAACTAAAAAATATATATATATATATATAATAATAGTAAAACATAAAAAGTTATCTATATATTTTTACTTTGTTTTAAATTAAGTATTTTGCCGTTCTATTTTCTTTTTTTATTCTATTAAATTTATCTTTGGTCATTTGCTACACAAAGGATATTTACTTTCTAAATTAAATCAAAGCATAAACTATTTTCAAAATTCAAATTTGAGGATCAATTAGAGATCAGCAAGAAAGGAAACATTTTCGCGCGGCAAACCCCCGTTCAAAACTTTTCTAAAAAGGAAATGAATGTGGCGAAAGCTCGACCGGGGGCCTTTGGTGGTGGTACAGCGCACCACTGGTGCGCCCGCACCTGGCCGGCCCCCCCCTCGGGATGGGATGTCGCCCATCGCTTTCTTCTTTCTCACAACCTACAGTAGTAAGGTGCGCTCCGCGAGATTTCGACCTGCTAAAACAGAGAGGAGAATTTGTCCTATAAAATCCACCCTCCTCCTCTCCATTCTTCACACCTCTCCTTCTTGCTCTTCTCCTCTCCTCAAATCCTCTTCTTCTAAGCCAAGAACAGCTGCAATGGCAGACCATGCCCTCACCCTCTACAACTCCTCTCTCTCACTTTGCTCTCTCAATGAGGATGACTTGATCTTCCCTAGTGACGAGGTGGAACCATCCTCTGTTGCCCCTCTTGCCGTGCTCCCTCCACCACGCTACTCATCCAGTGGAGGGAACAGCCATGTGTCCACAGGAGGCGGATCCGTGACACGCAAGAGTATCCTTTTGGGCGCCCACCTCGTCCTACGGTGGGCACCCTGGGCGTCAAGAGGAAGGAGCCCGAAGCAGCTGGCGCCCGTACTTCTTCAACAGAGACGTCCTCCTTCCACACCTCCGACTACAGTTACCCGTACACCGTTGTCGGTGTCGATATGCCCACAGGAGGATGTGGGAAAGGGCTTATGAGGAAGCCAGCTCCTACTCCAGCGACATCTCCAAGTGCTCCACTTCGTATCCCTCGGGCAAATCCTAGAAAAGCCCCGAATGTTGTTGAGAGTCGCTCGAGTAGCGAGGGTCCTATGAGGGTACCCCGTGCTACGCCTAGGAAGGCTCCCAATGTGGTCGAGAGCCGTTCCGAGGGTACTCCATCGCTAAACACAGCTGGGAGTAGCACGGTTCCTAAGGTCCCTTCACTAGCAACCCTAAACGCTAGAGTCAACTCTCTAAACAAGCTAGTGAAAACCTTAAGCGCAGAGGTAGAAGGGGCAGATTTAGAGAACGCTGATATCAGGAAAGAACTAGACTCTTTCTGCCTAAGCTTCAACACTAAGCTAGCTAGGGTCGCTAGAGCTGCTAATGCAGAGAGCGCTCTACGCAGGCCAGCTTAGAAGTGCTCTACCTCTCTATCAATAAATAGGCGCGCACTAGTTTAATTTTCAGTATTTCCCTTCCTATCATTTTGTAATTCCTTCAAGTGTGCTTGAGTTTGAATTATTTATAAATTCAATAAAGTTTTATTATTGTCTATGTCTCCACTTGTTTTTGTCCTTGTGCAAAAAAAAAAATTAAAAATAGGTACAAAAACAAGTGTGGAGGAGGCTCACAAGTCAAAGGTACGTAATTTATCAAATTTAAATTTTGACTTGTGATTTATCTTTAAATGCTAAAACCTGAACCAAGTTAGCAAAACTCCATCTCTATATCTACCAATTGATACATGGCATGCGTACATTTTATACTCATCTGAAAAAACCTGATTCATGTGGGTTGCATAGGCTCTATCTAGTCTAAGTTGTTGCCAAATATGATATGGTAGAAATGGATTTGCTATGACTTCATCCAAAAAGAGAAGCTTAACATCCGGGAACATACTTGAAAAAAAAAAAAGAAAAGATATGGGCTATAAAAAAAAAAAAAAACGAGATGAATAATGGACAAGTGTCCGAGGGCGAGTAGAGCCCACATCTCTAAAAAAAAAAGAAAGAAAGAAAAAAGAAAAGAGAGGAAATAAAAGACAAAAGTCTAGGGCGAGCAAAGCCCACCTCAAAAAAAAAAAAAATTATAGCAATAAAGCCCATGCTTTCTCGAAAAAATAAAATTTTATCTAAATAAAACCCCGGATAAAAAGTTGATAAAAAGGATGAATGATAAGCACCCTGTTATAACCGTTCTATCGGCAACCGCCCAAGGCTTTGAGAAAAGCTAGAAAGCCCCACTACGATGAAAGGTAATAAAGGGTGGGGAAAATGCTCACAAGGCGAGGTAAGGCTTGGAATAACCTTGTATGCAAGCTTACATCTTGGAGATTGAACCACTTTAGTCCTCGTGCCTTCACTCGAGGACGAGTAAAGGGCTAAGTGTGGGGAGTTTGTTGACGGTAACCAACGACAAATTAAATACCGTCAACACAACACCAAAACAACCTAGAAATAGGGATTTCAACTAACATATTCCAAAGTTTTGGTGTTTATTTGGACTTGCAAGGACAAACTCATGGATGATCACTTTGGGCCAAAAAGACAAAGAAAAAGAAATAAAATCAACAAATAGAAAAAGGCCCAAAGGAGCAAATGGCAAGCCCAAACGTAAATCGCAACAAAACGTCAAAACCGGGCCGGGCCAAGTCCACCATACAACTTTTCGAGCAAGGAAGCCCAACTGCCGAAGTTAGGGCCAGGCCGGCCGGGCAGGGTGCGCGCGCACCACAGTGCGCCGCACCACCGGCCGAGGCGGTTCGAGCCCAGCTTTGGGGAGGCGGTTTGTTACCTTCCAAAAAGCGATGAAACCGACGTGGGATGGTCGGTTTGGCGTACATGAAAGGTTTTCCTAGGACGGTTTGGGTGTTTTTTTAGCACTTAGGTCCCTCCCCTTGTGTATAAATAGGCCCCCTCTCTCCCTCTCAAATATCAATACAAATTCAAAGGAGAAACCAGTCCACTTGTGCGAGAGAGTAGAATTAGATCTTCTTCTTCTTCTACTTCTTCTATTCTATCTCCTAATTCTAGAGAGTGAGAGAGGGAAAGGCTAGAAAGAAGCTTGGTTCTTTCTACCGGAGTTGCCGGTTCGCCCCTCGGTGTTTCAGCGGTTCCTAGGAGGACGGAGTCTCTGGGACTTGTCGCACCCGCCCGGCTTGTACCTCTGCAAGCTACTTACACTTTGGTAAGGAGTCTTGTGATTATCTTGCAGCCTACTTAATTTCCTTCGCATATTTCTTAGCTGTTGTAGACTTGCGGGATTGGTAGATCGTTTTAAACGTTAGTTCTTGGTGGAGGAACTCTTTGAGGGGAACCTTGGCCAACATCAAGAAGCGTGACCAATAGTGTAAACGTGGTGTTTGGGCTAGCGTTCACCTACCTTTTTTTGCGGTGCATCCCACGGTTGAGGGGGTAGGCGGCTTGGTCGTGACAAGCCTTGTCCGTCCTTTGAAATCCCCCCCACGTTCACCGTGTCGTAGAGCTAATTGCCGGAATCTACCCATTTGGGAGCCGGGCGGTGCTCGAAGTGAGTAGACAATGACTTTAGGAATCCTTTGCACGGAAAACTTAGCCTATAGATACCTCGCTACTCTTAGAAAACAAACCCTTGCCTTAGGTTGACATAGACTGAAAAAGCTCAGCCGCGCGACCGGCATCCCCTCGTGTAAAAATACGATACCCCGCTACCCAGGGTGAAGTGCTACAACGGTATTTCCGTGCGCTTGCGGATTTCTCTCGTGTGCGTAAGAAACACCAACAAGCATTTTCGGCGCGCGTTGTTCGGGACGGTTGTCGTAGTCATATATCGAGCCGAGTCAACCTACGCGGATTGGTAGTATCCTTTTAAACAAAAATACCAAAAAGAGTTCTGTTACCCATGGAGCAACCCACTATCCAAATCCTATCCGCTCCCAAGGGCGAGCTCAGAGAACCATGCCAATCTGCGAAGCCAATCACGACTTCGAATATGAGCTCATACGGCTTTATAGCCATGGTTCAGGCCCGAGCCTTTTCGGGCTCGGAATATGAAAAACCCCTATCATCACTTACGGGAGTTTGAGCAGCTACTCGTGGTCGCACGACAATTCGAGGCATGACACATGACACGCCGAGGTGGAAGTTGTTTCCGTTCTCTCTCACCGAGAGGCGACTCAATGGTACGCCCATAACGTAGGGTTGGTAAACGGAGAATGGGAAGAAGCTGCGAAACAGATTTTGTGTAGCGTTCTACCCTATATCCGTAATCGCGGCCCAAATGACAAGAGATACTCAACTTCCGACAAATAGAGGGTGAAACCTTAGGTGCAGCACGGGACCGGTTTACCACGCTTACACGATCGGCCTGCACTGTCCATACCAAACCACGTGCTTTTACGGCATTTACGGTTAGGTTTGGGACAGGCGACGCCTCTATCGCTTGATTTAGGCTGCCGGAGGGTCATTTTCACATAAAACCACGGCGGAAGGAGAAGCTCTCCTAAACCGAATTATTGAGAATACTCCTCGCTAGAACCCATCCGAGTAGAACCCAAGCAGAGCCGGAGGAAGTCTCTTCGGCTAATGCCGAACCCGATAAACCCTGAGAGAGACCCTCGCGCTGAACGAGCCAAAGGAGACCGCATGTACGGATCTCCGTTCTTCGAGGTTGACCTTACCGATCAATTCGGTGACACCTCGAGGTACGAACAATGGAAGATACCACTGTCCCGGCTAGCCTCTGAACAACCCCTCGGATAAACTCTTTCTCCGAGTGCATTAAGGAGCTAACAGCCTATAATGAGCACGGAATGGTTGCGAGAGGAAGGACCCTCTTTCGAAGAAATTCGGATAAGTGGCCCCTCTACACCAATCCATTGCAAATAATGGGGGAGGCGGGTGGAAGTCATGTATAACCCCCGCTGTGGGGATAAACATAATGTCCAAACCTTCGCACAAGCCCGTGACGAGGAAACTGTTAGGGACCCCACAACACGGACCTTGCGCATAGCACCACGAACCACCATTGAAAGCCGTGAGGTTATACATGAACAAATCTTCCAACACAAGGATGTCAAGTTGTCTCGGATTTTCATATTTTTGATATCCAAGACTTCGACATCCTAATCGGGCATCCCTTGGAGAAGATTCTTGATCTATCAACATCCGGGATTTAGATGTCAAACTCGGGAAGAAAAAGTTTTCTATCCCGTTACTCGAGCTAAAAACTTCGATAAGAATGTAACCCTTCCTTGAGTACGACATGCCCGAGGAGGTCATGTGAGTTATGCTATATGAGAACCCGAAACGGACCTAGAAAAAGACGCCCAATTCTTCATTGAAGAAGAGGGCGATTCTGGGAACTCATAGAACTTCCCAAAGAGGAAGAGCTAACTCGGCCTCCAGTTGAGCTTAAACCCCTACCCCCAGGCCTACGCGATGTCTTCCTAAACGGCGATTCACAAGCACCGGTCATCATAAGCGATAAACTTAGTGACCGGGGAGACTACCCAGCTAATAGCCGTTTTAGAGAAACACAGATCGGTCTTCGGGTATTCCCTTCAAGATCTGAAAGGGGTAAGCCCGGCACTATGCACACATCGCATTCCTATTGACCCCCGACAAGTACCCCATCATGCGAACCCCAGCGCGGGCTCAATAATGCGATGCGTGAAGTCGTGAAGAAGGAAGTTCTCAAGCTTCTTCACGCGGGATTATCTATCCGTACCACCACACGATGATTGGGTTAGCCCAAATCCAAGTGGTCCCTAAAAAGGGAGGAATGACGGTCGTTGAGAACGCTAAAAACGAACTCATTCCACAAAGACAAGTCACAGGATGGAGAACGTGTATTGATTACAGAAAACTTAACAAGGCAACAAAGAAAGATCACTTCCCGCTGCCCTTTATTGATGAAATGTTGGAGCGGTTAGCGAAACACTCTTTCTTCTGTTTCCTTGACGGGTATTCTGGTTACCACCAGATCCCGATCCTGTAACACCCAAAAAATTGCATGAATTTAAAATAGGTAATTTGATTTATTTATGCAAATGTGTGGTGCATTGAATCTAGTAAATAATATTTTTGTGGAATTAAAATTCATCATAAGGCTAGACACATGCTTTTGCATCCATGCCGCTGCATATTTTGTTTCTGTGGTGTTTGGTTTTTGCTGAAATTGAAACTGATTTCAATTCTTTTGATAAATGATATTTGAAATCTGTTTTAAATTTAAAGAAGGTTTCTTTTTCCTTCTCCTTTTAGCCCTCCTGGCAATTTTGGCCGAGTGGCCCAATTCCCTGCTCACCGGCTTTTCATTTGATAGCCTGAGGCAATCTTGGCCTCTCTCTTTTGGGCTGCCAACAACGCTGCCCTTTCCTCTCTTGTTGCTGACATCAGGAGCCACCAAGTCAGCGTCGTCGTTCCTCTACTGAAGTTCGACACGGACTCGAACTGGAGCCGGGCGCACCGAAGCCGTATCCAAATCTCGCGAGCCCCGGGATCCTTTCCTTGTTTCAGAGCCACGTCACCTTATAAAGAGGAGCTGCACCCTACGTCGCTTTTCTTTTTCCATCTACTCGCAACAGCCGCCATCGCTCGAGTTTCGACCGCCGAGACCTAGCCGCCATTGGAGCAGCTGCTCGAGCTCGAATTTTGTCGCAGCCGCCGCTTGTCCATCTCTGTAAGTTCATCGCCGAGCCTCGCATTGTTCTGGCGAAGCCGTAGAGTGGTTTCCCCGTTGAATTTGCTCTTTCTTTGCTCATCCTGGATCGTTGGGCCATGCAGTGTTGTCTTCGTCTGCCATATTGGCTTGTACGCCGTTCACAGATCACCATCGGGGCATCGACTCCAACTTCTTCTCTGGTGAGGTCGCCTTGCCCTCCTCATTCTGTTGGTGCAAACTCTGTGTCGAGCTCATCGTCCATGGTTGTCATCACCGAGCGCCTTGCTTGCTTTGATGATGTAAACTTTAGCTTTCGTGACATAATCATGACATCATTTTGTTTTATGGCCGATTTGCTTCACAAAAGTAATTCAGTAAATACGCACTGAAATACATCCGGCCATAGTCAATTTTCCTTGATCAAAACTACGTTTTTATATATTACAGAATTTCCATCAGATTTCAAATGTTTGTAAAATGCTCAATTTAAATCCGAATTAGTCCATTCAAATTGCGTTAGATTCATAATCTCATAATCTATATGTTTTACTCACTGTTAGTCAGATTCATAATTGCGTTAGGTTCTTTCTACCTGGAGTTGTCGGTTCGCCCCTCGGTGTTCCGCGGTTCCTAGGAGGACGGAGTGCCGGACTTGTCGGTACCCGCCCGGCTTGTACCTCTGCAAGCTACTTACACTTTGGTAAGGAGTCTTGTGATTATCTTGCAGCTACTTAATTTCCATCGTATATTTCTTAGCTGTTGGAGACTTGCGGGATTGGTAGATCGTTTTAACGTTAGTTCTTGGTGGAGGAACTCTTTGACCGGGGAACCTTGGCCAACATCAAGAACTGTGACCAATAGTGCAAACGTGGTGTTTGAACTAGCGTTCACCTACCTTTTGCGGTGCATCCCACGGTTGAGGGGTAGGCGGCTTGGTCGTGACAAGCCTTGTCCGTCCCTTTGAAATCCCCCACGTTCGGCTGTGTCGTAGAGTTAATTGCCGGACACGTCCCTTTGGGCGTGGGCGGTGTCCGAAGTGAGTAGACAACAGACTTTAGGAATCACTGCCTGGAAAACTTAGCCTATAGATACCTCGCTACTCTTAGAAAACAAACCCTTGCCTTAGGTTGACATAGACCAGAAAAGCCAGCTGTGCGACCGTCCCCGTGAAAAATACGATACCCCGCTTACCACCGGGTGAAGTGCTACAACGGTATTTCCGTGCGCTTTATGATTTCTCTGTGTGCGTAAGAAACACCAACAATCAGATGACTTATTCATGTACTATTTGTTCTCTAAATGTTTCTGTGTCCCTTATTTAGCTCCACAGATGTATTTTCTATAGCACAACCATGTCCTTAAATATACATTTTGAAAATGTCCAAATGCCTTCGTGAGATGAGAGTATGTACATGAATCCATTACGATGCATATGACCATATTACAGTGTGCTCAGGAAGCAATCTGAATCTTCCTAACAGTGTTTCTATACCAAACATTTAACTGCTGCTCTCTTGCTTTGATGCCTACATCCTGTATGCTCACAACAATTGTTGTTCCTTTCTTTAGTGCTGACCCAGGACTTTGACTATTTTGAAACCCTCCTGTTGTTATAGCACTAAAAGATGCAACGTATTTCATTACATTACCAATCCATTGTAGTGAATATAGTTTGCCAAAGTTCGCAAGCCTTCATTTTAAAATTTGATTCACAGTACTTCTGTTGTTATTTGCCTGATCTAAATTAGCTTTTGTTTGCTCATACAGTTCTTTGATTTCCAAATGTATATCCTGCGCCCTTTGCACCTATAACCTATTTACTTTTCCATCTCCTCACAGTTCCAGGTTCCCGATACTTTATCGATCATGACCACGATCAGTGTGATGGTATACTCACATTATCGTACGAACGCCTCCAATAATCGCAACCCATCTACAACTAATTTTGCTAATCTTTTTTTGTTCCATGTATAATCATATGATGTTCTACAATTCCGGTTTTCCTGCCCGTGCGAAGCACGGGGATACCTGCGTAAGTTGTTTAATCATTGGAGATACTTTAATCATAAATTATTTATTTTATAATTTGCTAAAATAATTGAAATAAAACGAATGCTCAAATACGATACTCAAAAAGTCAAAAAACGACAAAGTCCATGAGACGGAGGGAGTATATATTAAAAGATATTAATATTTATAGTACATAATTAGTGTCATTGAAAAGATCTTTGAATCTAGTTTTTTATTAAATTTATTTAAAGATACAAATGTTACACGTATTTTCTATGAATCAAGTCAACCTTGTGGCTCGCACACCAAAGACGATAATTATTTAGGGACAGAGGGAGCACTGCATGTAAAAAAAAAAAAAAAAAAAATAGTGGTGCGAGAACTGATGTGAGTGGTAAATGGAATCCAATGCCTAATGCTTTTAGTCCTTCGCCTTGTTCGCTTGGCAGAAAATAAGCACCGATTTTGGCTGATGCTTTGAATTGTTGTGAATGAAATTGGAAAAGTGAAATATAGATTAAAAATGTTAAGTTGGCTTAATTTGGACCGTATACGCACGGATGTTTGACGGGATGTCGGAACAGGATTTTAATACTAATAAACAAACAAATTATAGATCCCGTCAGGAAACTGCGAGACAAATTTATTAAGAATAATAATTAAACCATCATTAGTGAAATTATTACTGTAGCACTTTAGTGTTAAATCATGAACTATGTAGGTTCAAAAGATTCGATCTCGCAATTTGCACGCAAACTATAATTAGTTTGTTATTTCATCTACATTTAATACTTCATATGTGTACCATGACATTCAATGTGACAGGTAAAAGTTTTTTAGACGTGGGACGTAAAACTGTGCAATTAGTTTTTTGCGTTTTAGCATTCAAAAAATAGTACCGAAAAGAAAGACGTTTTTTAGCCTCAGAACGGTAGGTCCCACCCTAGGCTACAGTACATCACCCGTGCATCCGTCATCTCCTGCCGGCCACTACTAGGGGTGTGTTTTAGCACCCAAAATTTGGTGCAAAATTTTGGATGGAAGTGACATGTATGTCACATCGCATTAATCAGAAGACGTTTCGTTTGTTAGTGGTAAATATTATCCTACCATGGTGTAACTAGGCTCAAAAGAATCGCTGCCATGCAATGTACATCTAAACTGTGTAATTATTTTAATTTTTTACCTATTTTTCAGACTCTATACATGTTGCCGGCCCGGCCGGATGTGATGGAGAATCTTTCTTTTTTACATAGTGAAATTTGGGAGGAATTTGGGGATCTAAACACACCCTAGGGAAAAAAAATGAAGAAAACAACAGAACGCGGGAGGCATGGGAGGGGAAGAGGCTTGGTTGTATTTTTTTAATACAAAACCAGCGCTGTGTGAACGCTTTTCCATCAGCGATAAATGCGCATGTCTTCCAATCTCGCGTGGAGAAGAGAGCAATGGTCACACACGGGTGGTTTGTACTTTTCCGATCACCGAAGCCCGACCCGACTGATTAATCCTCATCAGCAACTACACTACACCTCGGGCTCTCTCTCTCTCGCGCGCCGGGCTCGGGCTTGTTATCGGGGTTATTAAAAGTCCCTCGGAATCCTTGCTCCCACAGCAAGTCGCCGCGCACCTCGCTCCCGCCCGCGCTCTAGCCTCTATCCCTCGAGTCTCGACCGGTCATCCTATCCCCTCCCGGCCACCCTCTCTCCCTCCCTCCTTCCCTGCTTTGCGCCGTCGCAGCTCTCTCTCTCTATCTCTCTCCTGCTCTCCGCCGCACCTCCCTCCCTTCCCTTGCTCAGGCGGCTGGCGGAGGTGCGCACAGCGGAGCTCGCGCCCGCGGCCGGCGAAGGAACGCCTGGCGGAGCTCACGCGCGCGCCCCTCGCAGGCGCACGTGGCGGAGCTCGCGCCCTCGTCCCTCGTAAGCGCGCTCGGTAGGCTTGCGCCCGCGGCCGGCGGAGGGCCAATCGCTCATCCCTTCACGGTTGGCGTGCACATTTCGGGAAGAGCTCGGTGGCCTTCGCGGCGTCGCCGCTCGCCACCTACGACGCCGGCCTTCAACGATGGAAGCCTCGGTGGGATCTCGTGTGACGAGGACAGTGACGATGCCGACCTCCTGACGGGAGGGATCTGTGCGAGCTAGGCAACTTGTCGTCCAGGAATGTCAGATCCAATCTACTACGGTGAGCAGCTTCAGTCTTTGGTGTTCAAGCTCCGAATCCCCATCCCGTCATCCTTAATTACTACCCCAGCTGGTGCTTCTACATGTTTGCTCGTGCTGCAGGGGCTTCTCCCATGCTGGTCCTCAAGAGGCCCCTGGATTTTGCGACATTTCCTTGTCACATTACAGAAGTAGCAGTATGTGTCTAACCAAATTGAAGAGCAGTGCCTTATTTATTTTCTTGCTGCATTACTGTCTACTAGGTCTCTAGGACATATCTGGATTGCAATGCGGACACCCTTTACAACACCATGTCAATACCTATTGTCACATTTGATTTAGTTGATTGAAGCAAGTGAATTCCGAAATTTGTTTGCTTGCAGTGTAGGTGCTGCATTAGTTAGCTCATGCAGTTTGTAGGCTTTAAGTGCCAAAAAATATATGTCCATTGCTGGCATCACACTGTAGTGGCATTCATGGAAAAGTTTGATGTTTGATTGATTGATTCTTTACATTCACTTGTGGATATTGTGAGTTTGAACTGATGCCTGCATTTGAGAGCACATCCAACTGGTTCTTTCTGTAGTAGTATTCAGGACTTAGGTTCCTGTGAAGTGTGAGCCACTTGCATTTTAGTGACAGAGGTTGGGGCCAATCTGTAAAGTTGGATGAGAGAAATATGAGAAGCTCTCAGAAATTTTGCATTTGTTTGCAGGTCTGTTGTTGTTACTCGCTTGGTTCTTTTGGGTTATTACAAGTATAAGACTCTAGGATAAGTGGTAGGAGATCCTGATGATTATGGGGTGTTTTTATATATCCATTTCTGTAATATGGTCTGAGTATAGCTTTATATGTGTCCATATTGTCACCGTAGTCGCTTCCATGGCTGTTTGGTGGTGTTGTCAGGTTGGTTGAGTTCTTTATGTCATGGTACGGCCATTGCAATCAGCTAGCCCCTGCTTGGGACTGATCCAAGATGATGCAGCAACTTTGTGAATAAGCGCCTGCTTGGGACTAGACCATATGGTCTGAGTTCACTTCTTGAATACAATTGGTAGGACAACATAAAAATATCAAGCACCAATGGAAAGAAATTGTGAGTGCGGTCAATTTTGTTGTCATCGATACACAAATTACAGGCATGTTAGCATAGGATACAGTCAGAGATTGGGTTGTCCTATGTAACTTTTAACTAATGTGTTAATGTTCGACAACATTTTGATAAAAATTATTGGCTCTCTCATCCTGTCAGTGATAGCAGAATAGATATACACTGCTTGTATAAAAAAAGATTTGTGAGTTATGAAGTTTAAATTCAGTTTACACATAATGCTACCCGTGCTTATTTTCTTTGGCTGTTTTATTAATTACTTCAATAGTTCAACTAGGTGTTCTTAGGTATCTTAATTCAGAATGGGGTTAATGAGTGGACTGCCTACACAAACTAATTGCGGACTTTGTTTGTTGGATCCAACTATGGAGGCTCTTCTTTGTTTCCCTAGTTGTTGTTGTGTAAACAAAGTGGAAGAGAGCTCACCACCAGAAGACAAGCTAAACTGAACCAAACTAAAATGGCATGCATGAAAATAGGTTGTTGTTACACTCATTTTCCTTAGCACCATTAATTTCGTAGATAGGCATTTATGCTTTCTTGCTCCATGTTTTTCCTTTTGGTTGCTACCGCTATCTGCCTTGCACACTTAGATAAGTTGAAAGTCATTGACCTTACCTGTGTATCTGAATTTCCTTGGTTGCTCCCTACCTAACACGCTTAGGAAAGTTGAAAGTCGTTGACCTTGGGCTTGCCTGATTTTCTTGGTGCCCTTAATAACTATTTATCTCTATTGTTTACAGTGCAGTCGAAGATATCTAAGATGTCTAATCAACAAAAGGAAGGTCACGGTGCTTTTACCTGCCGGTTGTAGTGGAGTGATGTTTTACATGCATATGAAAACCTCATTTGCAACCGAAGTTCACCGCTCTTTTACCATTATTATATACTATATTGTAGCCGTATATTTGGATCAAAATTCGTAGCTAACAGCTGTGTAGTATTCAGAATTCCAATCGTGAACTTTATCTGATAGATATATCATGTGTGGCTTGATTGGCTATAGCAGTGACAACACGTAGTGAAAGGTCATGTAATATATATGGCTGAACAGAAACATATCAGGTGATATGATATATTTACTCTTTTGATATGGTAATATTTGTAATATTTATGCTTAGTGTCTTAGCTGTATGTATTGATCCTATATTGTTTTTTCCCTTAAATCATTGTAGGGCGCCCGAATGGGCGCCTGATGTTCTAGTTTTTATAAATTAACGCTGGTGGTTAGCTCTACTACCCTCACCGTCGGCTCACTTTACTCAGTCGACCTCTCTACAGCCTCCGATCTGATCCCCGGCCATCAGAACCCCATGGAGCCAACCGGCGATAACCTCTCTGCTGGAGGCCACAGCAGCCACAGCGGCGACTACTACGGCTGCCCCGCTGGGACCTTCGACCAGCAGGAGCAGGACGAAGACCTGATGCCGTGGGTGTTATCCTTGTTCTCTGATTTTCAGTCGCCACCACCGTCGTCTTCGCTGCCACCCGCGGAGGGGTTCGCTGGGCCGGAGAATTTCGGTGACGGGTGGCAGATTTCACCTCTGGATGAGCATGAGATGCCCTGTATTCCTGCTGCCATAGCTCAAGAGACCAACTATGCCGCCGCACCGGCATCACTTGTGGCCACACTTGGCACAGAGGCAGGTTAGTAAGATATTTGGCAGTTTCCTATAAAAATTAAGAGCACGAATTTCCTACTATGAATGTCTTTTAAGACACTGGCTAGCAGGGGTTGTCAGAGTACTGATTGGTGCCTTTGTTGTGTTTGCATGGTTGTCTCCTGATGAAGGGCAATTGTGGTCCAATTTTTCCCCATCATCCACCACGCTTGACGACGACCTACTCCTCCCGTTCTCGGAGGAGGACATCCAACAGATGATGACATCATGGGAGGAGCCTTTATTGCATCCGCCGATGGTTTTTGATGAGCTGTCGAATATCCCTACCGATGCAGTGCAGGCGGTGCTCCAACAAGGCACCACCAGCACCACCGCCCGGTTCGTGTGCTTAATTCCATTTCTTTCTCCCTTACAGTTTCTTTACAAAGGCATACAAAGCTGGCGTGATATGCTAGCTATATAATCAGATCTCGTTATTTTTCTTCTTTTCATCTGTGACGCCTCCGAATCTTGCCTGTAGGGATTTATAATAACAATATCTCAAGGTTGATTTCAATGCCAAGATATAGTTACTGCTCATACTGTAATATATTTGATTTTGTTATGAATTCAGATTACATGCTGTCTGAATATCTGTTCTCTATGTAATCTATACTTTGTTTTTGCCTAGTGTATTTTGAATGAAATCTGAACCGTCCAATTGGCTGTGTGTTTCGTGGTATGGTTGCAGATGAACTGCCAAATCCACTACAGCAGCTTCCACTACCGACGAGCGACCCTGAGGCTCAGCCAGCCGGTGGTGGCTGGGCCTGGCTGGACCTTTCACTGGGCGATGAAGTACAGATACAGCAGATGGCGCCAACCATTTTGCCATCTCAGCCACCACCCTCACCTACTCCGGTGATAAACCCTGGTCAGACGAGGCAAACCATGCTGCCGGCACCGATGGGTTCGCAAGGTACTATAATTAGTACAGGATTTGGGAAAATTCCATCAAATTTGTTCTTCCGTTTATTTAAGTTTGCAGTTTCTTACTTTCTGTATATGTAAGCATTTTGATACCCTAAAATTAAGGAAATATGCTCGATATAAATCAGCAGGGACTCTTATGCTAAGAGCGCCACAGGATCAAGAAGATGACATTCTGAGTAGGGGCCGGACTCGGGGGCGGGGGCCACCAAAAGTAGGGCCCCCTCTAGCCAACTACAGGTATGTAATGTTTTTTTATTTAACCACACGTATATATTGTTGTGAATAATTTGACATAAATATATATGTAGTACAAGAACTGACAACTTACTCATGATTCTAAACCCATTAAAAGTTTATAGAACACAACCCCAGTTCTATAACTTAGAGTGGGTATACTTGGTCACCATCCTTTTATACAGGCAGTGCCTATACTTTAAAAAATAAACGAAAATCAGTTCAAGCCACGCTGAATTTGGGCATCGTGCTTTGTGCATGGTCTCTCCAACAAGAAGAGTCTCCATGGTCTTTCGGCTATAATCTTACCATTACTAACTAATCACCTCCAGCTAAGAAGCTAGACAAAAAGATAGATCCAATAATCAGAAAAAAAATCTAGCTTTTTAATTTGGCAGCGAACTCTAATTACCATCACAAATAATAGCCATTAGTTCTATTCTAATTTATAAAATACTGCCCACTATTGTAAATTATCCACATTTTCCATTTTGCAATATATATATTTTGAAATAATTGCCCAGCTGTTCCATTATGAAAGATAATACTACAAAGTAATACATAAAATTTCTTTAATTACATATGCCATTATATGAGCGATAATATAACATAACCCTTTGATTTTTATCTATGTTGTCCACAATCACCATTACAAAAAAATAAAAAATGTCCCTCAAATCTATGTCTACATGCCAATATAAACCATTATGGAAAATGATCCAATAACCATAAAACCGAGTACGCTCTATATTCTTCTAAACTACTTTTACATTAAAAATAAGCATAAGTGCTATATGCCACTATGTCTACCATGCATACGTTAGGGTGAACATTTATTATGATAGTTTATCAATGACAGAAAAATGATCTCATAATAAAGTACATACCGATGACAGCGACGATTCACATTAAGTTATACTAATATGTTACGATAATAAAATTTGTAGGATATTACTATATACAAGTATATACATTTTAACTAAAATATATGACACATCAATGTAGGTAATATAATTTTAACCACTCTGTGCTTTTACAAAATATTATTACTACATGAATAATTCTTCGATATAACAAATTTAACATCTTGAGTTGACTCCTGCCTGCTAAAACGACAGTTTATATCGTTATAAAATATAAAGTAAAATATCCATCAAATCTACACCTAAATTACCAATACAAGCTATTATAGAAAAAAAAAATTAAATAACCATAAAGCATATTGTATATCTAAACTACCTATCTCTACTATTAGCAAATTCAAAGTAAACATCAATGCTTCTGTGGTTAGTGGGGCTGGCTGTACCTTTTAGTCCAAGGATCAAACATAGAATTGATTAAAAAGTAACTTGATTGAATGATGTTCCTATATGTTTCACTAATAATACGCATGGTATGGTTGCTCCTTTCTCAGGGTTTTTTTTTTTTTTTTTTATAACTCTCCTTTCTCAGGTTGGGTCCTACAATCTTTTTGCTATGGGGGTAGATATGATGCGCCAACTTGGCAGAGAAATTGGCATAATGCTGAAGGATGAAAAGCACGGATCAAAAGTTTGGCGGCACTTCTGGAGGTCACAATGTAAATATTGTCGTACCTTGAACGGGATATGCCTATATTGCTATACTGTCATGAGAAACCCCTCAACCATTGAGCTGTCAAGGCACAATAACATTCACACCTCTGGAGCATCGTCAAAAGAAACCCAACGGTCCTCTCATCAGGCACTACAGATTAAAGAAATTGCTGAGAACCCCAATGGTGAGAGTGAACCAATTGAGACAGACAACAGCAATTGTGCCACTGCAGCGCAGGTGGACACGCAAGGCACAAACGCTGGTGAGGCTTCCTTTATTTATTTGTTCCTTTCTTGTATAACAACTTCCATCGTCTTCCTGTTCTGAACTGTATGGGAGGCATGGACTAGCAAGTCCAGGGGTGATTGAACTTTTATCTTCAAGGCCATTTGAAATCCTAAGTCACGGGGCCAGGAATAATGGACTAGCAAATCCATGTATGGGTGATTTGGATTTTACTTATGTTTAAGGTCATGGCGTGGTTTTGTGGTTTAAGTGTTCAGTGTTCAATTACAAAATTGAAGTAAATCCCTTGGACTACATACGACAGCAGTTTGATCTGTTGTTGGCGGCTCAGTAAGTCTATTTGGTGGCTGCTTAATCTCTTTTCAAAGAATTGTGTGTTGCTTTCCTCAACCAGGTGAGAGGCTTGTTGTTTTTTAGGGTTGTAGCTATTGAAATATATGTAAATTATGCGCTTTCCTTCATCAACTTGCCTTTTGATTAACACCCTGTTCACTGGTACTGAAAAAGAAGCGCTGATTTTGGCTGATGCTGATTTGTTGTGAGAGTAAAACACTGTTCCATGGCTGAAAAAACAAGCGAAGATACGAACAAGCTAAGTTGGTGTAGTAGCCTAATAAGATATGATAACTTTGAACACTTAGGTTTGAGTTATTGAGTCCTAGCTGTTATAGCACAGCTTAATACCAAAAATTGTTGCTCACTTCTTTCATGTTCGAAAGCTCAAGATATCTCCATGAGGGAGAGTACCGAGACTATCTGTTAATTGTCCAATTTTCTTCGTCAACTTAAGGTTTTAGGTTAGTTTTGGCGGGTGCATGGTAGATGGGTTACACTCTTTTTGCCCGTTCAGCAAGTTGTTCTAAAAAACAGCTTGTTTGGTTTCTACAGTTTTTGAATAAGTATATCATATCCCACAACCGGTCTGGGCTTGTAGTATTAAAATTTAGTGATATTTTTGTTCTTGCCATTAATTTTCATCTGCGATCCATACAAGCACGAAAGGATTTATGTCAATTTTTTTTTGCGTATAGTTAATCATTCGATAACCAAGTTGAAATAAATCCAAACTGTTTTATTTATTGTTTTCCTATGAATGTAGTTGTAATGTCTCCATGGCAACAGCATCAGCTACCGATGGACCTCGAGGAACAAATGGCAACAATCCTTTCGTCCCAGCCGTGCTGCGAAGGACCAGAGCACTCTCGGCGTTTGGTAAGGATGTGCCTTTATAATAGTTTTATTTGCATGTCATGTATTCATACCCATCTCAGTTTTTTTTTTTTTCATCCATACTCATATAGATATTTTATTGTCTTTATCTTCTGATTTACTCTATTTTATTTGCTTTTCCATCCACATTGAAAGTTACCCCCCCCCCTTAGGTCACATCTCTACATGTGTTCAACATATATTTAGTACCGTTAGCTATACTATGTGTTTGACATGGAAATTGATAGTTTATTACTTCTTGCATACATGTATACATAATTTGCATGATGACACACATTTTTTTTTTTATATTAACAATGGCATACAAACATGCATGTTTTACTTTATAATGAAGGCATTAGATTGTTTAGATACAGATTAGCGGTGATTTCATATTTTGTTTTAATAGCAATGACAAAGTAAGGTAGTTTATATTTAGATTTAGAGTGTTAGTTTAGATTATTTTTATAATATCATATAGGTGGATATAATTTGGATGAAGATTAGGAGGGTTACATCAGACTATTTTTCATGATGGTAAAGGTAGGTAATTTTGATACGTAATTAGGGGGTCCGATATCGTCTATTATTGTCAATGATGATTGCAGTCTAACGGGGTAATGGCTGATATTTGTAATTTTCGTATGGTTAATCTGATTTTCTAGTGCCACTCATTTTTACTGTTGGTGAAAATGTATGACGTTTATTTGTAAAAAAATACTGCCATGAGTCGTGACACAAGAGTAGCATATTGGAAGGCTAGCTAATTCTACTTTTTGATGATGATGATGATAATATATAATGTGGTCGGTCATGCATCACTTTTGCAGGTTGATGATATAGATGAGCTGCACAAATGGTGGGACCTCTTTATCCGACTCTCTGATGGCTCATCATATTGCTCATCGACTACTAAAAGTAGTGCTCACGACGGCTTCAGGTTGAAATTTTCGGACGGCAAGTATACGGGTAGCAAAATGGTTCACGTGCACTCGTCACCAGCTTGGGTGCACGTCAGCGAGAACCCGCCGTGTGGTTGTCCTGCTGGAGTCTTGCTACTACCTCGCTGCGATACTATTGGCAGCTCTTGGGTGTTCGCGTTTGTGCAAGTTTACTATTGCAACTGGAAGTCCATGCGAGCTTGTGCATATCCCTGGCAATATATGCACTTTATCCTTAGCTCCTTGGGATTCGAGAAAGAATTTGCTGCACGTTTAGTGATATATGCATTTGGATGGGTCAACGAGTGTAATTTGAGGTTAAGGAGCCCCTGCTCCAGTAATAACAAGCGCGTAAGAATTGTTGAACTTGAACAAGGTGATGCGTCATCAGGAAAACGGAAGCGAGAGTCGGCTCGTTCATGGGTTTGGAACCATTTTACCAAGATGGAGGCTCAAGGTTCAAATACCAAGGCAAAGTGCAAGTACTGTACATCTGAGCTGCAAGCTGATTCAAAAAGCATGGTACTAGAAGTTTGGCAGGACATATTATAAAGAAACACCCGGACAAATTAGCCGAATCGCCATTATAAAGCACAGGATGGTAATATATGGGAATAATATGGGTCCATCATCTGCCTGCCAGCCAAAAAAAAAAAACTACTACTGCAAGAGCTTGTTCGTCTTCTTGTCCATCGAGCTTCGCGCAGCCTACTATTTATTAATTACATGCATATTAGCGTTCTGATATCTGCTCTGCTAGCTGTCAGATCAGAATAAACCTTGTGTGTAATTGGGTACAATACATATGTCGGTCAGCGTAAATACATATGTCAGTCAGCGTATGTGTATGTCTTTGATTCCATCAGTGCTCATGTCGGTCGGGTTCTTCAGGAGACAGGCGTGCATCATGTTGTTGATCCTGCCTTAGTTTTAGTTTTAGCGTCGTCAACTTTGGCCATGTTTGTTATCTGTCACTTTGTCCATAACATAATTGCTGTGCTTTTGCCAAAAGTTCACTAAAATTCGAAATCTTTTAATTTTACAGCACCACCTGGCAGGGTGCACCTGGCCGAGGCGGTTCGAGCCCAGCCGGGAGGCGGTTTGTTACCTTCAAAACTGATGAAACCGGCGTGGGATGGTCGGTTTGGCGTACATGGAAGGTTTTCCTAGGGACGGTTTGGGTGTTTTTAGCACTTAGGTCCCTCCCCTTGTGTATAAATAGGCCCCCTCTCTCCCTCTCAAATATCAATACAAATTCAAAGGAGAAACCAGTCCACTTGTGCAAGAGAGTAGAATTAGATCTTCTTCTTCTTCTTCTACTTCTTCTATTCTATCTCCTAATTCTAGAGAGTGAGAGAGGGAAAGGCTAGAAAGAAGCTTGGTTCTTTCTACCTGGAGTTGTCGGTTCGCCCCTCGGTGTTCCGCGGTTCCTAGGAGGACGGAGTGCCGGACTTGTCGGTACCCGCCCGGCTTGTACCTCTGCAAGCTACTTACACTTTGGTAAGGAGTCTTGTGATTATCTTGCAGCTACTTAATTTCCTTCGCATATTTCTTAGCTGTTGTAGACTTGCGGGATTGGTAGATCGTTTTAAACGTTAGTTCTTGGTGGAGGAACTCTTTGACCGGGGAACCTTGGCCAACATCAAGAACTGTGACCAATAGTGTAAACGTGGTGTTTGGGCTAGCGTTCACCTACCTTTTGCGGTGCATCCCACGGTTGAGGGGGTAGGCGGCTTGGTCGTGACAAGCCTTGTCCGTCCTTTGAAATCCCCCCACGTTCAGCTGTGTCGTAGAGCTAATTGCCGGAATCTACCCATTTGGGAGCGGGCCGGTGCCCGAAGTGAGTAGACAATAGAATTTAGGAATCCTTTGCACGGAAAACTTAGCCTATAGATACCTCGCTACTCTCGAGGAAACAAACCCTTGCCTTAGGTTGACATAGACCTAAAAACCAGCTGCTTGCGACCGTCCCCTGTGTAAAATCACGATACCACGCTTACCACGGGTGAAGTGCTACAACGGTATTTCCGTGCGCTTGCGGATTTCTCTCGTGTGCGTAAGAAACACCAACAATTAGTACTTATATTTTGTTTTAGGTGGTAATATGGGCACTTGCAAATTTGGGAAGTTTTATTTTATTTTATTTTTTGGGTGGCGGCATCATCTGAATAGTCTCTTGAACTGCCAAAGATCGGATCGCGATTTTGCAAGAAAATCGATTAGATAAGCAATACATCACTTTGGAAACAAACCAAAACATCAAGGTTGCTATGAGACAAGGTGGATTAGATAAGCATTACGGAACAAAAGCCATATCCTAAGTTATGACACAAGACATAATTCTCATTACATAAGCATTATGGCTCCATTCTTATTAGAATACTATTTTATTTACCTTTTTTTTTTTTTTTGGACTTTTTGTTGTGTGATCGTGGCGGTGATATTATTCTAATGACTTCATCGTGGAACTACACATTGCAAACATTCGGTTAAAAGACCAAAATCAAGGTAAAAATTTCTAAAATATATTACTTAAGCTCCGGGATCACAACCCGAGGGCAGACCGGAAAGTACGAAAATATCTCGGCATCACGGATGCCACCAAATAAACTTTAGTGCTAATTGTTCTCAATTACATTTATAACTCCTAAATACATATATCTATAGATAGGTTGGGCATCAAGTGGTGTTTGGCACGGTGTTCAGCCAGAGTGTCCGGCTTCTTCTTTACTTCCTCCGGCTCTGCTTCAAACACGAGATGATCTTGTCCTTCTCCTTGAAAAAAATTTTCAATTTGAGGCGGCTTTGATGGCATACTTTTCGACGGATTCATTTGTCTTCTTCAGTTCCTCCCCGCAGCTCTTTTCGATCAAGCTCTCTCGACTCCATCCGGCACTCAAGAGATTCCACCCTCCTAATCATCTTTGCATCCCGACGCCCACAAAATTGTGCAAAAATTTAATATCCTTAGCACAGGTGGCGCAGCGCCTCCACATGCATGATTCGTGGTTGTGCTTCAAGTACAGCTCCATCATCCTGTTCTCCGCATTGATGGTTCGGTGTGGCGAGATACATTCTGAAATAGTGAAATCGGGGAGAAAGTTGAACAATAATCTTTTGTAAGCATAACGAGAAAAGTGTAGCGAAAAGTATTCTTTCAAAACATGCGGGTTTAAGTTCCCGTGTGGATCACACTGTCCATACACTTCTCGGTATCTCTCAAGAACTCAAATTCACAGGCTCACTTAACACTACATAACGAGAAAGTAAACATTCTTGGACACTAAGTCCTACTCAGCACTACCGGCGGGATGATACTCTAGAAATTCTTGAGATATGTTTTTATGCTTTGATCGTGCTATTTAGCGAAAACAAGAATATCACAGTTTTAGAGGTAAGGAATGGAACCCTTTGTGACTTTTAGGAGATGGCTATATGGGAGTTTAAAGGAAAATTGGGATAACATTAAAGCTCATGTTTTCTGTTTCAATGATTCTCCTCATTCTATGTTTTGGAATTTGTCTAAGAAGTCTAAATTTACAGTCAAGTAAAATTACCTATTAAAATTTTCCTATGGCAAATGACTTATGATGTTGTGCTCACTAAGGAGAACTTGATTAAAATAAATTGGTCTGGTGACCTAAAATCTTCTAATGTTATCCCAACATTTCTATATTTCCTTTGCACAAATGGAAATGGAGTAATCCGCGTGGAAAAAATCAAAGCATGAAAGCATATCGAACTCTAAATAGATGTATTAGCCTCTAAAATAGATCTATCTACCTAATTTTGTCACCTCTAAATCCCACAGTGGATGTATGAATAGGGCTAAGCATAAACTATACAAAAAATCTTACAAAAGTTTGAACAGTCATTGTATGAACAAGGAGTTGGGGGCGGCGGATTCTCACGTGGGTCACCGACGAGGCCTTGTACTTCTTCGGCGGCCCGGCGTCGTCGCTGCCCCCTATGCCGATGGATGCACCGAGGCGCCATTGGAGCTGCCGCCCTTGACGTCGGTGACCGGGCTTCGTCCTTCACCATCTTCTCGAAGGCGGCGAGGTCGGTTCTTGGCGGGGTCGGCGGCCGCGGATTCGGGGAGGCGACGGCGGGAACGTGAAGAGGGATTAGGGAAGGCGGGGATCGATAGATTAGGGTAGGCGGCGTCGGTTTACCTATTTTGGTGATTATTTGTTGATTTAGTCAAGAAAAATGTTAAGATACCAAAATCAAGGTAAAAAAATCTAAAATTTTGCATGGTCACCTCCTTTTTGTGTAGAACGTGGAGAAAAAAAAAATTTGAGTTCAGAAAATGTTGCTGCACATCCCCACAATGGCCCAAATCTCTCGCACATGTTCTAGTCACTAGTGACATGTGCTCAAGCTAGTGTGAGATGTGTAGTAACACTTTCTCTGAATCATCTCAAACTTTTGTGGGGTCTCTAGGGAACCAAACTATGGTGTTGTGTGCATTTGTGCTATTTTTAGACCAAGTTTACCTATTATTGTGATTATTTCTTGATTTAGTCAATAAAAATGTCAAAATACCCAAATGTAGTTTAAAAATATCTAAAAAATTGCAAGGACACCCCCTTTTGGTGTACCATGTATTTTGATCTAATTCAGAGAAAGTGGTGATGGACACATGTTGACAAAAACAAATATAAATTACAATGCCATGGTCACACACAAAAAGTGGCAAAAAAATAGGGAAAGGAAAAAAAACATAAATGTTAGAAAACCAAAATCTTGATTCGAATCCGGGCCTCATTTCATTTCTCCTTTCAGGGCTCAGGTTCGCGCTCCTCCACCGCCGCCGCTACAACCGCCGCCACGCCTTCCTCGCCCTTGAGAGGGCCGCCGCCCGACCTCATGGAGATGAAGAATCTGCCCGATCCGCACGCGCTAGCAACCGAAGCGCGACAAGAAGACCGGGAGGTGGGTGGGTCCGTGGCGGCGGCGGCGGCGGCGAGGTGGGGGCTCGGCTCGCCATGGCTCCCCGCTAAGCGCGCACACGCAATGGTGCTTCGTTCTAGGAGGGCCATGAACTTCGACCTGCGTCGCCGCCGCCCGACCTCGGCGCTACTTGGTGAGTGAGGCTAGGGTTTATTGGGTGGGGTTTTTTGAGTTTCTTGTAGGGTTCTTTGGTGCTAGGCACCTTGATTGTGTTTGATCATGCATGAACTCACAATACGTAGAACCAATAGCAAGTTCTTAGTGATCAAGTATAGTACAAATTTAATTTAATGAATTTCTTTGAATGCAATTTAGTGATCAAGTATAGCGGTGTATTTTGTTTCGTCTTGCGGCTTCTTTGTCACATTTTGTTTGTGGTTGTTCACATTTTAATTAAACAAGCACGCCAATGTAACAACCAATAGTCGACAACTAACCGCCGACCCGCAATTGTTACACATCCCAAATTATAGCATAAAACAAAAAAGGATACATATGACATAGATCAAATCTACTCGGACTCCTTAGTCTCCTTGACGGCCTCAACCAAATGGCGAAAAGCACGCTTGATCCTCGCCTTCCGGTTGAGCGCTCCGTCGGACGATGTTTCGCTTTCACGAAACGCGTCCGCGGCTTCAAGGAGTTGTGCTAGGCGTCCGGCTGTCCCTGAATAATTTCAGCGAGATAATCATAAGAAAAAATTGTACAAATAAATAAAGCATGTATAAGCGCAAGAAGATTGAAAACATAGTGTTCGTAGCAAAGTCATGGGTAACATACTGTTGCAACGGGACTCAGCAAGCCAGGCTTGATCAGTCTTCTGGTCAAGATGATGCCTGGTGTACTTGTGGTGCACGCTCCTCTCGCAGCGCCTCCTTCATCTTCACTGGATCCAGGTAGACATCATCGTCACTGGATCCAGAAGACCTTCGCAGCAAACAGAGAAATTAATGTCAAGGTTACACATTAAAGTAGGACGAGTAGATTTTTTCCCCCAACCGGGTTAACCCCATTTCCATTATCAGAGAGCGGAAATAGACAACATTTGTAGATCATCCAGCATCCAGCATAACGACCCATTTTACATTCAAACATCCAGCATCCAAAACAGGATCACAAAACACTTGCACTACATCAGAAACGACAAACAAACCATCCGCAAGGAGGAGTAGATACAGATTAAACAGTTCAGAACATACTCATCTCCCCGGTGCTTCTTGACATCACACCGCGCATCGCCCTGGTCCTCCACTTCGCGCTTGCCTTTGTCTTCCATGGATGCGGTTGCTTGGTGAGATCAAGAATGATCGATCAAAAGAAAATGCAGCGAGTGGGCAGAAGTGCAGGCGGTTCCTTGGTCGATATATATAAAAGGAAGAAGATGGAAAACTACTCGGGGAAGTGGGCTGTTCGAGTACCCCGCCCACAATCAAAAAACCCCCTACTAAGCGTGCGATTATTGGCGCGTGTTCCATGCCTCTCACTCTTGCAACCACCTACCAAATTATTCACTCAAAGAACAATTTATATTAAATTAAAAAATTCTTGAAGGACCAAAAGCAGTTTTCTGCATACAAAAACCATTACGCAAGCAGAAGGTCGTCACCATATATTCACCTATACTATGATACTAGCCTTCGGCGACCATAAAAAGTAAGAGCAATGTTTCAAGAACCGCATAGGATTGAAGTATCACGATTAAATCGGTGGACCAATGTCATAGAGTGCGGTGATTAGAAAACAAATTGCGAGACACATGCATTTATTTTTTCCATATGTTGTTTGGATGCAAGTGACACGGAGTTAGCAACTTATATTTGAACATTTACGGTATGTGTCTATTTCAAGTATATGATCAAAAGAACTTATATTTGAACATTCTCCCACTACATTTACCAAGTCTGCACTCTTAGTAATTTTGGGTATGTGTTTAACTGTTTATATATTTGTGCGAGTTGCATTCTTTGCACTTATGCCAAAACCGAGGTGCGAAGTTGAAGGAAGAATTGTCGATGAAGGTGGCCGAGGCTGCACGAGGTGTCCCAAAAGAATGAAGAGATGTCCGACAGTGACCAAGGCTGGAATTGTCCGGCGTCACCACTAGAATCAATGTCCTCCTCACGCAAGGTACGGACAACAAGAATGACAAGATCATTGCGAAGTTGAAGGCGGAGTTGAAGGCAGAGATTGAGGAGCTGAAGAGGAGTATCTCCCTAGAACTTGGTAGACGAGGTGTCCAAAATTTGGACTCTATCTATAATTATCTCTGTTCGATTGTGCTTGTAAGTTATAAATATGGTTGTGCATGGTGGAAGGAGAACAATTAAGTCTCATCTGGTTATTATATATATAATGAAGTTAGCTTTTCCAATTATGAATCTGTTTTTTCATGTCATTATTTTTTAATATCTAGTGGCATATAGCCCCCTTCCATCTCAAACCTTTTTGGGGTATTCATGGAGCCAAACTATGATGTTATGTGCATTTGTGTAATTTTCGAGAACAAGTTTACCTATTCTTTGTGATTCTCCGCCCCATTACTCAAGAAAAATGTTAAAATACCAAAATAAAGCTAAAAAAATCTAAAAACTTGCATGGACACATTCTTTTTTTCGTGTATGTTGACAAAAAAAATTAAGTTGATTTAGAGAAAGTCGTGATGTGCATCCTCTCTAAGGCACACATCTCTAACGCATGTCCTAGTCACTAGGTGACGAGATGTTGAAGCTTGTGTGAGATGTATAGTTCCACTTTCTTTGAATCATCTCAAACTTTTTGGGGTTTTCATGGAGCCAAACTATGATGCTATGTGAATTTGTGTAATTTTTTAGAACAAGTTTACCTATTACCGTGATTATTTGTTGATTTACTCAAGAAAAAATGTTTAAATACCAAAATAAAGCTTAAAAATTGCAAAAAAGCACTATAACACCAAAGTTTGCTTCCATAGACACCCAAAAGTTTTTGAGATGATTTCGAGAAAGTGGTACTACACATTTCACACTACCATGGGCATCTCTCACCTAGTGACTAGAAGATGTGTAGCAACACTTTCTTTGAATCGACTTCAGATTTTTTTTTTCACAACAAGCTACAAACAAAAGGAGCTGTCCCACCAAATTTTTAGATTTTGTTACCTTCATTAATGTATTTTTAAAAAGGAAGGAAGCAAAAAAAATGTTGGAATAAGAAAAACAAATGGCACCTAGGATTCGAACCTAGCACCTCATCTTAAAAACCAATGGAGTCTTACCATTATGCTAACCATGCGTTTTTCTATTGTTAGCGTGAACGATTTTATTTAACGAGTTATATCGCAAGCGACCTATAAATCCCCTCTCGGAACCCACCTCGTTTACTCGGCCGCATCCGCATCTCATCCCCCTTCACTCATCCGCTTCCACCTACCTCAACGGGGTTTTTCCGTCGGCGACGCCGCCGCCCCATTGCAGCCATGATTATGGCGGGGTTGAAGAATCCCGCCCGGTCGGTGCGCGCAAGCAAGCGGGGGAGCGCGACTTCGCATGGCAAGTTCTCGGACCAGTGAAGGCGATGAAGGTCCGCAAGGGGACTTGGCCAGCGTCATGGCGGGCCCTCGACCTCGGCGAGGGCTTCAGTCGAGGACGCGGGAAGGTCGGCAAATAAATGCAGTCGGGGTCGCCGTACCCAGCGGCCGTTATCGCCGGAGCATCGCAAACTAGCTCGTCGGCGGTGGCTCGTGGCTGGGAAGTTGTCCCCGCCAAGGCAGACTTCCTCGGATGGGGGCGCCGCCGTCGGCTGGGCCCGGCTGCGTCGCCACACTCTCCAACTCCGACTCATTTGGAGGACCACTCCGACGAGGTGAGATTGGGGTTTTCTTGGGTGGGGTTTTTTTTTTTTTTCAGTCACAATTCAACTCATGATATAACCATCTCTAAAAAGTAAATTTAGCTTTTCTACTAATGATATCTCTACCATGTAAGTAAATTTCTTTGATCTGTAGTAAATCAGCCCACATTGGTGAATCAATGCAAGAACCAAATTTGTCTACTATCATGGTTGCATTTGAGATCATATTGTTGTACCACCCTTGATGAATGATACAATTGTTGAATCATCCCAAAACTGGAATTTACCACTTTGCTTCTATGTCATACGGTCACTTCTATTTTGCTTCATATATGCTTGTGGCACAACTTGTTTGTGGCATCATGTTCAATCTTGGACAGGATGTGCCTGTCATTAGCAAATACACCATGCATCTCTTATGAATGTAGATATGCCTTGTAACCTCTTCATTTTTTTGATTAAAGAAACAATTTTCCATTGAAATAGGTGGACCTCCTTAGCTTCAATTCGAAATTTCAGTAATATTTTGTTATACAAGTGGAGTGACACAACTTAGAATGGTGGCCTCATATCTGCCATAACCTTAGAATGTCAAAGCAATGATCTAGACTTGACTACGTGATCTGAGTTCATCAAACTTTATTACCTAATAACTTATTAAATGCATGTTTGATAAATTTAGCAAATTTCACAACAATCTTGATAATTGTGCTCTGTTAATGTGTTTATTGTCTATGTTAAGTCCTGCTTCTCAATTGACTCTTGTCATGTTTATCCTTATCTTTTTCTCTGTTTATGTTTAACCCAATGTGTCAAATGTATACTTGATTGAATCATACATAGATATCTTTTGCTATTCACCGATTGTTTTTGTTGATTAAAATGTGTAGACTTGTCTTTCTTTGCGAGAAGATCATGAACATGGAGCGAAGCCGAGGAAGAAGATGAATTACCCGGGCGAGAAGGTCATGCGGAATGGAGTTAGGATTGTGGAGATGGAAAAGGAGGCGGCACTGAAGGAACTTGTCATCTCGCTGATGAAGGAGGAGCTCGAGGACCTCAAGAAGCAAGAGTAGGACCTCAAGAAGTAGGAGTAGGACTGGCGGATCGATGGATGGACCTAGCAAAGTAGCCTTGTGAATGGAACTTGATGTATTTTGGATGGACCTAGGTTACAATTTGGTGGTAGCTAGATTGTAACCTCAACTAAATTAGTAGCTGAAAACTTGATGATGGCACCTGATGGTTGGTTGGTTGGTAATGTAAATATATATTAGTGACCTAGCTAAGAACTTGATGATGGCACACGGAACTCTAGTCTCATCTGGCCGGCATATATATGCCTTGTCTAGTAATCTATATGCGTTAAGTTTATGAAGATTTCTTTTCTTTGTTCATTTTTTCTTTGAATGTTTTGGATGTGATGAGCTACCGTGAATCGGCACTTTCTCATAATCAAGTTTTGTTCTCAAAATATGGCCAAATAGGAAATAGCAAATATAGAAAGATAAACGAAATAATAAGGTTCATTTTGCGATAAACGAAATAATAAGGTTCAAAATCAAAATTTAAAGATCAGCAATTTTTTGGTTATCTCCCCATCTAATTCCCATTCCCCTCGTCTCCCCATCTAATCTCTCTTTCCCTTTCCCTCGTCTCCCCATCTCGCTCCACAATCCCCATTTCAAAAAAAACCCTCGGCGGCGGCGGCGATGGCCCGTTGTGTTGGCGGCGGTGGCGGCGACTTGAGTGTTCGTGCATCCGCGGCCAAGAAGACCTCGCAACCGGTCGCCGCCGACAAGGGGAGCCGGACAGCCTCTACCACGGCCAAGAAGAAGTCGACCCCCCGCCGGCAACGAGGCCAAAGGGCCTTCCTCGACAAAGGCCATGAAGCGTAAGGTGAGATTTCATTCTCGATATATATGATTCCTACCGATGGTTAGTTGATGAACCCGGACTTGCATTATTGATATATATGATTCCTACCGATGATTACTTGCATACCGATATATAGATACCTAGTGATGATTATTTGTTGTGATTATTTGTACAATCACATAGTGTGTTTATTGATTCCAAAATGTTTGTGAAATATGATCACCTTTTGAGTTATGGTGCATTACAAAGCATCCTCACTTTGTGGTGCTTTCGAGGTTTATTTAATTTCTGAATGAATGGGATGTTTCGAAATAAAAATTCTAAAACTTATTCCGGCTTGGTAACTAATTTTAACTATACTTTGAAAATATCAATAACTAGAAACCTGTAACTATTCCCCTGAACTTTAATTTTGAAGTTTGGTATTGTATGTTCACTAATATCCTATGTTCTATGTTAACAGAAAGTCTATGAAAAATCAAGTGACGATGATTCTTGAGTCCGATGGATCTATTTGAAACCGATGATGTCAAGTTTCTGCGTAGAAGTCGCATGCATTGATATCCGTGACTACATGACCTACATCAAGCGAAGTTTGTCAAGTATCTTGATGCTAGGATGAAGAGGCTGCGTGATGAAATTTGGGAGGAACCGGAGAAGCTTTCTAGAATGTAGTGATGAGAACTGAACAAGCCCGACAAACCGGATACGACGAAGACAAAGCTGAAGATGGAGAGGAGAACAATTTTTTTAGTCCGATCGATGGATCGTTCCTAGTTTCAAAGCATTGATCTTTTGATGTAATATATCGTTGGCCGATCCGTTAGTTGGTCGAGTTGTTTTCTTGGTTGTCGGTAGACTTTGTTCGAGTTCGGATGGGTTAACGGGTCCCCCAACTCTTTTGTTCCATCGTGCGGGAACTAGGTCTTGGTTTGCTTTTCCGAACAATATATCTTTGGTCTTTGTTATATAGTAGTTTAGGATCTTGGAAGTGGTTGGTGATGGATGTATGTACTTAAGCCTCACTTGGTGATGGATAGAACCTAAATGCGTATTGCTTATCTAATCTGTATTTGGAGTATTTTTCTTTCAAGAGGATAGATTGTTTCGAAAAACTTAACCCAACCGATAACCTTGTAAACTATCCTCATCATTCGACAAAAGGCGAGAACTGCGCAGGACTAATCGACCCAAAGTTTGAAACAACCCCTTTGCATGATTGCTCGATCAACACGATCGGCTAACGTAAGCCCGACACTTCTCTTGTCCCGACATGAAACAAAATACACCGCAACCTTCCGTAGCCTACCAAAGGACCGAAACCACGAAACTAAACCGACAGAGACAAAAGCGGATAGAAGACAACTAAGATAGGGCTTGGTAGACTCTCGTCGATCTTGAGCACACCTCCGATGCACCCCTTTCCTCATTCTTCTTCCCGAGGGTCATCTTGAGCACCCGCCGAGCCTTGCAAGAGTAGGTGTCTATACGCCCAACAAAATTGCAATTGGATTATTCATTAACTTTTTTGTCAAAAAGCGCCGGTTTCTACATTTCCAAATTGCCCAACAAATAGCCTAATACTGAATGTAAATGGCCTAATACTCCAAATTGCCCAACGGTTCTTTGTGGACGAGTCAAGTTTTAGGTGGTGAAGCAAAATGTCACCATGAAAAACTAGTTTTTCCTTTTGCTTTTTCGATGTAATGCCTAACACTCTGAATTTGTTCGAGTTTTGCCGCATCTCTCGAATTCACAATAGCTTGCTTTGCTCGGCTGAAATAAAAATGTTAGAACCTAAATGCAGTATTGCTTATCTAATCTGTATTTGGAGTATATATTTATTTCCACTTTCGGGTAACCCCATTTCCATTGTTTTTTTCCATCGTGCTATATAAAAGGTTGAATTTATATGACATGCATCGGCGTAATAAAACTTGTATTTACATAAGACACGAGGTAGAGTTGCAATATTAACGACATTACATATAAACTTGTATTCACAAATAGTGCGACAAATCCAAAGATAGACCAAAACAAATTAACGACATTACATATAAATATAAAGTATACTCGATCGAAACTTACTACTTTGCAGAAGATGCTAGGCGGTCCACTCATCCTCATCCTCCACAACCCCGACACGGCGGGATGGGCGATACACTATCGTGTATCCATGTAGTACGGACCATCGCGGAACCACGTATCCATGCTTCTCTTGGAGGGTACGGGCTATCTCATACGAGAGAAAAGTGTTGGTCGCAGCGTATGTCCTCTGTTCATAGTCCAGTTCAACTTGGCCCCACCGTTTATGCATGGGGTCATTCTTCTTCTTTTCCTGGCAATGAATCAGCAGAACAGCGTGTGCAATCTTCAGCATCGAAGCCCTGTCTCCTACACGGCTAAGATCTCTGTAGTCGGGGATCTCGCCAACAATCAGTTGCAGATCCTGTGGATTAGAGACCCGCACTCCGCAATCCTCCGCCAAACGAGTGACATCGTTTGAGATGTGCGCTCCAGTGAAGATATGCCCCTCCTCCGACAGAAAGCGCCTGAGAACATCCGGAACAACACCGCCAGCCTGATGAACTTGATAGACCAGACAGTGATCGCTCACACACAGTTGCAGCACAGCGATCCTGAAGATGTCCTCGCCGATCTTGTTACGGCCGATTACTCTCCACTCACTATCGAGGCCAACCACCAAGGGCCGCTCGCCGGCAAACCGCTGAAGAAACTCCTCGAGGACACCTTTGGCGATAGCCTCCTCGTCGTCACGGTCGTCTTGATTTTGTAGTACTTGCTAGCATCCCGGCGTCGAGGCGGTACGAACACCCACTCGAGTCCCGGTGCACGCGGCGAAGTGGTTCTTCATTGCACGGCCTCTTTGGACGGAGGCTCTTCCCATGGATTGCTTAACGACGCCATAGCGATCTCCTTCTAACTCCGATCGATCCACGCAAATGTGAAAGGCTCCTAACCTTCTCTAACTCCCTCAATATGTCGAGGCGATTGGGGAACCGGCGTGGAATGTGGATATCTTTCCGAGAACCGCGGTATATATATATCTGAATAGGCGATGATCAGTTATTAAAACCGCCGTATCCCGCGCCAATATGAAACCGCAAAGCCCCGAATATGAAAGGGGCGCGGCAAAAATCTGGCGTTGTCCTCGACAATGCCGGGTTTGCGGCGATGCACCGTCGGCGGTGAAGACAAAGTGCATGTCTGTCGGTCGCGCGAAGTTTGAGTCGGCTTAGGTCTGGCTTCGATATCGGCCTTGGCCGATACAGAAATCTGGACAGCTCGTTCCCGAGCCCACGATCCATCATCACTAAAGTATGTAACGATCTTGTAACTTGGCGGGGCCGCTTCCCCGTTTGCTTTCAAAAAAACCTTCTTTTTTCTCCGGCTTTAGAGAAGGCGATTGTTGTTTGAATCTGTTCAGAGTTTTCCGCATCTCAGAATTCACAATAGCTTGCTTTGCTCGGTTGAAATATAAATGTTTTTAGCTGTTCGGTTTCGGACTTACAACGGCGGTCGGGTATTGCGAGACCATGTGATGTAAAATATACGAAAGAACTTCACCTTTGCAGTTCAATACTTGTCAATTTATCAGGTAATTAGAATTGAGAAAATGACTCTTTGGAGTTCAGTTCAATACTCATCTCAATTGGCCAGCACCTAGAACTTGGTCGTGACGATGGTTTCCATCGTAGATTCAATATATACTCAAGTACTTTTTGGCTGGAGTATATGCAATCGATCGTTGTTCATGGGATCTTGTGAAGTTTGAATAATTTGAAATTTCAATTTCAAAGTTTGAGAATTTCGAATAGAAACTTTGGAATACTAAATGACTTCAAACTAAAAGTCATCGATAACAAATAGGGTAATAATAAATGGAAAGGGCCGCCAACAAAGCAAATTCGAAGCCCACCTGTTTGAGCGTAAAGCGTGGCGATATACAGATTTAAGTGCAACCAAGTAACAGTTCATTGCAATAGGTGTGTTAAAGTTGCAACGCCACATGGGTAGTATTACAACCATACCAAATGGTGGCAATACATACATGTTATTGCATCTTGTGGCAACAAAGGATGCAATAGCCACCTATCTATTGCCACGAGGTGCAAAAAAATATTGCAACCCAAATAAGTGGTTGTGATACTGCCGTTCATAAGCAACCAACACTAATATGGATGCCATAGTTCATTTTTATTGCAACACACGACATGCTAATGCAACATAAAATAGTTGTTGCAATACTTTCCACCAATTGCCACATAAATCCTTAAAATGGGTGCAACAGCGCCATCATTTTGCAACCAAAAAAAAAATATCGCAACACAATTTTTGTGTGGCAATATGGACACATATTACTACCATTTTTCGCTGGTTGGGTGCCATAGTACCCCCTATTGCACCCAAATGAGTGGTGTTGTCTAAGTGTCTGGTTGCTATTGAGCCGGAAACTACGTAGTGATTTCGAATCTAAGGGTATGGCACCTCTTTCCAACGATCGAGCTTGACCCGACAATATATACAGAGGTACGTATACATCACTCCACTGAAAGATCCGCAAAAACCCAGCAAAATAGGATGAGTGAGAGTGATACAAACAAGAGTGCTTTGAGAGGAAAATTCAAACAAGAGTGATTTTGTGAGAGTCAATACCATAAAGAGCAATGCTATTTCTTTCAAAAATTCAAAAACTTACCAAGTCTTTGCGCATGAGTAGTAGCAAGAAGATGGAAGTTCATGCTGTTCCATTGCTCAATTATTCTAAGATAGCTTGGTAGCCACCATGAATGCTCACAAGGCAGGTAAGGCTTGGAATAACCTGTATGCAAGCTTACATCTTGGAGATTGAACCACTTTAGTCCCTGTGCCTTCACTCGAGGACGAGTAAAGGGCTAAGTGTGGGGGAGTTTGTTGACGGTAACCAACTGCAAATTAAACACCGTCAACACAACACCAAAACAACCTAGAAATAGGGATTTCAACTAACATATTCCAAAGTTTTGGTGTTTATTTGGAATTGCAGGTACGAACTCAAGGATGATCACTTTGGGCCAAAAAGACAAAGAAAAAGAAATAAAACCAACAAATAGAAAAAGGCCCAAAGGAGCAAATGGCAAGCCCAAACAACTATCAGGACAAAACATCAAAACCAGGCCGGGCCAAGACCACCTCATGACTTTTCACGGCAAAGGAGGCCCAGCCTGCCGGCCGAGCCGGGCGGGCCCCAAAGAAGGGTGCGCGCGCACCACGGCCGAGGCGGTTCGGGCCCGGCTGGTGGAGGCGGTTTGTTACCTTCCAAAACGGACACTACCGACGTTCGATGGTCGGTTTGGCGGATTTGGAAGGTTTTCCTAGGTCGGTTTTGGTATTTTTAGCACTTAGGCCCCTCCCCCTTGTGTATAAATAGCTCCCTCCTTCACCTCTCTACACGACAATTCCAAGGAGAAACCAGTCCACTTGTGCAAGAGAGTAGAATTAGTTCTTCTTCTTATACTTCTTCTTCTTCTATCTTCTAATTCTAGAGAGTGAGAGAGGGAAAAGCTAGAAAGAAGCTTTGTTCTACCCGGAGTTGCCGGTTCGCCCCTCGGTGTTCCGCGGTTCCTAGGAGGACGGAGTGCCGGACTTGTCGGTACCTGCCCAGTTTGTACCTCTGCAAGCTACTTACACTTTGGTAAGAAGTCTTGTGATTATCTTGCAGCTACTTAATTTCCTTCGTATATTTCTTAGCCATTTGTAGACTTGCGGGATTGGTAGATTGTCTCGTTAAGAGCGTTAGTTCTTGGTGAAGGAACTCTTTGACCGGGGAACCTTGGCCAACATCAAGAACTGTGACCAATAGTGCAAACGTGGTGTTTGGACTAGCGTTCACCTACCTTTGCGGTGCATCCCACGGTTGAGGGGGTCGGCGGCTTGGTCGTGACAAAGCTTCCTTCTCCGTCCCCTTGAAATCCCCCCACGTTTGGCTGCGGTCGTAGAGCTAATTGCCGGACTCTGCCCAGTTGGGCGCGGGCCGGTGCCCGAATTGAGTAGACAACAGACTTTAGAAATCACTGCCTGGAAAACTTAGCTTATAGATACCTCGCTACTCTTAGAAAACAAACCCTTGCCTTAGGTTGTCATAGACCGTAAAAGCACGGGGCGCGACCGTCCTTGTGTAAAATATGATACCCCGCTAC
>JADLZK010001929.1:0-14174 GCA_015847255.1 Hyparrhenia diplandra
GGTGAATCTCTTATTGGAGGGAAGAATACAATTGGGCAGCTACTTGCCCATTAACCCGTCCCAGCCGTTAACCCGTCGACCCATTATTGGTTCTATAAATAAGGAGGTTGTAGCCACCCCTTTGTACCACTGATGGTTAACATAATGAATAAAGAGCTCTCTCCCTCATCCTGTGTGTTCTTGTTTTCTGTTCATATTGTTGATGGTCACTAACGACATATTTTTAACGTCAACATTCTACCAATAAGGGGGGGTGAAACTATACCTTGCTACACACATGCATTTATTATTGACATAATTCCACTTGTAGTGCCAAAATATTGTGTGCAGGTTATATAAGAAACAAGTGGAAAAATGCACCAAGGCGCCTCCTTGGAAGCGCATTCTGAGAAACATCAAGCCCAAGGGAGAAATGGATAAACCTACGAGGCGGGCCGAGCACACCACACAATGTGGCCTCTCTCTTCTTCTTCTTCTTCTTCTTCTCCTCCTCCCCTTTCTTCTTCTTCTTCTTCTTTCTTCTTCTTCTTCTTCTTCTTTCTTCTTTCTTTTTCTTCTTCTTCTTCTTTTTCTTCTTCTTAGTTTGTACTTAGGAGAGTTTGGCAGAGATTAATAAAAAGGAGAGCAAGACATTTTGGAGCTATTGGTATGATCAATTTAGAGTTCTTCATCTTGTTCTTGTCTCTACTTATCAATATAGTCATGTTCTTGAATTAGAGTAAAGTCCTTATGACATAATCTTCATGTAATCTTGATTGATGAACTTCTCACAGTCTTGTCTTGAACATTGATAGCAATTTATCATACATACATGTTTAGACCTAAAGAGCTAGATCAATATGATGAGTTCTATGTAGGGTTAGACTTGGTTGATGTTGGGTTGCGGGATTGATAGTCGTTTCGCCGGGCGGTGCTATGGTAGAAGGACCCGGGGGCAGGTGAAAAGCCTTGTATACCTGCGAGTAATAATCACACTAGTGTAGGCGTGGTGTCTAGACTAAGGGTTTTCTGTCTTTGTGGCGCATCACGGTTGAGGGAGGCGGTGGGTTGTGACAGCTTTGTCCGTCCCTTGTAATCCCCACGTTCGGGTGTGGCGCGGTGCAATTGCCGGGACAACGTCGCTGGGCGTGGGCGGTGCCCAGTAGTGTTCTGAAGAGACCTTGGCTTTCTTGAACTAGAATCTCTAACAACAAAACATGTGTGTATACATATCTTGACATGACTATCTAGGATATGCTCCATGTTAGATTTATTCTTTTATTCATTATTTTCCTTTATCCTTAAGATTGGCTTGAAGGTGTGTGTGTCAAGTTATCTTACTACATAATCTATTTTATCCCTATTATGAACATTGGTCTACTATACATTCGTGTCATCTTGACCATGTCCGAATTAGGAACTTTACACCATGCCTTCCTTTTGGAGAAAATATAAATAACGATACTGAATACTTCCAGTGAAATGCTACAATGATAGATCGATGTAAACTGCGGATGAATATCTTGTTTGGCAGATCTATCACCGTTGATAATCCCATTCGGATCACCGACACGGTGGTTTCACTTGGGAGAATAATCGTTGGCATTTCTTAGCAATCAAAGGAAATAGGTATAAATCCCATCACGTGGAAGGCGTTAGAAATCTTGGCGTGACATTCCCCAGAGTGAACCACCATGTCGATGATCGAAATGAACGGGATGGGATAGATCTTGTCATTTTGGATATTCATTCATCGCGCCTGATGTAGCAACATTCACGACGGTCTCAAGTATGGTATCGTTAAAAAGGAAGGCATGTGATAACAAATTAGCATGGCATTTGAATAGAGGAACATGTGTTTTGATTAGACCAAAATACTCATGCCGAGGGAGTAAATACTCATAACGAGGTTAGCATGAAAGTTTTAAAAGATAGTGTGACACACACTTGGAAATCCACCGACAAAGGATAAAGAAAATAGATAAAGAATAAATGAATAAGCGAATAATCCCTAATGGAGTAGCATTAATGTATCTAGTCATGGCCATACAAATGAATAGTTAATCATCATATACAAAGCCCGATCTAAACATGGTTAAGTCTAGGATAACGGGGAGACTTCACGGTTACCATATGGCCGATAGGAAGCATTTACGAACTCCTACGGCCTGAGACGAGCATTGGGGATTTCAAGGGGACGGACAAGGCTTGTCACGCGACCAAGCCGCCCTACCCCCTCAACCGTGGTATGCACTCATATTCACGGTGTGTCATAATACGGAGCACCATGCCGCATATTAAACACTACTCTTGTCCCCCGGGATCCCCACTTTCGTCGAATGGACGGACTAGAACAGAAACAAGCTTCAATGGCAGTGATCCGTTATCTAATCCAAGTTAGGCATATGATGAACATTAATGAGCTGTAATAAACATGTCAAGATTATGATATGTAAAAGCATATGCTATTTCATATATATCAACACAAGAACATGAATAAGACTATACTCTTTGGTTCATAAGTTAGGCCAATAATGTAGAAATAAGACTTTAAAATAGAAGAATGCTCCATAGAAGATGTATTACCAAAGTGCTTTCTTCTAGGAGACAAGCCCTCCCTTGGCCAGCTCTTCTACTCCCAAGTGTAACTACTAAAGAATAAAGAAGAAAGAAGAAGTAGAAGAAGAAAGAGAAAGGTAGAGGTGGTAGAGGAAGAGATTCTTTGGTTTCGGACTCCAAATGGTGTGTGTTGAGAGAGGGGAGAGAGGGGGATCTATTTATACACTTGGAGGAGGGCTAAGTGCTAATTTACAACCAAACCGACACAGTAAACCTTCCATGTGATCGCAAACCCCGACGGACGCAAAGCGGTATCCCAGTTTGGAAGGTCAGCGAGCCGCCTCCCCGGGTTGAACTTTCTCAGGGGGAGGGCTTGAAGCACCGAGGAGTCTTGTAGCGCAGGGCTCGGTTCGGCCGGGCCTCGGTGGGAGGTGTCGTGTTTAGATCTGAAAAGTTATTGTGCCCCAGGCTGCGCTCGGTCCCGTTTGATGTTTTAGGTCGATTTGCTCCTTGGGCTTGGACTTGGCAAAAATGCGCTTTCGGAAGGCGTACTTTGGTTGGTTTTTCCACTTGCTTTTATGATAAATCTGCAAAAATAAAATACAAGACACTACAAGTGGAATTTATTAGTGGTAAATGCATATGAGTATAAAAGATTTAATTTTACTCCTTTATGGTAGTAAGTTGCCGAGGGTAAAATATAATAGTTGGTTACCGCCAACAAACTCCCCAAGCTTACCCTTTGCGTGTCCTCGAGCAAAGAGATAAGTACTTGGTTGTTGATGAGGAGTTGCTACTATGCGATTACGTTTCACATGTGCGGGGTTATAATAAGATTTTCTACTAGAGTTTGAATAAATGGCACATCTTTTTCCACCTTTTATTACCTTTCATCGTGGCGGGGGCTTTTTAGCTTTCTCAAAGCCTTGGGAGGTTGCCGGACAAACGGTTATCATTCATTCATCCTTTTGATCAACTCTTTATCAGGGATTTTTATTTAGATAATAATGCTTTATTTTTTTTTTGAAAGTATGGGCTTTTTATTGCTATATTTTTTTTTGGAGAGGTGGGCTACGCTCGCCCTAGACTTTTTGTCTTTTATTTCCTCTCTTTTCTTTTTCTCCTTTTCTTTTTTTTTTAGAGATGTGGGCTCTGCACAAGCCCTCGGACACTTGTCCCTTTTCATCTTTTTTTTTTAGCATAGTCCAACACATCTCTCTTTTTCAAAAGTATAGATTCTCGGACGTCAAGTTTCTCTTTGGACAAAGTCATAGCAAATCCATTTGTACCATATCATACTTGGCAACAACTTAGACTAGATAGGGCATATGCAACCCACATGAATCGGGTTTTCGGGGATGAGGTTTAGAATTAGCCATAAACTCAAACTTTAGAACTTGGGAATTATAAACTAGGCACATGCAAAGCATAAAAGCAGGCAACTATTCATCATTTCAACAAGGGACCAAGATTAAACATTTTTATAGCTCATATATGTAGACATTAAAGCACAAAGAAAGAGCTACTTATTTTATTTTTGGATTTTCTTTTTTTTTTTTAGTTTTTAGCTTTTTAGTTTTTTTTTCGATGCAATATTGCTGAAATGTAAACATGCTAAAAATAAAAATAAAATTTGAGAAATTAAATATGCAATGCAATGATACTGCGATACGGGGGTCCTCCCAAGCTATCACGGAGGCCTAAAATCGATCGGGAAGCCTTGGAACCTCGAGGAATGCTTCCTCCGTTCATGGTAGTAGCCATGTTGGACTCAAGCTGGGTCCATCTCTGTGCTCTCGATTCTTTGCCAATCCACAGTGTTTGCACATGGGAATTGAGTGTATGCTCAATGTTCAAGTGCGGACGTCGAGTGCTGCGGTATTTGGATCTGACAACCTCCACCCCACACACCCCTTGCTGTCTGTAATTTGGTGGGGCATATCTTGAATTTCTTGTCCAAGTCATACACATTGGCCTCCCATCTTGATGTATCTCCTTGGGGCCTGGAGATGATCTTGGGTATGCGAGGCTGGCTCCCTACTAGGATCATACCGGGTATTACCCCTAGGGTCCCCATAGGGTGAGCCATGCTGCTGGAACACCCGGTCGCATTTTGTGAGCGTGGCGGGAGTGGAGTAGAGGCCATGGGAGGAGGATCAGACCTCGGCCTCATGCTGCGTGGTACCAAGGGGGTATCCTTCTGCGCAAGCTATCGTGATCTCGAGCTCAAATGTTAGTACACGGCTTTTATGCAAGCTGGCAAGTCCGGGTTAGGTAGCGAACTATAGTTGCATAGCCGAAAAAGATATTCAAGCTCGCGAGATGGTAAAAGCTTAATTAAATGCCCCTGTACTATTTGTATATGATCCAATAGTCTCTGGGTGTAGAAATATACTCTATCGGCTGATTTTCCAAAGCCCCAATCATAGCGAGGCATGTGATGAAGATGTCTGGTCACGAGGGAGCGGCAACTTTTGTGATAACATGTAAAAGTACGCACATCTCCACCTTTGGGGTAACAACCTTGTGAACAACTTGACAAGAGTAATTTCAATTCAACTTCATTCACCCATCTAACCCCATGTCTAGGAAACAAAGTCATTGAGATCGGCGGTGGATAAATCTAAGTGATGAGTCTTTGGATGCGTGAGTGGCGGGGTTTGAAAGCACCGGGCTCATGTGCACGAAATCTCCTCCCAAAAGTGGTTCACGATAAAGCCGGGGGAGAGCTGGCATCTATGTTTGTTGCACATGAAATGAAATTTCCGATGACGAGCTAGTCCTGTAACATGATAAAAGTGTACTTAAAGAGGCGGAAAAGAATTCTGGATCTTCTACTAGTGTGCATAAGCTGAATTGTTAGGAGGCGAACCTTCCTCCTCGAGAGGGAATGTCCTGCCACCCAACTGCTCTCAAGGATAGAGTTCTTGATCCATACATTTTGTTCGGGAGGTCGGGGTCTGAGTCGGGTGTGTGTTGGAACACGATCGATCCTTGAGTAGGAATATGCTTGCATCTCCGGTCTCCAGGATGTAGAGTGCGGCGCGTCGGCCGTCGGTGTCGGGAGCTTGAGCTTCTTCCTCCCGGCCAGTGCGGCATCTTCTTGCATGGGCGACCCTTCAAGGTCGTCGAGTTGAGCGGAAGCTTGAGCTTGTATCTTGTGAGCTATGCCTTGACGATAGCCTCCAACCGGTGAAGATCTTCGGCTTTCTTCATAGTTCTTGTAAGCGATTGAGGCGGACACCGGGTGTGCAAGGGTTAGTTGAAAGTATGAACTTTCACACCCGTGATCTTACTTTCGGCACAATATTTTGGTGGAAAATGGAGTGTAGAACAAGTGGGAGAGAGTGTGAGAGTGAGAGAGTGAAAATGAGGGGTGGGTGCTCCTGCCGGCGGCGTGAGCTATTTATGGCCGAGCACGGTGACGAGGAGCGTTGCTCATGACTGGGGCCGTTGGCAAAGGCAGTTTCGAGCGACGACTTTGAGGAGTGCGGCGGCCCGGAGGGTCTTGTAGCGCGCCACCTGCGGCTTATTCGGGCCGGGGCGCCTCTTGATCCCGCGAAAAGTTAGGTGACCGTTGTGCGCTTCGTCTTCGGTTCGGCCGTTTTCTCCCATTTTGATTTTCTCTAAAAATTTTCAAATATAATTTTATTTTTATTTAGAAAAATTAATAAAAATTATTATTTTTATATACTTTTTTATGTAGAAAATTTTTTCTTTTATTTTTTCATGAAAGAATTTATTTTGTTGGGGAAAATTTTAATTTGGTTTCAAAATATTTTGTTAATAAAACACATAAATATATAGAAATATATAAATAGATAAATTTTATTATACTTTTTCTAGATATACCCATTTTTTTTTCTTTTGGATATACCCCATTTTTTTCTTTTTTGAATATACCCCATTTTTTTTCTTTTTTGAAGCGGGGTTATTTATAGTCGGCTGTCGACTTTCCCTAACTACTGCGGCGGGAGGTTTACACCTTCAGGGGTTTTGAGCCGATCCTTCAACATTCCACACGGCTTTGGATGGCCGATGGTTGCGAGGGTGTGTTGCCTTACCCAATGAATGGCACTTTAAGCCTTGTCTTTGATGTGAAGACAATGAAGCCCTTCCCCGGAGCGATGTCGACTTTTGGCCGTATAGAGGAATGGCCTCCCCGAGGGGAGGAAGACACATCCTCCTTTGGGCCCATGTCGGGACCACAAAGTCTGCGGGGATGTACTCATCTTGGATTTTTAATGAGCATGTGTTAGGCGGTAACCAACGACATATTTTGGCTAGTCAACTTACTACCATAAAGGGAGTAAAATTAAATCTTTTATACTCATATGCATTTACCACTAATAAATTCCACTTGTAGTGTCTTGTATTTTATTTTCTGATTTATCATAAAAGCAAGTGGAAAACCAACCAAAATACGCCTTACGAGAAAAGCGCAATTTTGCAAATCAAGCCCAAAAGGGCAAATCGACCCAAAACATCGTCTGGACCGGCGCAGCCGGTACACACGCTTTCGGGGCGAACCACGACACCCACGAGGCTGGCGAGCCCAGACCCGAGGGGGTGCGCACCAGTGGCGCGGCGCGCGCACCCTCCGAGAGAAGCGGAACCCCCAACCGGGGAAGCGGTTCATTGACCTTCCAAGCGGGGGTCCGCTTCGAAACCGGTTCTGCGAATACATGGAAGGTTGAGTTGGTTTGGTTGTAAAATTAGCACTTAGGCCCCTCCTCCAAGTGTATAAATAGATCCCCTCTCTCTCCTCTCAACACACACCATTTGGAATCCGACAAACCCGGCAATCTCTTCCTCTACCACCTCTACCTTTCTCTCTTCTTCTACTTCTTCTTTCTTCTTATTTATTCTTTAGTAGATACACTTGGAGTAGAAGAGCTACAAAGAAGGGCTTGTCTCTAGAAGAAGCACTTTTATTAATACATCTACTCTATGGAGCATTCTTCTATTTGCTAGTCTTATTTCTACATTCTTGGCCTAACATGAACTAGAGTATAGTCTTATTCATGTTCTTGTGTTGATATATGAACTACATATAGTTTGCATATCATAATCTTGACATGTTTATTAGTTCATTAATGTTCATCATATGCCTAACTTGATTAGAGGTGGGATAACTGGTTCATTGTGCCTTCGGGTTTGCTCTTATTTACAGTTCGATCCATTAATGAGTGGGGATCTGGGGGACAAGTAGTAGTGCTACATTATGCGGGCATGGTGCCCGGGTATCATGACACCTATGAATATGAGTGCATACCCACGGTTGAGGGTAGGGCGTCTTAGTCGTGACAAGCGCTAATAAGTCCTTAGAAATCCCCCGTTACTTTGTCTTTGTAGGAGTTACGTAGAAATGCTTCCCTGCTCGGGATTATGGTAACCGGGAAGTCTCCACATTATCTAGACTTAACGTATTTTAGATCAGTTTGCATATGATGATTAACTGATATTCATTTGTATGGCCATGACTAGATACATTAGAACTACTCCATTAGGATTATTCATTTATTCATTTATTCTTTATCTATTTTCTTTATCCTTTTCTTTGGTGGATTTCAAGTGTGTGTCACACTATCTTTAAACCATTCATGCTTACCCACATTTATGAGTATTTTGGTCTAAGCAACCACATGTTCCTCTATTCAAATGCCATGCTAAATTATCCATCACATGCCTTCTTTGAGGCGAATATAAATAACGATACCACGAAATATTTTCCGGGTGAAATGCTATGATAGGTCAGGTAAACGCTTTAAGATGAATATCTACAATGACAAGATCTATCCGTTGCATCTCATTTTCGGATCACCCGACATGGTGGTTTTACTTGGGAATGTCGGTTGGCATTTCGGCGCCTTCATAGGGGATGGGTTTTTATACTGTTTCCTTTGATTGCGTTAAGAAATGTCAACGGCATGTCTTCGATGTATCCCCTGCAATTAGCCTTGTTGATTGATGCGCCATTTGAAGGGGCGAATGGGGGGGCGGTCGGTGTCCCTCCATGGATCTTGTTGAAGGTGACCTTAGACATCCGCGTTGATCGCGGCCCCGGTCACAAATGCATTAGCAAAATTGTGGGGGGCCAATGGCCTTGCGGTGATGATTGGGCCTCGGGATCGCCTTCTTGGCAATGAGCGAAATTAGGGGAGGATCTTCTTTAGCTCTCGGGTTGGGCGAGCCTCGAGGATATCATGTTGGCCCGACTTCGTCGCGGGACCTCCGGTTGCCACAGGATCCTTCAGAGTCGATTGGCGGGGCGCTGAGGGAGCGCTATGCGAGGCAGTTGTGTCTCTATCATCTTGTTAAAAGGCGAGTTGGCTCTTCGCGGTAGGCGTCAACCCTTCGGCTTGTTATTCATGCCTTCCAAGATCTTGTCTTGGTGGCTCATCTTTGATTGAGGTTTTCATTGATCTTGGCTTGGCCCGAGTGCGAGGTCCTTTAGAGATGGTGACCCGGGGTTATAGTTGGAGTTGTACCCACGGTTTGCCTTGGAATGAGCGGCACTTTGGGCTGGTTTATTCGGCTTTCTATGCGGTTGGCGATACCCGTTGTTGTTGTTGATGTAGGCGGCTTCTTCCACGGGTCACCGAGGCGGTTATCCCACTGAGTGGCCAACCTCACCACCGCGTCTCCACGAGGTCATGTGGCGTCCGTGAGTAAGCTGGGCGGCTAGGTAGTAGCATCTGTGTCGCGCTCCTCCGGCTTCTTGGCGATAGATCCATTTTTGCGGCAAGCATATCCGCCTCCCTTCGCGGTATGCATGCCTTTTTTGTGTTTTAGCCGAGCTGCTGTCCTCGCGCGGCTCCGATTTGCCACCATTTTTATCAATCGGGGCTGTTGCACGATCAATGGTGAGTGATAGGAGGCAGCGCCACCCGGCGGCGGCGTCGAGGTGCCGCGCCGATATGAGTAGCGTGAGACCATTGTAGAGTGCTGGAGCACCGGCCCGAGTTCTCCATCAGAGTGAGTGCGGGCATGCTAGAATGTATTCTGCGAGCCCTTTCCCGCCTCGCAGGAATGGGTTCCGGGTTGGGTTACTGGCGGAAGTTGGCGATTCTCCCCTCGAGGGCATTGGTTTTGCCCATGGGGGAAGAACTTAGCGAGCGCCCAGCGAGCACCAGCCCGCGTTACGGCGCTTCCCTTGTCGCTTGTAGAACCCAGCTGTTTTACGCCTTCCCCACAAGGGAGAAGGAAAGCGAGCGAACGATGGCGTGCTGGCTGCGACATCGCGTGATGACAATCGTGTCGCCGCGACTCGAGGAAGTCTTGTAGATGGCGTTAAGCATCCTCGCCCGGCCGATCCACAGAGTGGGCCCGGGCACGCACCATGGTAATCAGGCCCGATCTGGCTTCGAAGTTTTTATCGCCACGTTCACACGTCGGCCCGATGGAGCACGTTGGTGGCGGGGTGAAGAACTGCGAGCCATAAGCGAGGATTCGGTTGGTGCGAGGATGTCGGTCCTGCGTCTGGCCAGGGGATTCGAACGAAGAAAAGCGGCGGTCCGTTCTTCGCTAGGAGTGCCTACGGATGGGAGGTAAAGTTTTCAGCCCGGAGGAAACCGACATACACTATCTGTTTTCATCCAGCGAGGGAAAACATAAAAATTGCTTGTATGAGCAAATGGTATCCAGAGGCACCGGTTCATATTCCTTGACTATTTATATATTATTTTTCACAATGCCTTCCGGACAGCGCCGAGAGAAATGCTTGTTTGGCGACATTTCTTAATGCAATCAAAGGGAAATAGGATATAAAACCCATCCCAATGGCGTTAGAAATGCAGCCGTGACATTCTAAAGTAAAACCACCATGTCGGTGATCCGAGGCGGACTATCAGCGGGATAGATCTTGTCATTGTAGATATTCATTTCCAAAAGCGCCGCGGATCTATCGTTGTAGCATTTCACCGGAAAATATTGAGGTATCGTTATTTATATTTTCCCAAAAGGAAGGCATGTGATTAATAAATTAGCATGGCATTTGAATAGGAACATGTGTTTGCTTAGACCAAAATACTCATAACGAGGGTAAGCATGAGCGGTTTAAATGAATAGTGTGACACACACACTTGGAAATCCACCGGCAAAAGGATAAAAATAGATAAAGAATAAATAAATAAGCGAATAATCCTAATGGATTAGCATATGTATCTAGTCATGGCCATACAAATGAATAGTTAATCATCATATGCAAACATGATCTAAACATGGATAAGTCTAGGATAGCGAGGGGAGACTTCACGGTTTACCATACGGCGATAGGAAGCATTCACGAACTCTGGCCGGCACATACGAGCGTGGGGGATTTTCAAAGGGGGCGGACAAGGAAACTGTCACGACCAAGCCCGCCTACCCCCTCAGCAGGTAGTATGCACTCATATTCACGAGTGTCATAATATGCGGGCACCATGCCCATGTAATAAACACTACTCTTGTCCCCGGGATCCCCACTTCGTCGAATGGGCCGGACTAGAACAAGAGCAAACCGAAGGCACAACAAACGTTATCCACCTCTAATCAAGTTAGGCATATGATGAACATTAATGGCCTTAACAAATATGTCAAGATTATGATATGTAAAACTTATATACTAGTTCATATATCAACACAAAAGAACATGAACAAGACTATACTCTAGTTCATAAATTGGACGCCAATAATGTAGAAATAAGACTTTGTAAATAGAAGAATGCTCCATAGAAGATGTATTACCAAAGTGCTTTCTTCACAGGGAACAAACCCCTCCTTGCTAAGCTCTTCTACCAAAGTGTAACTACTAAAGAATAAAGAAGAAGAAAAGAAGTAGAAAAGAAGAAGAAAGGTAGAGGTGGTAAGGAAAGGAATTCTTTGGTTTGGACTCAAATGGTGTGTGTTGAGAGAGAGAAGGGAGGGGATCTATTTATACACTTGGAGGAGGGCTTAAGTGCTAATGTACAACAAAGCTGACACAGCAAAACCTTCCATGTGATACGCACAAGCCAGGGCTCGGGCGGTAATCCGGTTGGAAGGTCAGCGAGCGCCTCACGGGGTTGAAGCGCGAGAGCTCTAGGGAGGATCGCGAGCGGCCGAGGAGCTGTAGCGCAGGCCGGTTGGCGGGCCTGCGAGTGAGGATGTAGTGTTTAGATCTGAAAAGTTGTATCTTTGAGGCTGCGCTTGGTCAGTTGATATTTTTGGGTCGATTTGCTCCTTGGAAGCCTTTGGATTTGGCAAAAATCGCGCTTTCAGGAAGGCGTGCTTTGGTTTAGTTTTCCACTTGCTTTTATGATAAATAAAGAAACAAAAAATACAAGACACTACAAGTACGTTTATTAGTGGTAAATGCATATACGGTATAAAAGATTTAATTTTACTCCCCTTTATGGTAGTAAGTTGACGGATAAAATATGTATTTTCGCATATGACAAATATCAATAGGCGCATTTACGGCATGGATTATTAGAATGGGTTCTAAACTTTGTTTCTAGTGATTCGCTTAAGAAATGCAACTTACATATGTGCATGTTACGTGATCTGTGGATGAAAAGAAGCGCGATTTTCAACAGGCGTTATCTGAAGTATTCGGGGAATGGGACGGCGCGAAAAATAAAAAAGCGAGCGAGGAGAGCGAGACGTAATTGGGTGCGGATTTCGGTGGGTGTGGCGAGCGTCGTAACTCCACGTTAGCTTCCGGGTCTGCGATTACGGCGGCGAGAAAGTCAAATTTTTGTTGATTGAAAATTTCTTCTCTCATTAGTAGGTATAGGTATATAGATAAAAATATTTATGGAGATGTGATACATATATACTTTTATCAAAGTATTTTAAAACAAATCTACTCATATAATTTTTACATTTACAAACTCAACAACTTAAAAAGTTATTAATCATTTTATATTCACAATGTTTGACCCAAATCTTGTCCAAAGCGACTTCTAATACCATCAGGAGTTAAATTGCTGGACCATCAAAAAGACTACATTGGACCATCAAAGACCAAAAGTTGGGTGATCTACTAACCGTTTTGGCCCTTATGAAGCGGCAACTTGGATTCAACCATAAATAGGTGGTTTGAGCAGAACTTCGGTCATTTCATACCTAGCACTTCTCCATAACACATGCGGGGCACCCGGCTTCCCAAACTCATTGATGGTACCATGGATCAATGTTACGGCGAACTTCATCCCTCAGTTCGGAAAGCGTAACATATCTTTGAAGAGCATCTAGGATATCAAGCGAGAAGAAAAACTGGCCCGAGCGCCAGGAGATACTAACAAGCTTATCCCTTCAAAAAAAAGGTACATGTCTCTCGATGGCTAGTTCCTCACGGGAATCGTTTAGTCTATTGCATTACTTGAGTCATACCTTGTAGAAATGAGCAACTACTATGTCATACTTTTAACTATATTAGTAATAACTCCATCTTTACTTATACGCGTCTATTACTGGGCAAGTCAAACATTGTAGAAATGAGCAACTAGTATGTCATATATACTTGCCACTAGATTAAGTTTTTTAGGGGCCAGGGCCATTCACCCATTTTTCATTAAGAGGGAGGAAAACCAAATCCAAATACAAATAGAGTTCAAGATCCCAGAGTGGACATCAAAATAGCGAAAATAGAAACAACAACCTATCTGGCGGAAATAAACTTTAGATTACATTAAGTAAACTTAGGAGACGGGCAGGAGGGCAAACTACATCCACTTTCGAGGCCCCAGGGCGCAGCTTCTTGCTTAGAAGGAAGCTCCATGCCCTCCCTATTCACTTTACCAAGCAAGAGGCCGTGGCCCTTGCACCTTCGTCAAAGGGGCCATCCTCATGCTGCGGCCTGCGACCTCGATCCCCCATCTTCTTGGCGGAACCCTCCCTTGCGGGTCACTGCGGCACGTGGAGCCTAGACCCACTCACTGCGGCCGGCGTGCGGCTGCGTTTCGGCTGTGGCGAGGCGTCTGGCGGCGAGCGCGTCTTCCTCAAGATAGGCGTGGAAAGTATCGATAGCTCCGGCGGCCTGCGTAAGCGGCTATGAACTATCGTCAAACGGCGGCCCGGGTGCCGCGAGCTCGAAGAGGTGTCGCGGTGCACCCATCCCTGCGTCGCCACGGGCATCGGTGCCACCGGCGTCGAGCGCGAGGGAGTCCAGCAGTTGCGGCTTTCCGAGGCACCGCCGTGCTCACCGAACCACGGATGGTGAGGCGAGGCTGCACAGTGCGGCGTCAGAGACATGATGATGACTGTAGTGGGGCGGTGCGGCTCAACCAAGTCGGCCCACCCGATGAGATCCACCGGCCCGGGCGGTGAAGGAAGCGTAGAAAGCAGCTATCGCAGCGACCTCGTCGGGCATCTCAAAGAGCGGTAGCGCGATGAGGGAGCGCCAAAAGCTCATCTAGCATGAGGTCCGAAGTAGAGGGAACACGCGGCCTGCCGATCATGGCGTAGCGGTGGCGGCGGAGCGAAACCGCTATTGTGAGCCCACGCGGTGCATCACCGGCCGATGGTAGTAGCGCCGATGTAAGGCTCCTCCCCAGCGGCGGCAGCGTAGGCGACACGAGAAGGCGCAGAGCACCGTAGGCTGTCGAACTAAAGGCCCCTTGAGAGAGCTGTGAGGAAGAGCCCGGCGAAAATAGCCGAGCACCACTCCCGAC
>JADLZK010001930.1:0-48608 GCA_015847255.1 Hyparrhenia diplandra
TTTACTCACCCGAAGGGAGGTCAGATTTGTGTCAGATGGATATGCAAGACTCAATGCCATACCCATACAGCCGAAATGCTTTAAGCCGAAGATTTTACCAACCAAATTACATTGTGATCTTGATAATAACGCAACAGCAATTCATGATATGTATATCCAGTGATCATCAATCATTGAATTACCAGCATGCAACTCTGAGCTCTCAACAAGTGAATGACACGAGCCTTGCCCCTCTCCCTCACGTAAGTCTTCTGTTTCCCTTGTCTTGTGCCTACTTTTTCCATACTTTCCATGCGTGCAAACTGCCAAGTCAAACTAAATGGAATGATCACGGAACATGGCAGTATCTTTATCCCATGTGACACATCAGCTTTGTCTGAAGCTCCATGAGGCTTCCTACTAAATGGTGCTAACTGAAGTTTGTGGGTTTCGGAATGCATTCCGTGTGGAGGATAGCTGGATCATCAACCCTCCCTTGTGTTTGACCTCTATTTACGTTGGAGACAAATGCAAAGGACGATCTTCAGGCTATAAGAAGAAATTTCATAGATTAAGCAGATACCGAGAAAGTTTCTTCTTCTAGATATGGCAGCTGTGAAGGTGACATCAGCATTGTGCCTCAGCCTGCTGGTCATGACACTCCTCTTGGTTCCAAGTAAGTATATGTATATCCTTGGACAGAGATAAATTATTTCCAATTCTTCAAGAGAACTTGGGAGGCCATGTCATAGAACAAGATAAACAATTGTTTCCAAGAAAGAACAAGATTAATTCTTCAAAGATATCTGATTCTTTCTTGGTGGCCAATGAAATTAATAAGTTGGAATCTCTTGATGATAAGTTTTATTTAATATTTTTGCTTTCTTTTTGCAGGCTGTGGGATTAAGGAGGAGTGCGACGAGTGGCTAAGCGATACATACCGGATGTTGATCTTGTGTAGCAGCAAAACATGCAACAAGCGCTGCATCGATGAGGGCGCTACCAGGGGGAAGTGTGGCTTCCTCATCTTCAGGTCCTTCTGCTTCTGCACCAAAGAATGCGACTGAACATAGTCATCTGAACTGCAACGGTGACTTGCCATTTTCAGCTGTAATGATGACTTGCGGATGAATAAGAGCAAAGGTTATCTATTGTGGCCACTCAGATCTTTGAATAAATCAATAAATCCTTTTGCCAAATACTTGTGGATTACGATTCAGTTTCCATCTAGTGAGATATATTGTTCCGTGCACTACTGTTACGCCATGACAGTGGTGGTTTAAAGGATAGGAGTATATTGCAGTAAGTAGAATCGATGTTTAAACTTTCACTTTTCTAGCACGTTGTGGTTGGAAGGCCTAATTTGTCATATCCCTACTGTTTTTTTTTTTTTGTTTGGACCATGCTTACACAAGTTGTTGATATCAAACACATGCATTGTTGACAGGAAAAACAAATCCAGAAACATAACCATACTGCTTTTATTCTGCTATTGTTCAGGCCTCAGCATCTTCTAACTCAGAATACTACTATTTGCAATGGGATTGCTTTTGTATGGATGTAAGAAGCTAGCATTACTACTAGTTCATGTACTACAAGCCTACAATTCTATATGCACTCAACAACTTGTCAACTGAAAAAGAGGCCTCATTTGTGTCCACTGTCCAGACGCGTCAACTGGAAGGAGGTGTGGGATGCATTTGCAGTGCTGATTGCTGTACAGGAGAGGTGCTCGATCCAAAGATCGATGTGCCAACCAAATTTCCTTGTAATCTTGATAATAATGGAACAACAGTTTATGGCATGATACAAATCCAATGACCATCAATTACTGAATTATCAGCACATTCATGGCATCATGACAGGAACCATACCTCCCTCTCTCTTTCAGGAACAACCGCGGCGGCGTGCCCGACCGGGGCCGGCCGCATCGTGTCGCGGACGCTCATGTGGCGGAGGCGCTGGATCTGCTCACCGCGGCGGGAGGCTGCGGCGCGCGCCCACGTCCGCAGCCGTCTCCGGATCCGAGCTGGCCGCACTGGACCTACCGGCGACGGCCTCGCGGCGCGAGTCGCCCGTGTGGATAGACAGCATCAGCACAGCACCGCGCCTGGCGATGGAACGGGTGCGCGCCGCATGCACCAGCGCTGCCAGGCGGCACCGCTTAGACCGATGGAGCGGGATGGATATCGGCAGTGGACACGCGTCTGGTGCGGCAGGACGCTGTTCAGGTTCTCTGGTTGTTTGCTCTCTATATCCAAATGTTCACGATTCCCTTCACAGATTCAGAGTTTGAGACTTGAGACCTACAACTGTGTTCCCCACTGCAAATTGTGATTGTAAAATGACTCGAAAGGTGGAAGTGGCACATCCTGCAACTGAGCTCAATCGGCTGGAAAAAGAAAGAATTAGGCTCAGTTCAACATTTCCGCATTTGAATCCATAGGCTGAGGATCCAAATTGGGAAGAGCGGATTGGGAAAGTAGCACCAGCACATACATGTTGGGGCTGGAAATATAGCTCTCTTATTTTGTTCAGAGGTAAATGCAGATGAATATCGTTCTTTTCCTTTTTTGTGTGTGTGTGTGTGTGTGTGTGTGGGATAATGTGTTTTTGTGCAAATCGTGAAAGGATGGATAATGTGAATGATCTGTAGTGACTTTTTTTAATCAATGTTTACACGTGACACCAACTCGTCAGCTTGATACCTCTATTCTTTTTAATGCGGATTTTAATTTTCAAGCAGCGGTTTTTGGTTATTCAGCGGTCAGGCAACAACTCCAATTGCATTGCAGGTACTTATGTTTTCATTCATCATTCAAGCGTGCCAAGTGAAACAGAATTGGAACGATATACTGACGATGGCTGGGCAACTTACAGGAGAGGTTGAAATATGTTTTCTATGCAGCTGCTGAGATAAATTTACAGTGATCACTTTTAATGCGTTTCTGCCAATTTTGTTGTTTCTTCCACAGGTATGGAGCCTTCTTGTACTAAATGAACTCAACAGCTTGTCAGCTGAAATGAGGCCTCAGTCTCATTTGTGTCCAGATGCAATCCGTAGAACGGATTGATTCAACTGGAAGGAGGCCGGATCTGTGTCGTCCATATGCACATGCAATGGTGATTGGCATACAGGCTATACAGCATATATACATGAGTGAAGAGTGATACTGATTGCCAGACAGGAGTGATGCTTGCTTGGAGCCAATTACCTTGCAAGTTGTAATCTCGATAATACTTCATGCACCATTGCACATCCAGTGATCATCAGTCACTGAATAACATTTTTGTCAACTCAAAATCCATCCGGCCCGATTCGTTTCGGCCCCAAGTTCTTGGGGCCAAACAGGCTCTGAAATCGTGGGCTCGAATAGGTCCCGTTGCCCAAGATTATTTTCCTTTTTTTTCTACTAATCTAACTAAAAAAATGTGTGTTGATCATCTAAACACATCCCAGATCTGAGCGACACACCACTGTCCAAACACGCTAGTCAGTCTAGCGAGCTCTGTCGCCTCCGGCCCTCCGCCGTCGCAGGCACTCCGATCCCCTCTGCCACCGCTGCCGCCCGCAGGTCCTCTCCGCGTGAGGTCGCTGTACCCCGCTCTTCATTCGCGGGTAGCCAAGCGGACAATAACCCATCAATCCATCATCCCCTTGCTTCCTTTGCTGGTTTCAGACGCAATCCGGGGACCTAAGTCCTAACACCAATCCCCTGCGCGCAGGCAACGCCAGAATTCCTACGTTTCAATTTCTACCTACCTTTTTTTAATTAATATACGTAAATATACTATATGCACACACTAATCAGTACTCAATAGGCTGTCCTGTTCATGTTTGCAGCTTGGGATCATTTGTCAGTCACATAGGAATACAGAGTATATATACTCCTTAGGCCAAAAGAAAAAAAAAACATATAAAGAGAATCCCAAATTAAGCGTGCATTGTGCACGTGCTGCATTAAGGGAAATCAGAGTTTATGATTACATTCTACTTCCTCTCTGGCGAGATGCCATCAAGCAAGAAGGTCACACACGACACAGATCGCCGGCTGAAACGGCGCAGCAAGCTAGGTTGTACTAAGACTGGATAACTAATTGTGCGACTAAAGAGAGTGCGCTGGTCCGCAACACAGTTCCTCGTCCAGCTCAACGAAGGAGCCGTGCTGCATCAGCGGGAAGAGCTCCCTGACTGTGAGCTGCTCTGGGGAAGACACGTTAGCCGAGAAGCGTTCGTGGAAGCGAGCTGCCAGGACCGGGTCCGGGGTGTTGGACGGATCGTCCGCTCTCTTCCCGTTCCACTTGTTCAGGAGCACTTTCTGCGGGCTTAGCGTTCGGACGTGGATCTCTGTACCACGGACTTCGCGCGAAGCGAGGAGCTGGCGGCGGATGGAGTGGTCGCCGTGTACAAGGTGGGATACGCCGACGAGGGAGGCAAACTCGCCAGGCTCCTTGATGGGGAGGAAGATGGAACCCGGGAAGGCGATGGCGAAGCCTCGGTTGGCGGCGGCAGCCGTAGGCGCAGCGGTCCGGAAGCGGACACGCGGGCCTTCGTCCCCCACAGCGACGGTGTTGTCAGAGACGACCAGGGGGGCGGGGGAGGAGGAAGTCTTGAGCCGCCGTCCCCGCAGGCCTCCTCAACCACCGTTGCCCGAGAAGGACACTTTGAGTGGGAGGAGGAGGTCGACTGCAGCTGGGGTCCCGCGACCAGCGGGGGTCACGACCCACGAGTCTCCCCAAAGGTCGCCCCCATGAAGGCTCGGCGGCGGCGGCTGGCGGAGCTCAGCGAGGACTAGGGTCGGCCCTACCTGTCGGAGGGGAGGAGAAGGTAGCTCGGCTGCGAGTTCGGGCGCGTCGAGGTGGATGGGCGTGACGAGGGAGGCCGCGGCTCGTTGATCATCGGATCCACTCGAGCGGCGGAACCGCCCACAAGCGGTCGGCGCTTGGCGAGTCGCCCCGGCGTGTCGTCGTTGTCCACCGTAGCGATGGCCCGGCGCCAACCCCGCCTGCGGTCGGGCCAAAGTCACTTGATCGACATAGGATCGGCCGGCGAGGAAGGTAGGTGTCGGTAGGTGTCGGCGACCCAGCCACACCCGGGGATGCTGGTCTCGCACACGGTTGACGGCGGCCCTGGCGTTGAGGAGCACGGAGTGAAGGCTCTGGGCTTGGCAGCGAGGCCCGGCGCCCGTTCGCGGTGGAGTCTTTGTGGCGGGGAGGTGGCGGCGATGCTTGCGGGTCCTCGCCGCATGCCTCGCGTCTTGAGGCAGATGAGGCAGCGGGCGGAGCGGTGCAGCGGGCGGTGGCGTGGTCTCGGCCAAAAGCGGTTGAAGCATAGCCCGACGAGGGATGGCGGCCACGGGGCGTCGGCGGCGGCGGGGTTGGGCGAGGCTGCGCCGTTGCCGACGCCGACGCCTACGGGCGATGGTGAAGCCTTCGTCGTCGGCGGTGGCGCAGGCGGCGGATGAGCGCCCCAGCGGTGCCGTGCTCGCAAGAACGGCGGCGGCGAGGTCGTATTCATCCACATGTTAAACTTGTAAGTTATAGGAAAATAAAATTTTGGCCCTGGTATTCAAATTGGCAGTATCCTTCAACCCCACCTTTTTTTACATTATTCAAATTGCAATATTATTTACTAAATTGGCTTTGCAGCGGCAAAATACTTGGTGAGTTTCAAAATTTTAATGATTTTCTGATTATAAGCCTTTTTTTGTGCAAGCCAAACTATGCTGTCCGGGAGCTGAAAGTCTGCACCCACATCCACATGCCTGCTTTTGCTGCATTGGAGGATCCTGTCTTTGCTCCCAACATGATGTTTCCACACGGTGCGGCCTAGGTCATCGGAGGCCTGCTAATTTGTTTCCTGAATAAAGCTCACCTTGTGTTTGGCACCAAATTTGCTTTGGATGTTGGGGAAACACCACACAAACACATGCCAGAGTAAGCCAGCCTATATGTTTGCAAAACTGTCCATAGCAAAGTTTGTGTGTATCAAAAAGATACAGAGGCACATGTAACTGCAAATGGATCACCAAATCAGAGCACGCCGAAGTGACCTGGAAAGCATGTTATTAGATAAAGTGTACAGCCCAGGGACCTTCCATTACTACTTTTAGAAGACACCACAGGGGGCTTCTCCTGTGATCAAGAAATTGGCAGAGGTGGGTTAACTGTGGTTTATATGGTACTACATATGACTAACCACTATCTGAGTTTTGAAGAAAGACTATTCTTGCCATTGCTGACACTAAAGGTCCTTCAAATGCAGGGAACACTTAAGAATGGAGCAGTCGCTGTAAAGAAGTTGATCAACACACATATTCATGAGAATAAGTTCCAGCAAGAGGTTGCTTGTCTCATGAAGACGAAGCACAAAAATGTTGTGCGGTTTTTGGGATACTGTGCTGATACACAAGGTAAAATGTCTAACTACAATGGGAAATTTGTCATGGCAGATGTACAACAAAAGACTGCTATGCTTTGAATATCTACCAAGGACTCTTGATGTTTACATTACAGGTACAATCATGTGGAACCCAACATTTCTTTGCATTTCCCCCCATAATCAGAGATCATTTCATTTGAATGTTCCACAGGAAAAAATAATGAAATTGCATCATCTCATCTTTTTTATTCTCACTCAAGAGATTAAAGATTTCAAGTACCTCACTAAACTCTGTTTCCTCACTTTATAGATGCATCCAAACGGCTTGAATGGACAAAGTTATACAAAATAATCAAGGGTATCTGCGAGGGGTTTGCATTACCTTCATGAGAACAAAATTGTACATCTAGATATCAAACCTTCCAATATACTGCTAGATGATAATATAGTACCAAAAATTGCTGATTTTGGTCTCTCAAGGTGCTTTGATGAAAACCAAAGTCGGACTGTTACTTCACAATTGATTGGATCAATGTAAGTTTACTAAGCCACTTGAAGGAAATTTTTCTTGGTTGTATACAAAGAATGCTCTGGTGGTTCCTCCTATATGTTCATCAGATTGTACACATTTTGATGCAGGGGATATATGGCACCAGAATTCTATAGTGGGGAAATCACATTCAAGTTGGACATATATAGCCTTGGTGTTATAATCACAGAAATACTGACAGGAAAAAGGGGTATGCTGAAATTGATTTTTTTGAAAGAAAGTATGCTGAAATTGATAATGTAAGAACAGTTGTTTGGTTGTTCCTAGATAAGGATTACAATTTAAACAAGGGGAGTTTTGCACATTTGCCATTAGTCCAACTCTAACTTACATTGTACCATGACTTGACTACGCATTTTACCCTGTTCCATCAATTGATTTGTATGCTTATCACTTCTGTCAATTATCCAGCAATGTACATTACAACTCTAACCCTAAGATAATGAGCACAAATGAAAGAATCCTATACTGGAGGTCAGTTTAGCTGCAAATCTGTACTCCTAGAGAAAAATTTGAGAACATATTCATATATATATTTGGGCATACCATGCATACTCTTATTTGTTTTTCTTCTAATAGTGTGTTCTTCAGTTCCCAGAAAACTGTTTTGATACTCACAAATTAGGTACTGGTTAGCCCTCCATCTCATTTTTTGTGCATAACACAAAAATAGATATTTTGTTAAAAACTATAAATTTAGAGAGTTCCAACATTCAGGTCTCATGATGTTTGCAAAATAATTTAAAGTATCAATTAATTCTTTTAAAATTTGTTTTTGAAAGGTATATATGTCGACTCTTTTACATCGTTTCCCTATCAAAAGAAAATGCCCCTTTCTGTAACACAAAACTCATGGTTATAGGTACTTGAAAGTTGGAGGAACATGTTGGGGATATCACAAGGAAACAAAGAGTTGTAACAAATAAGAGCGTGCACTGAGATTGGATTAGATTGCATCGACAATAATCCGAGGAGAAGGCCAACTACAGAACATATACTTGACCGACTTTATGAAATGGAAAGTATAAAACTGTCCACAGAAACTAGAGAGAATAGTACATCAGTAATGAATGTAAGTATTTTGAAATTTACCTCTTTGAGTAAATTGATATTAGATTATAATTTCTGCATTATTACACCTTAGGTCCTAATAAATCACATATAGTTTTTGCAAATTCATTTATTCGAGTAACCACACAGGGTTTTTCCTTTTTGCAACAAAACATTAGAGAACATAGGGAATAATGGTCCAAAGTTATATGTCTTGTTTTTCCATATTAATTGTAAACATTCTCATATTCAAGCGAAGGTGCTATCATGACCTTAGGACGATTGGGCATTATGTTGTGCTTTACATTTTGCTATAGGAGTTTTGTAAATTCTCCTTTAATATATTTCTTTATCCTATTCAGCAACCAGAGTGTTACATCAGTGAAGGGTGTCATCCATCTGCTTCCACAGCCAAAAAGCCCAATGATGAGTAAGTTGAAATGCATGATGGGAAAATGTACTATAATAACCATCCCAGCAAGAATAAGAATATGTTGGTTACTAGCTGGTACATATATTAAGTTTGATCATGCATAAGCCTTACACTATTTTCTTGCATTGTGATATCTTCCATTTAAAATTGTAAGGGGATGTGGGAAACCCAATATTAAATTTGCTAGAGTTACATATATATGTCCTTCACCAATCCTCTTTATACAAGAAGGAAGGAGAACCAACCATCCGGCGAGACCATGTCGTCATCACGCCGGAGCTCGAGCCCCCAACAACAACACCGGCGGGAGCGGCGGCGATCTTTGGCGGTGGCGTCGCCGTGGACGGCGGAAGCGAAGCGGATCTTTGTCAAACAAAGAGTCGGATCGTCGGTCGCGCAAAAGCAGCGGCGCCGGAGGAGCTGGTGGCGGAGGTGGCCCGGCTGCGGCGGAGAATGCGGCGGCGCGATCACGCATCACGGCGTTCGGCGCCCGGTTCGGCAAGGTGGATATCGAGAACACCACCAAGAAGCGCGGCGGCGGAGGATCGGTTGTGGAGGTGACCCGTACTGCTGACGGAGAACGCGATGACGCGATCACACATCGTGGCATTCGGAGCGAGTTCGCCAAGTTGGACGGCGAGAATGCCGTGCGTCTTGCGCGCCCGCCACGGGAGATGGCGGGGTGGCTTGAGTCGCTCGGCGACGTCCCTGGAGGTGCTTGTAGATGGCCGGCGCTGCCGTCAACATCCCGAGATGGACCCCATGCTACGCCCATGGCAGCCGTTGTTGGGGTTTAGGGCCACAATCACAAGCTTTACACGGTGGCTAACCTAGAGCATAAAAGGATCACGAAGAAGATGAACAGCGGGAACCACGATGAACTTTGGCGAGGCTTAAGCGTCTCTCTGGTGACGGTGCCCCTTTTCACTATTGATATGTCTGAGTACAAGATACAATTCGGACTGAATGAGCTAACCGCTATCAAGCTTTGAACTTAGCTATTTATACCATAGCAATTACACAGCACACTTGCTTAAAAGAAAGCTGCTTAATCAAAGATACAAGGCACCAAAAATGCAATGCAAGCGCGCCGGCGCTGAGCGTGGACACACTCACCGCGCTCCCACTACTCGGTTTGAATTTTGGCGTTCCGCTTCTCCATGCTGACTTGGCCACTCGCCTTGGGCGTTCTCCACGTGCACAAGCTGGATTAGCCACAACAAACTCCCCCTAAACTTGTTGTGCACGAGATATCTTGAATACAGTGAGATGCTTCATCACCTCGAGTTTTCCTACACCTAGGGGCTTTGTCAGCAAATCTGCCTTTTGCTCTTCAGTGTTCACTCTTTTCACTTCTATCTGTCCTCTTTCAACACATTCTCTAATGAAATGATACTTAGTATCAATGTGTTTACTTCTACCATGAAACACTAGATTCTTCATCAATGCAATAGCTGAGTTGTTATCCACATACATCACTACTTTCTTTCTTGGTGTTGAAGTCAATTCGACGGCAAAATCCTAAGCGAGTGCTTGCATAGCCGCAAATGTTCTTTGCCATGAATTACGCCTCACATGAAGATAGAGCTCTTGTCTTTTTGCTTACGTGAGTTCGGGTTATCGGACACTGTTCAGGTAGAACACCATCCCTGCTGTGCTTCTTCTGCCAACAGTATCAGCAGCATGGTCACTGTCTAAATAACCAATCAATATCTCAGGATCACCTCCCTTGGAATACACCAATCCATGGTTCACAGTCCCCTGCACATATCTAAGAATTTGCTTCACAGCATTCAAATGCATGACTGTGGGTTTTTCCATAAACCTACTTGCAATTCCCACTGAATAAGCAAGATCTGGTCTGGTGTGTAACATATATCTCAAACATCCAATGACACTCCTATAGTCGGTGGCATCAACTCTCTTTCCATTCTTGTCTTCATCGGCTTAACCCCTGGATTCATTGGAATTTTTGTGGAGTTACAGTCTTTCATGCCAAACTTCTCGAATCTTCTGGCATACCACCTTGCTTCAAAGTGATGAAATCTTCATGTTACTCTACCTCTATCCCCGGATAATAGGATAACAAGCCCAAATCACTCATCTCAAATTCTGAAGCCATACATTTGCTTGAACCTGTCAATCTCCCTTGGATCACTTCCGTGATTAGTAAGTCATCAACATAGACTCCCAAAATCACGGTTGCTTCACCGGCACCTCTTTTGTACACTGCTTGGCTCACTTGGGCATTTCTCAAAACCCAACTTCCTCAAACTTTTATCCAGTTTAATATTCCAGGCTCTAGGAGCCTATTTAAGCCCATACAGTGCTTTACTCAACTTCAAGACACATTATTCTTTCCCTTTAACAGCAAACCCTTCTGGTTGGGCCACATAAACTTCTTCTTCCAGCTCCCCATTCAAGAAAGCTATTTTTACATCCAAATGATGCACTTTCAATTTACGTTTTTCTTTGCCATGGGACGGAATTACCTTCTTGTGTCTAATCTGGCAACAGGTGCAAAGACTTCCTCATAGTCAATTCCCTGCTGTTGCACATAGCCTTTTGCTACAAGTCTGGCTTTGTGCTTGATAATCTCACCCTCTGCATTCCTCTTCAGCTTAAAGACCCATTTGAGTCCTATAGCTTTGTGACACTGCGAGGCAGCGGTGACAATTCCCATGTCTTGTTTTTCTGAATGGACTAATACTCATTATTCATTGCTTTTACCCACTCTAGATCTGTTGCTGCATCAACATAGCTAGTTGGCACATCAGCTTCTGCTAGCAATGCCTCACCATCCGAATCCCCCAATTCTACCTCTTCGTCTCTTGGTAAAGTTCATTCAGATTTTGTAATGCAAAGGCTCCTCATCGAGACGGATCATCTTCGGCGAGTGCATTTTTCGCACCACTCTCTCCTGAAGCATATGGTGACTGTATATTTTCTGTCATATTGTTACCAGGACTGTTTCCACCATCACCTGGTGTACTACCAGAGAGCTGTGGTTGTTCTGAGTCACTGCTCAAATCAGCTTCTCCTTCACCAGACAGTCCTTGATTTTCCTCAACACTAGCATCAACTGTTTCCCAGAATGTGCTATCCATGACAGACTCATCTTCCATCTGATACTCCATCAGATTATCTTCTTTGTCACCAAACCACTTCCATGCTACACCTTCTTCAAATTTTACATCTCTACTCACTACAATTCTCTTCTGCACAGGATCATATAGCCTATGAGCCTTGCTCTCTTCTGCAACTCCCAGATACACCATCTTGTGACTTCTGTCTTCTAACTTCTTCAGATGTGGTGTAGTTTGCTTCACATGTGACAGACAACCAAAGACCTTGACATGTCCCAGGTGTGGTATTCTACCATTCCAAGCTTCAAAAGAAGTTTGCTCTCCCATTGGTTTAGATGGGAGTCTATTCCAAGCTTCCTGGATTTTCATGCCCTTCAACATGGATCTAGCCATCTCCATTACTGCTCTGTTTCTTCTTTCCACAACACCATTCTTACGTGGTGTGAATGGATTTGTCGGTTGCCTTTTGATCCCAGCTTTCTCACATATTCTGCAAAAATGCTTGATAGGAATTCCCCACCCCTATCGATCTAAGCACTTTAATCTTGCAACTTTGTTTGATTCTCGGTTTTACGCCTTGTATCTCCCAAAGGCCTCACTAGCTTCATCTTTGCTCTTTAACATGTACACATGCATCCACCTGCTATAGTCATCCACCAAGAGCATGAAGTATTAATTTCCACCAGCAGTGGCTGGAGTTATGGGTCCACATAAATCAACATACACCTATTGCAGTGGTTTCTCTGCTCTAAAAGTGGTGTTGATAGGAAAAGGTACCCTGGCTTGCTTACCTACTAGACAACCATGACACAACTGTTCTGGGTGTGCAATCTTAGGTACTCTTACAGCCATACTCTTCACAGACAGCATTTTGATAGATTTAAAACTGGCATGTCCCAATCTGGCATGCCACAGCCATGCTGGTTCCTCAACACAACCCATCAGACAAACCTGTCTTAGCCAAGCGCATTTCAATCTTATACGGTCTACTAGCATTTCTGTCAACATTCATCAACAATTTGCTTGATTGTTTATCTACCACTTTGAGCCAATCATCATCAAGTTCTATCTTATGATCAGTTTCAGTTAGCTGAAATCAGATTGCTTTTCAATTTTGGAATATAAAAGACATCATTCAACAGCCATTGGTCTGAACTAGATTTGCACTGAAACAAAACTGAACTTTTTCTGACAATATCCACAGCAGATCCATCCCCAAATCTGACCTTGCCCAAAATATTTAGATCTAGCTCACTAAACTTCTTTGCATCACCGGTCATATGATTACTAGCACCGTTATCTAAATACCGGGTATTACGAGAGCTGGTGCCACCACCATTGAGATGAAGCTCGGGGAAGACTCGTTGCTCCTGCAGGTCCACAGCTTGCCGCCGTGGCTCGGGCATTTTCTCGAACAGCTGCACCTCCTCAGCAACCGTGAGCATCACCGCCCGGCTCGAACTTCTCCATCCGCACAAGGTGAGCTTCTTCTCCACCTCCCTTCTTCTCCGAGGGCACCGATTGGCATAGTGCCGGTACTCTTTGCGGTTGGAGCACTTGATGTGCTCCTTCCCCTTCCTTGGTGCTGCATCGCCACGTGCGGTGGCGTCTCCACGCCCGCCACGGCCACGACCTCTCCCCCGCGACCACGCCCGCGGCCTTGACCGCCACCGCGCCCGTCGTCCCGAGGCTCGCTCTCCTCGAGCCTTCCCCTCGGACTTTCTGCGCGCCGCTTCCCACACAACTACAGTCAGCGGCAAGCATGCTGTTGTTTATGCGTCTTAACACCATCTCCGATTGCCTCGTCTAACTCGTTCTTCAAACGTCTTCAACCGACCCACGATGTCATCAAATTTCAGCGTCTTGAGGTCATGATTCTGCTCAAGTCCGGCCACCGGCTGAATAAACTTCTCCGGCACGGTGTTGAACACCTTCTTCACCATCGCCTGATCATCCAGCTGCCCTCCCAAGCTCACATACCGAACTGACATGCCCTTCAGTTTAGCGGCATAGGAATCGACCGACTCATCGCCCTCATCCTCAAGCGCATCGAACTCATTCATCAAGTTTTGTAATCGGCGCCTCCATCACCCTCGCCTCTCCGGCGAACCTCGTCTTCAACGAATCCCGGACTTCCTTCCTAGTCTTCTTCGCCGCGACTTGCATCGGCAAATCATCGAGAGACACTTTGGAGCGGATGTGCCCGCGCTTTCGTGTCTTTCGCCTTCCTCTTCGCGATCGCGCTTGGTTCTTGCGCCACCGCCTCCCCCGACGGCTCAACCACCTCCCAGACTCCTTGGTCCTCCATGATCGCCTGTGTGCGGATCGCCCAACTAGTGTAGTTGGTCGACATGAGTTGAGGGTACATAACCGCTCCCCATCACCGCTCTTCTCCGACATGATGGATCAAGAACTCAACGCAGCTTGTGATCGACGGAGCTGATACCAATTGTTGGGGTTTAGGACCACAGTCACAAGCTTTACACAGTGGCTAACCTAGAGCGCAAAAGGATCACATGAAGAAGATGAGCGAGGAACACGATGAACTTCGGCGAGGCGGCAATGTCTACAGGGTGGTGGTGCCCCTTTTCACTATTGATATGTGCGAGTACAGGATACAATTCGACTGAATGAGCTAACCGCTATCAAGCCTGAACTTAGCTATTTATACCATAGCAAATACACAGCACACTTGCTTAAAAAGAAAACTGCTTAATCAATGATACAAGGCACCTAAAATGCAACTGCACGCCGGCGCCTGAACGTGGACACGCTCACCGCGCTCCCACTACTCGGTTTGAATTTTGAGCATTCCCGCTTCTCCATGCTGACTTGGCCACTCTGCATTGGACGTTCTCCACGTGCACAAGCTGGATTAGCCACAACAGCCGTAGTTCCCCACGATGCAGCCCATCGGGTTCTGGGCGGCGCCGGCGCCGCGCGCCGCCAGGGGAGGAAAGACATGGCCGTGGTGCCATGGTCAGTTTGGTCACCTATTGCTGCTATCAACTACTACTACTCCTGTATGCCTATGTGTCTCTGCAGCAGCCTGATTGCTGCTTATCTGTTTCTCTAATTAATCATCATGGTTTGCTTCTTGTTAGTGTTAATCTAGAGTATTAGTAATGATCAGTTTGTCGTGTGTGTTTCTGAACTTGTGGTGAATGTGCTCCGGTGGTGAGACATTATTTTCAAGGATGTATAAGTGTGCGGTGTGCCGAAGAACATCATCTCCTGTGGTTGTAATATCATGGCATTTGAAATCCCTCTCGAGCGACTGCCGAAAGCCCCGCCGCCGCCAAACTACAGTGTCGGTCACTATTCATGTGGGGATCGAACGACATTGGCCGGGTGTAGCGGCAGACGCGGCCCAAGTCGTTCGATAGCCGGTTACTCTGCCGGTCACCCTTCGGCTGCGACGCTTCTGGCCACCGCACTGCACCCATGCAGAGGGAATCAGCTTTTGAAATGTCAGCAGGAATCTGTGAATGGCCAATGCAATGGCTATTACACATGGGAAGAAATAAAAACAGAACAGGAGACAATTGTTTTTTTTAGACCAGAAGGAGACAATTGTTTCAATGCCAGTTTCCACGATAACCAAATGAGCAAAAATCTGGACTATTATGTGGTATTAGATACTAGATTTTAAGGCGACTTGTGAGAAGGGAAAGCAGATCAACCCACAAGAGATCATTTAGTTTTCATCAGTGCTCGTCAACTGTTCCACTGGCAATCTAGAGTCCACATTCCACACCTATGTCCGACCACAACAGCACCCCAAACTGACGGACTACTGCAGGGACCTCAACGGCATCCGGCAAAAAGATGTGGATGCCGGTGTGGAGCTAGACATGGCGCTTCGGAGGCACGGCGCATGGCTGCAAAAGATGGGGACAGAGAAATCTTCTCGCTTTTTGCTTCGTCGTGGTAACGTGGGGAACTGGGACTGCCGGAGCATGCTGGAGCCAGAGTGCCAGCTCAAGGGGATTGGCAGGCCTTCATGCCGACCGGTGGATCAACCTGATGATCCCCTTCGTGGCGGCATTCCGTGGCAGCAAGTCGACGCCCTATTTGGCAGATGCAGTCAGGATGGCAGGGATGGAGTGGGAGGGTCGTCCGCGTGGTGCGCTCGATGGACGCGCACAACACAGCTCTGCTTCTTGGGGACCTATTGCAGCGGGGCGTCGAGCTCGGCATCACAAGCTCGCTGGTGCCGATGCCGGCACCACGGTGTCGGGACACGGATTATGCCCTGATGTGAGCTGGGTGGATCTATCGCTAAGAATCGAAGAACAACGAAGAACAGCAAGAACAGAAAGGAAACTTGTTTGCAAAGTAAAACGGGAAGGAAAGGAAACTGAAGAACGAAAATGAATTGACTGAATGTTTCTGTCGTTCGATAACGTTCCACCCAACCTCCCTCTCCACCTATATGGTGGCCAAGTTTACAAAGGCCCATGGCCCATAATACAAAGTGAACAAACGAAAGAATACGGCCCAATGCATCCGAAGTCGGTTCTCAGCCAGTTGCCGTCGTTGCCATACCGTGAACAGGTCCTTTCCTGACATTGCCCGCCTCTTGAGTTTCAGCTTGACCCCAAGCTGAGCAATCTGGATAGCGCCTGCGCAGATCATCTGCTTGCTCCCAAGTGAACAAGTAAGATGGAAGTCCAGACCAACGCACCTGTATCTGACAAAGAGCCGAGAGACCTTTCTTGATGACCCTTGTCTTCTGGAATGCCACTGGTGATACACTGACAGTAGGATCATCCGGCAATTCAGACAAGTCTTGAGTTACCTCCAGTTGTGGTGGTACATGTTTCTTCAACTAGGACACATGCACTACAGGGTGAATCTTTGCATCAGCCGGCAAACCCAGATGATATGCCACGGTCCCAACCTTGGCCAGTACTGGAAAAGGCCCAAAGAATCTGCAACTCAATTTGTTATTGCCTCTTGGTGCTACTGAACTCTGAATGTATGCCTGTAGCTTCAGATAGACTTGATCTCCAATCTGAAATGTCTTCTCAGATCTGTTTTTATCTGCCTGATGTTTCATTCTCTGCTGGGCTTGATGTAAATGATATTGTACCACATCATTGAGCAAATTTCTTTCAAGCATCCATTGCTCTACATCTTCAGAGTGCATTTCAGATTCCACTGTCAGACCAAAGTGCCTTGGTTTGTACCCATAGAGGACCTCAAATGGAGTTCTATTCAGTGCTGAATGAAAACTTGTATTATACCAAAACTCAGCAATAGGTAACCATTTAGCCCACTTCCTTGGGCAAGCATTAACAGAGCACCTCAAAAAAATTTCCAAACACCGATTTAGCCTTTCAGTCTGCCCATCTGTTTGTGGGTGATAAGAGGAGCTCATAAGCAATTGCACATCTGCCAATTGAAAATTTTTCTTTCCACACTTTGCTAGTAAACACTGCATCCCCTGTCGGATATAATTTTCTATGGCAAGCCGGGCAACTTATAGACTTGATCCATAAACACTTGAGCCACTCCCAAAGCGTGTATGGATGAATCAATGGAATAAAATGGCCATATTTTGTGAACTTATCTATAATCACCATGATAGAGTTGTACCTGTCGGGAGCTGGGCAGACCTTGCACAAAATCCATGCAAATCACCTACCGGGCTTGGGTGGCAACAGGAAGGGGCTGCAATAAGCCGGCGGGGTTTTGAGTGTTCCACTTTGGCTTGTTGGCACACAAAGCATGGCTCGACATGCTGCTCTATGTCTTCTTTCATCTTTGGCCAAATGAATATTTGCTTTGTTCTGTGATAGGTTGGTAAGACTCCTGAATGCCCTCCCACTCCAGTGCTATGAATTGCCTGTAGTATGTGCTGCTGAGCCAATTTATTGGAACCCAACCAGATTCTTCCAAACTGCCTAATAATGCCATCCTCAACAGAGAATCCTTTCCACTTTGGTTTTCGAGAAGTTGGATCTTCTAAAATCTCTTGTGCAGATGGATCATCTTCATATCCCAGCTTAATTTTGTCCAACCACTCATGATAAATGGAGGAAACTGCCATGATACTCTCATCGATGGACATCCGGACAAGGAATCAGCTGCAATATTACTTTTTCCTTGTTTATAGAGCACTTTGAATTGCAGATCCATTAGCTTGTATAGAGCTTTTCTTTGGATCTTTGTTGACACTCTATGTTGAAGATGCAATAAGCTCTGTGATCGGGTTTTAATCAAGAACTCCGTATGTTGAAGATATGTTCTCCACTTGTCCTTTGCCATAATAATGGCCAAGCACTCTTTTTTATAGGTAGAGAGTGCTTGATTCTTCTTAGAGACAGACTTTTCTTGAGATAAGCTATTGGGTGATTATCCCCTTCAAAAACTGCCCCAAAGCCCACATCACTTGCATCTGTCTCCAGAACAAAGACCTTATTGAAATCTGGCAAAGCCAAAATTGGAGCTTCCATTAGCATCCTTTTAAGACTGTTGAATCTTTGTACGCCTGGCGAGTCCACTCAAAAGTATTATTCTTCTTCAACAAATTGTCAATGGTCTGCCGATGAGCCCATAATGCTTTATGAAACGCTGTAATATCCAATGAGGCCTAGAAAACCTCTTAACTGTTTGAGGTTCTTGGGCACTGGCCAATTCTTGGACCGCCTCAATCTTGCTAGGATCAGTGGAAACTCCTTCTGCAGTTATAACATGCTCCAGGTACTCTACAGCCTCTTGTGCAAATGAGCATTTAGATTTCTTAACATAGAACTGATGAGACTTGAGAATGAGAAAGACCTCTCTAAGTGTCTTAACATGGTCTGTCAGTGTTGCTGAGTAGATTAGTATATCATCCATGAAAACCAAGACTCCCTTCCTCGAGCAATTTCTAGAAAATGTGATTCATCACACTTTGGAATGTCATTTGGAGCATTAGTTAATCAAAGGGTATCACCAAAAATTCATACAGGCCACTATGAGTCTTAAATCTTTGTCTTTATATGTGTCTTGAGGATGAACACATATTTGATGATAACCTGCCCTGAGATCCAATTTTGTAAACCATTTGGATCCTTTCAGCTCCTCTAGCAACTCCTCCACAACCGGCATTGAATGTTTATCTTTCACTGTTTGAGCATTCAATCTTCCATAGTCAACACAAAATCTCCGTGTCCTATCTTTTTTCTTGACTAGCAATACTGGTGAAGCATAAGGACTTGAACTTGGTCTAATAATACCAGTTGTGATCATCTCTTGCAATTGCTTCTCTTTCTCATCTTTTTGCATTGGTGAGTATTTGTATGGCCTCACATTCACGGGTTGTGCTCCCGGCAATAGATGTATCCTGTGATCACAAGGTCTTGTGGGAGGTAGAGTAGTTGGTGTCTTAAACACTTCTTCAAATTCCTGCACTTGGGTAGGCACAACACTATCTTGGATAGCTGTTAACTCCATCTGTTTCTCCTGATTTGTTAACTTGTCATGCTTCCAAGTTACTGATACACAATGCACTATGGCCTGATTTTTTTTCAATAGTCCTTTCAATTTCTTAACTCCAATTTCTTTGGCATCCTTTATTTCTCGTAGTTTGACCCCTGCGGCTTGATTCTTTTGCCTAGATGAGTTATCTTCATCTTCTTCTTACCCCAATGTACCCACATGGGACTTACTGCTCCAACCAATCTTGTCCAAGTATCATGTCAAAACTTTTCAGTGCTAATATGCCCACATCGAGACAAAGGTACTGCCACGACAATTCCATGCTAATTTCTCAATCTTCTTATTGCACACCATGGGACTACCATCGGCGGCTATCAGATTGGTAGGAGTGCAATCTGTGGTTTCTTGATGTATCTTAGCAGCCAATTGTGAGCTGATAAATGTACCCACACTTTGCCAGAATCCATTAACACCAAAGACTTGTAGCTTCCCAATTTGAGCACACGGCTTCATAGTTTTCCTCTTTGGCATGTCAATCAAAGGTGAATGGTCCACGACCATGATTGTTTATTCACAATCCTCTTCATCGAGGCGATCTTTTTCAGGTTCATCCTCTTGCAATGCATCCCATAGCTCCTCAATAACGTGTAAAGGGCACCTGATCAGGGCACTTATGATTTCTAGCCCATTTCTCCCCACACTTGAAACATAGATTGTTCTTTCTTCTAAATTCTTTTAATCTTTGAGACCTTATCATCATCTGGCTTTCCCCCTTTGAGTTTGCTGCTATCCATGTTAGAGAATCTCTGAGGTTTGAATCCCCCTTTACCAATCTCTTTGTGCCATCCTTTTGCCCTTGACTTTGCCAATTCATCTTCCTGAATGAGAGCCAAATTACAGGCTGAATCGACATCCTTAGGTTGATGCAACACAATGACTCTTCGATCTCATCTTTAAGCCCGACCACAAACCTTGTGACAAAATAAGTATCATCATAATTCCCATTGTACAGCAGCAACCCATGAGCTAACTTGCCAAATGCTTCGGATATTACGCCATCGAACCCTTACGTCTCGGTTTGTTCAAACTGATTTAGCATGATCTGGTATTGATTGCCATCAAACTTCTTCATCACTTTGTCACACAGAGTCTCCCAATCAGTAACTCTGCCTTTGCTCTAAATCGACTGAAGCCAAATAGCAGCAGGCCCCTTAAAGTTGAGGGCCACAAATCTTGTTTTCAGAGCAACATCCACCGCATACACCTCAAAAAAAGTTTCACAGTTATCACGCCATAACCGTGGGTTAGTGCCATCAAAGATAGGAAACTCCATCTTAGGAAATGGTGGAGAACGGCGATAACTATGCCCCCTCTCTATGATGTCTATCAATGTCTCGAGGTAAGAATTGCATAGGAGGTGGTCTGAATGACATACCCTGAGTGTTGTACTGCGGCTGGAATCCGTGGATTCCACCGCGATCTCCTCTATGCCCCATGGGCCGTCGTCGGTGCCAAAATGCGGCGGTCGGTCGACGGAAGGGGGAGCCACGTTCAGGTCCGGCCAGCCTTGTGGATGTCGCGGCGGTTGATGGGCGAAATGATGCTGCGCCAACGGCCGCTGCTAGAACCGGAAGCTTGGCGGTGGCGTCGGACGCGTGGAGCAACGACGTCGATGGGCCCGAGATAGGTGGAATCGATACCGGCGGACACGGACATGATCTGTTGACACAAAATTGCTCTGTGTCGCACACACCGACAAGCCGAAAAAGTAGCTAGCTTCAAGCGGTGCCGGGCGTTGGAATCCGGGGCGTGCGATCAATTTGTCTGAAACCGACAAGGGATGAAGTTTGTTAGATTCAAAAGATGGGCGTGTCGGGTGAGACCGGACAGTTCCATATATGCGCCCCGAAGCCACTTTACGATGACATATAGCTATGAGAAGCTATTCGCCAGCAGTTTTATGGATCATTCGGTAAACACGTAGGGAGAAAGCAAGTATGAACATAGTTGCCGAATGACTATAAAGAAGACATGTTTGAACAAGTATCCAATCATTTATGTTGTAATAATTAAAGTTCATGTCGATTGATCGAACAAGCTTGATCAATACCAAAAATATAAAAAGAAAGGTAGCTCATATAAATAAATTTAATCTAAATAATAAATGCATAGGCCTAATCCAACTAGTCCGCCGCGACGCCTAGCTTTCTTAAACCCGTCTAGCATAAACTCAATTAAGTCAATCCAACCGTATGATACAACTTAATTAAAATCTACACCACTCCTAATAACTAGACTAATCCACCGCATGATACGGACTAGTTATGAGAAGCTAAAAGCATTCATCACCCAAATAGATTTATAAATACTCACTACTCGTTAAAAGCGTAACCGTATTCGGTAAGGTTACCGAATCGGGATCCATGAAGAAGGAACAAGCACGTAAAATTAGATAAAACCTATCAGATTAAACGAATTCTAGTCCACCAGGATGACTAGCTCTAGAGTAACCCAAAGACACGCAGATTCCGCAAGCATACGGTACCCGATCTGTCAAGGCCTATCTTCATCTAACGTACTTGAACCCAAACATGTGACAATCTAGATTGTTATAAACTCGGCTATCATGGATATATGATTTAAACATAAGATCTAAACATCATGACGAGGATAAAGCATTGAAAGCATAGGATAGATCTATGATAGCGTGAAGCCGAGCCAAAATCAATCTAGGCGGGCAATAAATGTGTTGCAACTTATATAAAATAAACATAAAAGAGCATGCAAACACGTGGTAACTTAATGAATCTACTAAATCTTGCCAAATCTAATAGAGTCGATAATTATCTTGTTCATGCAAAGCCATCAAAGCAAGCACCGGCCGCGCGGTTACTCCGTCGAGACAAACTAAAACACGAACAAAGACTTCCCGTCATCAAGTAGGCGCCCGGCCGCGCACGGCCATCCCATTGAGATAAACGAGACTACGCTACTAAGCAAAGCGCCCGGACCCGCGGCCATTCCGTCGAAGTAAAGCGGGGTTGTCGATACTTACGGAGGTCGACGGATCGATGATTCCTCTCGAAGAACTTCGGCGACACGACACAAGGACTCGAAGTTGGCGCGGGGCGGTTGATTGTATTGATTGAGCGATAGCCTATTACAATGGCCGAGGGCTTATATTTATACTGGGTGACAATCGAGTCCTAATGACTTACGAAAATAATACATAGATTTTCCTTAAGATACAAGATTTCCTTAAGATGCAAGCTTGAGTCGCAAGTCTTCAAGAGCCTTTGTCGGCGTGGCCATCCTTCCCCGAATCGGGAACCTTCACCGCTGCTTTATTTACGGTTTTGCCCTTGTATTGCCGACCGCACTCTTTCCCGAATCACGACAGGTTCGAATGCGAATGTGGTTGCGAATTGATCTCATCTCTCCCGGAATATTTCTATTATTAGCATCTTGCACTGGCCCACATGCGTGCGAGATCTTTACCAAAATTTGGTGTTAACATATGCCCCCTCAATTGCGAAGATAAAATACTTTATGTTTAGAATTGACCATAGCATCCCCTTTCTCTTCTAGGTCAAAGACAGCGTGCAAGCTACCCATTGCCGCGCCGCATTCATCTCGGGAAGAACCCTAGCCGGACTCTGAATCCATCCACATGGCGACTTCATCCAAGCCCTCAGAGGCCACTTCAGACAATTATTTGCAGGTATCATCGATTCTCTTTCATCTATTCGGCAATTTTACCGATCTCCTCCCTCTTTTGATTCCCAATTTCGCCTTTATTTAGCAAATGGGAGGCGATATTCTATACCCAATTGCCGGGGGAGCAGATTCATACTTTTTAGGACCTTTAGGAGATTCAAATCCCTCGAGTTCATTGAGAAGGAATCCGAGAGGATTCCCTTTAAATTTGGAATTTCGGGCGCCTAAGCAATGGGCAAACACTTTCAAGATCTGGCCCTTTCCCCAATCGCGGGATGGCGCAATTGGTACAACGGGATCCACAAAGCCGCGGCTAAGAAGGATTGGCAATGGGATCATCTAGAAATCGATCAATGCTTAAACCTTTCTTTTGTCGAACATGCCCAAGAATGACAGGCTTTTGGCGGCGCATTTTTGGTCAAATGCCACCAATTCCTTTGTATTTGGTCATGACCCAATGACCCCTACTTTAGCGGATGTCTTTATGATCACGGGTTTGAATGTGACGGCCGGTGTCAATCCTTTCAAATATAGAAGTGCAAGACCACGAGGAAAGCGTGGTATGCGGATTAAGCTATACCAAGTATATAGCATCTTACCAATCTTGAGGGTCGGTCAAGAGAAAGAATATAAAGCCTTCTTAAACATGTGGCTCTGCTTGATTCATCTTTGTGGGAAATCCAATGAGCCTACCTTGAACTATATGGTAATGGCTGAAGATTTCGCGGCAACCACACTAATTCCTTGGGCAAGTATCTCTGGGTAGTGTGTATCATATCTTTGCATCGGACTACTACTCGGATGTTTGAGAAGAAAAACATATCTGTGTAAATGGTCCTTGGTGGTTTATTCAAATGTGGTTGCAGTTGCACATGCATCAAATTGTTTCCATTGACACCAACTTAACTGTCTTTCCCTTCTATAAATTATCTTTGAGGGTTCGGATCCTGTGAACAGGGCATGTCAATCATATGGGGAAGCAGCATCAGCTATTACCATTGATTTTGATATTGGTCATTTATTCAAACTCTTCTTCAAAGGTTTTGATAAACCATCTTTGGTTCCTTTATGGAGATCAAGGACATTTCACTTTTCCCTTCACTTTCGGTTTTGGGTGCAGGCGGTATTGATGCGGCTTCAACAGCCATTTTCAATGCCTTCATTAAGCCTTGCATACTACCAGCAGAATTCAACCATGGAAAGCTAGTAACTCCCACATATGAGTTCTACTATCCAAACATGGTAGCTAGGCAACTGGGATGTGTCCAAGTGCCCCCAAGGTTATCCTTACATCAAATTATCGGGCCTAGGGAAATAATATACGCTCCACTTGAAGCTCTCGAGTTTTTGACCTTGGGAAGGATTTGCCTCGGTATGCTCTGTACCAATGATAGCAAGGCTGAGCATGCTCACCCACTCTTCAACTTTTGGTGGCAAGGATGGCACAGTCACATCTTCAATACTGTAGTTCATCCTTTGTGCCAGCAACTGATGTCAGATTTTGAATCAGACAGTGAGGTAAACCATTTTATCATTACTTCTCTTCACCTTCTTATTTATATTGAACCTTATTATCGATTTTTATTATTATTCGGGATCTCGAACACTGCCCCTTTGACACAAGCCGTCAAGTACTACACTCCTGGGCCATATCCTGCTTTAGGCTGTGATGCTTTATCTCTGGGAGATTTAATGAAGACCCCAGCAGCTTTGGTCATGACTTACAAAAGAAGAACTCCAAGCTTTTCTCGTCCCAGGTCATCTCGATCTCGGAAGAAAAGCAAGGTTACACTTTCATCTCCACCAAACTTGACCTCTGAAGAGCTTAAGGAAATCAATGACAAATTTGGTAAACTCATCTATTCATCACCTTAAGTCTATACTTATCATCCATATTTTAACATCTATTTTTTCTCAGAAGCCCGAGGAATGCCATAGATCTTTGCCGCTCAGGATTACGAAGACACCTTGGGTCACGAGGCGGTGATTACGAAGAAACAATTGATAATTTTCAGATGCAGTCTCATGGTAATCAAATGATCCTAGCTGATCAAGTATTAAATGTTCACGACTCTCCTGTAACTAGCCATCCAAAGGATCTTCAATTAACTTCTTCTAAGAATGTGGTTCCAATCCACGCTCTGGATCATCAACGACTACGGTTTCTCATGGTACCCATTATTTTTGTTGAAATTTCAAGTAAGCGTGCATTCCTCTTACTAACTCATTTTTGTTTGAGAAAATTTCTCCTCCATCCCCCAACTATGCTTTCAATCGATGAATATGTTCGGGGTGATGAGGAAGTTGGTTACAGTGAAACACTTTTCGAGAAGAGCATGCTTCTAGAATCCAAGAGATCTTATCCTTTTTAGAGAAAGACAGCCCTATCTTCTCAAGATGTTAGCCGAATGAGAGATCTTATCAATTTGTGCGAGCATGTAATCCCTTCGGCCCTCTTATCCATCCTTCATTACGGATGATCATCACCCTCTTGTCACAAGGGCAAGCGGGAACACATGCGCTAGGCCAACACTTTGTCATCGGTATGAATCTCGAGGGAACAAGAAGCCAACCAATTACATCGGCAAATTTCTTCGGACAAAGCATGCCTTGCCCGGCTGCCCCTACTGCGGAGGATTTGAAAAAACAAAAGGCTGATCGGAAGCAAAGCTCAAATTAGTAGAGACTCGGATCCGGGGAGCATGAGAGCGGTTATCCTCTCTTTCCTTTGTCAATCAAGTCTACACAAGATCGCCTTGTAACAATAATCAAGGAGAACAGGCAATCAAAGCGAAACTCATCGACTGTCGTCTTGAAGAGAAAGACAAGAGGATTACGGCCAAATTCAAAAGAAAAAGATAATGCCATCCAAGCTATCAAGGCCTTCTTGAATGTGTAATTTAGAAGTATAAAACATTCCCTCTGTCGTGTACTTTTACTTGTCGAACCATGCTTTTTCTTTTCTGAAAGATACTTCGTTACCGAATGAGTTCCTTTCCGAATGATAACGTTGCCGAATCAAACCTCCTCTAGGGTTTTAGTAGTACGCCAACTCGCGGGCCTCAGTCCATTAGTGAAAGACTTCGCCCAACTTCGGCTAACAACTTCCGGACTCTTCGTGGAGTAGTGGACTGGCGAAACCGCTTCGTCTTCACGCCAATTATCTCGCCATCTATAAATACGAGGGAACTTGTCCTCTAAAACCAATCGAAAAAAACTCTTGCCTTCCTAGAAACTTTCGTCCTTCTCCTCTCGAGAAAAGCAAGAACTTCCCTCTTTCTTTCTTCTCCCGATCTCCTTTGCCATGGCTGGCGGTGATAATCATGGCAAGCGCCCATGAGAGGAGGTGGCGGAGAGCAGCCACGGCCAGCGCCGGGCGCTTGATCGGGTGAGTTTTGATACTCTTAATTCTTCAATGTTGGATCATATTTCCAATGCGCAGCTGCTAACTCTTTGTCTTTAGGTCTTCAATCATGCGGGGTTGCCGCCGCTCGACGGCAGCACAAGCTCCTCTGCGCCCGTGCGGTGCGAACCCACCTTCCACGCATCGGCCAGGGGTCCGGCTCTTCCGACGAGCTGCCATGGGGGAGCGCCCAAGTTCTCGGCTCCAAATCCGGGGCCGTCCGCAATGGCGGGACGAGGCCGGGAGAGAGTTCTCGGATTACTCGAGAAGATGGGCGCAAACAATTTGGATTGGGAAGACCGGTAGGCGATGATGATTGACACCATCGCAGGTTCTCGAATGAATCTTTCCTGTGCCTTTTTCCATTGAATCCATATACGTGAATATGCATTCTTCTTGCGATGCATTCTTCGTTCATGCGGCTCTCGGGGAGGAGCTCGATCGTGTCAATGCGGCGGCAACAAGAGTCACCCGACAGGATGGTGGCGCGCGGCGAGGCGGTTTGGCTCGCCTTGTCAATGTGGCGGACAACCGCATTGATGAGGTGGCTTTGCGGGTCCACCCACCTCGGCGCGGCTTGGGCGCCCCTATCCTCTCTGCATGGAGAGGATTACTCGGCGAGTGTTGGCCCGGCGAGTTCGCGGATCTTGTTTCGCGTTGATGCGATGCGGTGGGCGCTCACGGGATCATGCCACCGCCGTCGTCGCCGCCACTCTTCTTTGAGATGGTTCTTGACAAGCTGCGGGGAGTAGTTTGTAACTAGGACTTTCTTGGCGGATGAATAAAATTTCTATCTTTTGTTTCCCGCATCAATCTTGTTTGAGCTCCTTTGCGAAATCGTCTTCCGAGCGAAAAAACCCCCCATTCGGCAATTTTTTTTTGGCGTCAACAATTCCGATTCACAAGATTTCCTTTGTTTAGAAAACATTAAAATAATACTTGTGTCCTTCAAAGCTTCCCAATAAACCTACTGAGTCCATATTTATTAAAGAATCTTACGGGAAAAATATCCTTCCCTTTAAATACACCAACAACACACCTCGTCTTCTCATCCTCTACTGATCGGCCTAGCGGGAGTAGCACTTCAAAGAACACTTCAACACGGCAATGGCGGACAAGGGCAAAGAACAGGCATCGGATTCATCGTGAATCGGCCAAAGCCTGAGTAAGTCAATCCCATTTGAAATTCCTAAGCGCCTCTCATATGATTCCATCATTGTAATCTCCTTTTCATACTTAGGGTGCACATCCATCGGATTTTGCTCTCGGATCAATCTCTATCCCAATCCGATTCCTTCAGACTCTTGGATGAAGAACTCCCCTGAAGATATTTCCATTCTCAAGCGAGGCTGCCGGAGAAAGCGTCGGCGCAAAGATCTTGAGACAGATCTAAGCGTTGTGCATTCTTATGCCAATGCGGGCGTGCACACCGCATGCATCTGGAAGTTCATATTGGAGGTAAATTTCATCCTTTTTTCTTTCGATTCTTTTTTCTTATTCCATTGATCATCAATTATTCCTGCTTTCTTGAGATTTCCGAAGCGGCACACTCATCTCCGCCGCCGGCGGTCGAGGCTTAGTGCGTGTTGGACATCCCAATGGATCCACGGTCCCCATGTACAAGCGGTCATCGGCCGAGTCAAGGAAGGCTATGAAGAAGAAAAACCCTTAGATAATAAAATCATGTAGTATCTCTTGTTAATGCGGATTCCTCGTGTATGAATCTTGCTCGGGATGTATGAACTTATAATCTGCCGAGGGCGGTTCTTCCTTTTTACATTTGTTTTTTTCGAAGGCGATGTATCCAATATACATCGGTTATAAAAACCCACGAAGTCGATTTTATCAATCGGCTTTTTGTCTTAACAATATATTACGTATCTTGTCTTGATTCAACAACCAATTTCAATACTGGGATAGTATTTTTTCAAGTACACGCCATTAATAGCTCTTTCAAATATTTCTCGGATAATGTTTTTCAATATATATGCATTGCCGGGGAACACACTTGTGTACGGTAAAGGTCCTTTCCAATTGGGAGACCATTTGCCGAATGCCTTAATTTTTTGATCAATCGGCAATATGGTTTGCCAAACTAGTTCTTCTTCGACAAATTCTTTGACCTTAACCTTTTTTTGTTGTAATACTTGGCAGCACGCATCTTGTTCTTTTCAATATTCTCCGAGCCTTAAGGCGAATTTGATGCAAATCTTCCAATTCATCTATCATGAGATTATTATAATCTTACATTTTTAAATCTTTTACGCAATACTACCCTCCTTGATTCAAAGCGTAATTCCCATGGTAGTCTTTGCATGATGACCATAAACCAACTCATAAGGAGAAGTTTTAGTAGACCCATGACAAGCCATTCGATAAGCCCGAGAGAGCCTCATTGAGAACCAAATGCCATCTTCTTGGTTTCTCCTTAATCTTTTTTACGAATAATCTTGATCATGATTTTATTTGATGCCTCTGCTTGACCATTGGCTTGGGCATAATAAGGAGATGAATTATTCAATTTAATGCCCATCTTTGTCGACAAAGTCACAAAATTCTAAAAAGTAAAGCGAGTTCCACGATCGGTTGTTATGGTCGAGGGATTCCAAACCTATAGATTATATGTTCCTTAACAAAAGCGATCATATTTTTCGATGTTACCTTCTTTAGAGGAACGCCTCAACCCACTTGGTAAAATAATGTTGCCAAAGCACAAATTGATGCCCCTTACTAGATGGAGGATTTATTTGTCCAATTAAGTCAATACCCCATCCTCTAAATGGCCAAGGTTTTATTATTGGATTCATAAGTACGTCTTTGGAGCTCTCTGAATATTTCAAATTTCGACAATCTTGGCATCCTTTGTAATACTCAAAATAATCTTCCAACATCGTTGGCCAAAAATTGCTTGTTCTTCTTATTATCCATTTCATTCGGTAAGCGTGATTGATGTGCTCCACATAAACCATCATGCACTTCACTTATCATCCTTTTGGCTTCCTCCGAGTCCGGACATTTAAGCAAAACCCCATCTATGGACTTATAATATAATTGATCATCAAAAGTACAAACTTAATAGCTTTATACGAGTCTTGAGATACTCTTTGTGATGGATTTCTCGGGTATTCGGTAATTTCTTTTCTCAATCGGTATCTGCTTCATCATTACCGAATGCGTATAGGTCCACGACAAATGCTTCTTGATTCTCTCTATATCGGATGCACTTTGAGCGGCTTATTAGCCTCTCCGTTAGATTCCCTAGGGATGTGATGTAATGTGACAACTCGAAAGCCTTTCAATATCTCCTTGCACTCTTGAAGTATATCCTCAGGATTTCATCTTTGCACTCATACTGACCAAGCAATTTGTTTAATTACCAATTCTGAATCTCCAAATATTTCAACGACAATAGCTTGGGCGTCTTTGAGGAAATATAAACCTCACGAGTAGTGCTTCATATTCAACTTGATTGTTAGTCACGGACTGTTTTATAGGTATAGCATATTCAAAAATTGCTCCACAGGGGGTGAAATTAAGAAAATACCAACACCACCTCCTTTGCCACCACGATGACCCATCAAAAAATAATGTCCATGGCATAATATCAACAAGTTCGCAGAATCACCGTGGTGTTGAGTAATAAAATCAGCTATAATTTGGCCTTTACTTGACTTTAGCACTTTCAAATCTTAAATCAAACTCGGATAAAGCCAAAACCCATTTGCCAATCCTACCATTCAAAATTGGCATTGATAACATGTGTTTAATCACATCAAACTTTGAAACCACTATACATTCGGCATTTAACAAATAGTGCCGAAGTTTGGTACATGAGTAATAGACACATAAACAAAGTTGCTCTATAGCCAAATATCTTGTCTCTGGATCCGGCATTCTCTAAACTTAAATATGCTATTACCCTCTCCTTTCCCTCATACTCTTGCATAAGGGCGATCAATAGTTTGATTATCGGCCGCCCACGTACAACAAAAGGCTTGTTAAGGCGAGGAGGTACCAAAACTGGTGGTGCCTTCATGTATTCCTTGATTTCATCAAAGCTTTTTTGTTGTCACGTCACCCCACACAAAAACTTGATCCTTCTTGAGTCTCAACAGCGGAAAGAGCGGCAATACTCGCTCGAGATAAATTAGATATGAATCTTCTCACAAAATTAATCTTCCCGAGTAAGCGATTGTAGTTCAGTTAAATTTGTTGGAGGAACCACCTTATCAATAGCTTCCATGCTTTTCTTTCCAACCTCAATTCCTCCTTTGTGAACCAAGAATCCCAAAAAATTCTCATTTGACACTCCAAAGGCACACTTATTTGGATTCATTTTTAGTCCATGTTTTTTCGGTGCATTCAAAGTTTTCTTTAAGTCAGCCAAATGTATTTTCATAGCTCTTGGACTTAACAACCACATCGTCTATATAAATCTCTACAATCTTGCCCGATCAACTCATGGAATATATAATTCATAGCTCTCGATAAGTTGCACCAGCATTCTTTAATCCGAATGTCATTACTATCCACTTTCGAGAATAAGCCAATATACCCGGGCATCTAAAGCGATCTTGATACATCCTTGGCGACCATGAATATCTGGTTATACCCAGCATTGCCATCCATGAAACTAATCACTTCATGACCCGGCCATTTTGCATCCACCCGGCAATTCAGCGTCGGCATTGGATATCCATCCATATGAGTAGCCTTGTTGAGATCTCTGAAGTCTATACAAGACTCTCATCTTTCCGTTTTCTTATAAGCGGGAACTATATTGGAGATCCACTCTGCATATCTACATGGCGAATAAAGTTTGCTTCTAATAATCTTTCAATTTCCTTCTTTACATCGGCCAATACCTCATCCTTGTATATTTTCAGGGGAGGTTGTTTATATGGTCTATAACCCAGCTTTAATTGGTAACTCATGTTCAACAATATCTCGATCGAGACCGAGGGCATCTCTGAATAATCCCATGCAAAACAATCTTTGTATTCCTTTAGCAAATCCACCAACTCTTGCTTTGAACTTCGGGATCAAGTTAGCGATGTATGTCGGCCTTGGTTTCTCCATTTCAATGTCCACTTCTTCTAACTTATCGGCCCGACATAAACCCTCGTCCTAACTTTCCTTTGTTGCCATCAATAGGGTTACCCATTAAAATTGCTATTTGAGCCGATTTGCTTGTATCGACGTTGGTCTGTCTCGGGGGATTGATGGACCTTCTTCCCCTCTTTTCGGAAAAACAATCAACTCCATCATATTCCCAAAAAAGCCAATTCGGCACTAGCCACGCTTACTTAATCATCGGCCATGAACTATTTCAACGTCATCGGCAATCCACTAGATCAAAATTTGATGCATTGTAGAAGGGATGCAACAATTAGCATGAAGCCAATCTCTTCCCAAAAGTAAGCTATATGCCCCCTTGCCATCAATGACAAAGAATGTTGTGATCGGTGTCTTGGATCAATCATTAATTCCACATGTACTTGCTCCTTTTTTGTGTGAAGGATTCCGGCAAAATCTCTAAGTACCATGCGTCTTTAGGAGATCTTCATTATTAAAACCCGGCTTCACGAATGTAGTATCACGGCATAGCGTTGATTGCAGCTCCACCATCCACAAACATTTTCCCGAGAGGTTTTCCATTGACATACCCTTTCAAATAGAGTGGCTTCAAATGCACTGTTATTGATTGGCCTATGGAAAGCTGCTTGCTTCGACAATACTATTTAATACTTTTTGCCAGTGCAAATTGGTTTCATCAAAGTCGGAATACACTTCATCTCGATCATCTTGTCCCTCGGGGGCTTCAAACTCGATGGGAGGAAAAGGTCATAGCCACATCGGCTGAAGGTTTTGACTCATTCGGTTTTTAGGGCGCCACACTTGTCTTTTCATTTGCGGCATCCTTAAGTTCGATTCCTCAACCGTTGAACTCTCCTTTTTCTAACTTTTCACGAGACACGGAGGACACCAGCGGCCTTTCGCCATATATATTGATTCATAGCTCTCCTCCATGTAGTCATCATCATTGCTCCCTCCTCATCGGCATACCTTTTCCCTTGCCGATTATGGGGACTTATCATTTTTAAACGCCGATCATCCTCGGATCTTTGAATCCAAGTCTTTCTTTGGATGGATGGCGATTGGCTCTACCTTGCCCTATATTCATAATATTGATCACTGCATTGGGACAATTGTTTCTAGATGGTAACTTCAAACCCTCATTCCAACAATGTACGAAGAAAGAACATCCCCAATGAGACTGTTCTTGTTCCTTTGAGATATTCCTCTCTCGATGATAGGCCTCCTCCTCATATCTTCTCCTTTCTTCCATGAACCTCCTTTTTAAATAATGTTCTTTTTCTTGCTCTCTCTGCCATTTTTGTTGAGTAAGATCGAGAAGTGACTCTAGGTTTGAAGTTTCTCCTTTTCAAAGCTGGCTATCGGAGGAAAAACCGAGCACCTTTTTGAACTTCTTTTTAGAGACACTTGCCATTTGGGATCAGCGAGATCCATTGGCTCTTGCTCTGGAAGTCAAGACTTTTCATCTTACCCTTAGAATCACTGGGAAATTTACCATGTTTTCTTGTAAAACCCATCATGTTAACAGGAAAGGGTTCAGAATCTATCTTCATTTTCGATGAAACTTCAAGTGTCCATCTCGAATAGCTGTTGAATCTTGACCCACGAATACTTTCGGCAATCATTGATAGTGAGTATTGGTGTTATGGAAACCACAATATTTCTTGTCTTTAACTCCTCCGGCTTTGAGCATGGGATGACCTTGCCGGATAACTTCACTGCGTCCTTCTTTTTCCGGCGAATTCAAAGAGCTTGTCTGATTTAGTAACATCAAAACTATATGACCCCTTGTCTTTGACCCACTTGGGAAGAGCTTGGGTAGCTCCTTGTCCCACACTATCTCGGCGCTGGCAATTTCATTCTCATCCTCATACTCACAAGCTTGCTCAAATTGTTCATACACATCAATCATTGCATTATTTTTAAGGAATCGATTATCTCTCTTAAAGCTTTGAGCACGAGTACTCATCAAAGTCAAAGCGTTGTGACAACTGCCCAAGATCATCAAACTCCATACGAGCAGCTTCTCCCTTATGTTAGGATGCATACGCTATGGCCATTCGGGGAAGGCGATCATGCGGAATATTTAGGAGTAGCATAGATTCTTGACTTCTCTCTGAATCTCTAACAAACTCAAGAGGGGTTTCATTGGCTCTCATCCTCAAGCTCATAAGATCTACCATCTTCTTTTCATTGGTTCCAGGTATAGAAGTATAGGTGAAACTTTTTGCTCCAAATCAGCCCAAGTGCCAATGGAATTCTTTTGTGATGAAGAAAACCATGTAAATCTTTGGTCTGTGAGGGATAAAGGGAAATATGTCGATTAAAGCATCATCGTAGTAAAGCTTCTCCCAATTTGGATCAAGTACACGCTAATGTGCTCAATGGTACTAGTGTCATCGACGGAGAATTTTGAAAAATCACTTGGTACTTTTTCACCTGGATGGTAATGCCACTTTGTTGTACCATTCGGAAAAGGGAAATTTGGTAGGAATGTGTTAGATCCTTTGGGTTTCAAGCCGATTCTGCATCATATCAGCCATCCCTGCATAAAGGGCATCAATGGGATGTGTCTCTCTTGGCCCGATTCTCCACCTATCCTTCACGAGCGACACTTTGATACAGGGGTTTGAAGAGCATGCATGTTAGTGAAATCCATTTGTACTCTATATAACCTTCACCAAATGGATTACTGTTGAAGTCGATTAGTTCTGAGGAATGAATCTTATAAGCCCGCGGAATGTAGTGCATGTATCGAAGCTCAAACAATGCTTTACTAGCGTTTTTATTACATCCGGCTTCTTCTCTCTCATATTTTCTCCTCACGATCCTTCAACTCGATGTCGCTGCTGAGGGCTTACATGGATGTTGAAATAAAGCAGGCCCTCAATAGGTCCCTTTGTTTCTTCAAAGCGTTTTGTCCTGCGGGACCAAAGTTTCCTTCATTATAGATCCGAAGGTATTGTTGAAAAGCGGTGTGCTAATGATTAACATATTTGTGACTCAAGAGACTTGTCAAACATTGATTGCACCCTCTGATTTTTCTTCAGCTTCGCATAATCAGTTGCTTTTGGAAGAAGAACTCTTGGGAAACTAGTTTTTTGATGATCTTCCCACTTTTGTTCTTGGAATATGGCCGCAAGCATTTGTCTATGTCTTGGTTGGCGGTTTCTTCAGCATCTCTTGCATATCACCGGAAGATCTTCCATGGTGACGTCGAGCGTCATCCCCTTATTATGGCGTCGGGCATCTTGAATCAAACTTGATGGTCCCCTTACGTCGTGCAAAAAAGTGTGTTGACACAAAATTGCTCTATATGGCACACACACAAACGAAAGTAGCTAGCTTCAAGCCGGTGCCGGCGTTGGAGATAAGGCGAATGATCAAATAAGATGCCATGGGAGTTAGGGTGAAACAAAACTCAATGGGGCGGAGGGTAGATAATGTCAAATGTTCGACATCAATACATTTATATAATGGCAAAGAATAGGGGGTTAACTCTTAGGTCATAGGCAAAGAGTTTGGGTTACCTTTGGCGCCAAAATAGCAAGGAGTATCAGGACGACCAATTAGTTCATCATTTCCTAGCTAGATTCTGAGAATTATTTCACACACACAAAACTACTTGAAATACCATCACTCAGCTTTGAGGATCTCGGGCAATAGTTTTGCTAAAAATCTGATGAGATCCATGGTATAAGTTGGAACCATTTCAAGGTTAGAAATTACTTACAAAAGGGGATATTTCACGGTTACGCAGATGTACAAGGTGTAGTGTTATCTCAAAAAAGTGATGAATAAATGTCAATAAGCCATGAAATAGAAGTAAACTAGAAAATATGTCAAAGAAAACTATAGAGCACATAGCCTCTCACATCACTCCACAAAGTCTTTTCCATGCAACAAACATTCGAGGCCACACAACACATTATTCAGGTCCCTTACGAATTTTTTTGTTATTTAGCACAAACAAAATGCACCGACAGTCCTCTGAAGTTATAAATCTTATTATGGCCAACCAAATTTAAAACTAACACTAGATGACGAGGGTTTTGTAGTAAAAAACAAAATTTTTTTACAAACCTCGGTTGGACTTGAATATGTGGAACTGCAACCTAACAAATTAATCATCAATTGACAAATTGTTCAAAACAAATCATTTACTATTTCAAATAAGTTGTTTTGTAAGTTGCCATTTTTCAAATTTAAAATTTTAAATTGATGAAACAAAATCAGATCATAAATATTTCCAGAACAATATGAAGAAGAACAATAAATTGATAGAGCATGATTTTTAGAAAATGTAAGGGAAAAAAATTATCAAATTTGGAGTTTGTCTGATGGTAGAAAGATTAATTGCAAGTTTTAGAGAGAGATTAAAAGAAAGAAAACTTTTGCTTATTCATTTTGAAGTTAGTTTGACAGGGCTTGTTCTATTTTTTCTCTTGTATTTGCTTTTATACGTATGTTTTCTAGAAACCCACATAATAGTGGATTTCTGTGTGTGTTTCTATTTTGCACACAGAAAATTTGTATTTTCAAACCCATGGAATAATTGGCATTTTTTCACGTAAAAGGCGCGCAACAAATTAATTCACCATAGAACTAAATCGAGTTTCTAGTATTGGTGATGTGTGAGGATATTCATTCGAGAAGATTAAGAACATTACTATGAATGCATTAATGCAGTTGAAGGGTGGAACATTAGGATTTTTGAGCTATGCCATAGGTAAGGAATATGGTAAATACAAGATTCAATACTGCTCATGGACAACCGAATGAGGTCATACCCAGTGCACGATCTAGTAGGCATGCACCACAACATATTTGCCATGAACGCAGAATCAATCGATCTCACTCCATGCATCATAGTGATTGGCATTGAGCAAGTTTTGTCAAGAACTGCAGTACTTCGATGCACATGCTACTGTGCAATAAATAAATTACAAGGCAGCATAGTGTTGACACAAAATTGCTCACATTAATTTTACACCCGACAAGCCGAAAAGTAGCTAGCTAGCAAAAGCGGTGCGGGCATTTGGAATCGGGCGTGCGATCGGTTTAGATCTGGCAAAGGGATAAGGATTTGTTAGATTCAAAAGATGGGCGTGTCGGGTGAGACGACGGGCCAGGTTTCCATATATATCACGGCCACTGAAGCCACTTACGTGACATATAGCTATGAGAGCTATCTGCCAAGCGATTTTATGGATCATTGGTAAACTATAGCGTAGGAAGGCAAATATAGACATTTGCGAATGACTATAAAAGACATGTTTTGAACAAATTATCAATCATTTATATTTGCCAATAATTAAAGTTCATGTATTTGTCCGAACAAGCAGTCAAATACCAAAATATAAAAGAAGGTAGATCATATAAATAAAATTTAATCTAAATAATAAATGCATAGGCCTAATCCAACTTCTAATTACGCATACGTCTAGCTTTCTTAAACCCGTCTAGCATAAAACTCAATTAAAGTCAATCCACGCATTTACAACAGGTGAAATCTACACCACTCCTAATAACTAGACTAAATCCACGCGCCAATCACGGTCTGAATTTGGGAAGCTAAAAGCTTATTCATCACCCAAATAGATTTTATAAACACTCACTTTCGTTAAAAATGCGTAACGTATTGGTAAGGTTCGGAATCGGGATCCATGAAAGAAGGAACTTAAAGCCGTAAACTAAATAAAACCTGCTCCCAGTTAAACCGAATTCTAGTCACGGATGACTAGCTCTAGAGTAACCCAAGACACGCATACAGCATACGGTACGATCCTTCAAGGCCTACTTCACCTAGTACTTTGAACCCGCAGCATGTGACAATCTAGATTGATATAAACTTCGGCTATCATGGATATATGATTTAAACATAAGATCTAAAAACATCACTGAGGATGGGATAAAGGCATTGAAGCATAGGATAGATCTATGATAGCGTGAAGTAGGGAGCCAAAATCAACCTCGTTAGGCAATAAAAATGTTGCAACTATATAAAATAAACATAAGTATGCAAACCGTGAAGTAACTTTAATGAATCTATTGTTTTGCGAAGTCTAATGAGCCGATAATATCTTGTTTCATGCAAAGCTATCAAAGCGAAGCACGACCACCGCATTTTACTCCGTCGGGGATAAACTAAAAACGAACAAAAGACTTCCCGTCATCAAGAGTGGCGCCAGCGTGGCAGCGGCCATCCATCGAGATAAAGGGGGGGCTACGCTACTAAGCAAGCGCCCGGCCGCCTGACCATTCCGGTCGAAGTAAAAGCGGGGTTATGATACTTCGCGAGGTCGGCGGTCGATGATTCCTCTCGAAAGAACTTCGGAAACCTACGACACAAGGACTTCGAGGTTGTACGCGGGGCGGTTGATTAATATTGATTGAGCGATCCATATTACAATGGCGAGGGGGCTTATATTTATACCACAGGTGACAATCGAGTCTTAATGACTTACGAAAATAATACATAGATTTTCCTTAAGATACAAGATTTCCTTAAGATGCAGCTTGAGTCGCTTAAGTCTTCAAGTCTTTGTCGGCGTGGACATCCCTTTGAATCGGGAACCTTCCCGCTGCTTTTTCTGGTTTTGCCCCTTATACATTTGCGACCGCTCTTTCCGTTCGCCGGTTTCGAGATGCGAGATGTGGTTGCGAATTGATCTCATCTCTCGGAATATTTCTATTATTAGCATCTTGCCTTTACCGCACACAATATGCATGCGAGATCTTTGCAAATTTGGGTGTTAACGCATAGGTAAGGCGATCGAAGTCTTAGGTAAGAGCCTTGAAGTCGGGCTCATCGTCATCGTGAGATTTAGTTTTGCAAGGCACTAACAAAGATATAGCGTTAGCGTAGCAAACATGGTCCATATATAATGGCAGCATGTTGGATTATAAACAAGTCTTGTAACACACATTAGAAATATTTTTTTTTCTCTTCACAAGATTTATGCTTAGATCAGGGACGAAATCCCTCCTTTTTGAAAATGAAAATGTTGTATATAATGAGAATTGATTGGCAGATAAATTGGTACAAGGCAAAAAGCTGATGATTCACATGAAACAATAAGTGTTGTTAAATAAAATTAATAAGGAGAGTACCACCACCAGGGGAAGTGTAGGTGACTAGGCTATCACAAAAGCGCGGGATCTCTTAATCTGTAATGCTTTTGCTTAGTCTTTAAAGGCAACACAAGTAGGGTGAAAGCGTCTTCTTGCTGAGCCAAGACAAAGAAACCAAACGTACTATTTAGTTTGAGCTCAAAGAGGGATTACACATGAGTGGAAGAAGTGTATAACATGCAACATTGGATTTGGAGGTACCAGGATTTTTAGGTTCTTTTTGGCTCTCTCTAGAAATTGGGGGCGCTGCATCTTGCCATCTTTATAATCCCACTATTGAGTATTTGAAATCTGCCATGCAGAAATAGATTAATAGGATTTACTTGAGAGTTCATTGCTTGACATATTCCATCTTGGTGTTCTCATCTTTAAAAGATTAGCAGATGCAATCAAACAAATGTAGGAAAATCATAGTTGGTATATTGTTTTGTCTGTTTTATTTTATTTTTTTTTCTTCATTTAATTATTTATCAAAAATTGTCACGTAGCTCAAGTGGTATAGGCGCTCCACAGGAATAAGATGGTCGAGGTCTTGAGGTCAGTTTTGCAAGCCACCGGATCGTAATCAAAAGCTTAGAAGGGATGCCTAAGTTTAGACATGACAGTAATATAGAGATTAGTGGTAGTAGTGACTTAGCATGCACTGATCAATAGATTTTCTTTAGTAGCTTGTTTGGAATTATAATATTTAATAATTTTATAAGTAGCCTGTACATAAAAGGCCCTTGTTCTTTCTATGTTATGGTACCTATTCTGATCGATATATAGGAACAAGACTGACTTGGGAAAAATGGATTTATGTTTGTTCTACATAAATGGCTGCACACCAACAAAGGAACCAATGCAGCTATTATTTCACATTTTCTTGAGTGCTACTGTAAAGTGAAGGTGTGTGCTTCATTCCTTCACACACAGGTACCACTAAAGTAGGGCACCTATCAAAAACGAGGCAGAAGAATGAGGCAAGAGGGCGATAGCATGTAAAGATTTTACGCGGTGCATGGACCATGGGGTCCTAATCAGATTTAGAAGATATAGATTTTTAATTAAAAAAGTATAATAGGATTAGGGGCATCAAATTGAATTTTTCATAGTTTGGATGCTCAACTAGCTAGGACAAAGCTCAAGAGGGATGAGACATGAGGTAGATAACATGCAGCGTAGGATTTAGGAGGTATCAAGTTTTATCTTTCCTGCCAGGAGTTCACTGATCTCGCCATGCGTTTCACCTTGGTTGCTTGGGCAAGAAGCCTTGGACGTTGCGCTTGGATGGGGATGGTCGCCGTAGGGTAGAAGCATCAGTTATTGTGGAGGTCCATCCTAAAACAGTTTTATTGCAAGTCTTGAGCTGTTATCGGTAAAGCACTGATCAAAAAGCTGGGACTATTATCATAGAAAGCACCGATCGATAAGCATCAGTTCGGCGCTCTCATTCTTGAATTGCCTGCGTATCAACTACGGCTGTGTGTGGTGCCTCGGACATTAATTAGCCTTACAGGTTGTACTACTAGAACCATCGATATCAATATTTTCTTATTCTAGAAAGGACGAAAATCTCATATCTTCAGCATAATTTACTGGTTATCCAAATAATGGAAAGAGCATAATAGATAGAAATTGTATAAGCAAAATTGTATTTGTTATTTTTTGCATATATTTTTGCTCAAGATGATCATACTAGCCAATTTAAAAGCTCAAGGGAGGCACATTTCCTTTTTTAGTGAGTCTTCACTCTCATCATACCCCCTCTAAATGCAAGCCTTGGCGCCAATAGAAACCTTAAGCACTTGAGTGTCCATGTCAAACGCCCTCTTATATAAATCTTTGTATACTCTATATGGTATTTTGAAGCAACAGACTCGGGTAGTGTGCTTGAATTGTAGTAGACGATCATATTTCTCTTGAGCTACTTGAGCACTACTTGAAACCCAGCACCCATGTATTTTTTTTCAATCTTGATTTTTAGGTACCAATTTAAGCCACCCATTTGAAACCAAATGTATCTCGCCCGGATATTTTGACTTTATCTTTGAAAACAAATAGCAGCAGGAAACAGAAAAGCGGCATCTTTTTCTACAACTTTGTACTCAAGCCGGTATATTGCCTAAACCAAAGCTGGGCAAAGCGGTAGGTGACCACTATCCCTATACCGAAAATCATGATTCTTTGTGAAGCATGGACCCAACTCAATATATCTCCTTCAACTCTAATACTTTGAGTAAAATTTTGCACGGCGCTACCTTGAGATGGGTATTAGAAGCTTCGGGATCATGCTCAAATTGCTTTAAAATCTGCTCCAACTTCACCCTCTTGTATTAATTGGTACACCATCTTGTACAATTAGGTTAGGGAACCTAAAATATTAGGTGGGGGCTTCATCATTTGCTTCAACAGGCTGTGCAGTGGTTCATCGACTTACATCCACAGTAGCGCACAAATTACAATCTGCAAATTGTTCGGTCTCAGCGGGGAGGGAGGATTTGGGTGTAGATGCAGTTTGCTTTTTTAGCCTTTAAACTTTCTCCCATAGTATAAATATCATGTTACTGTATTCTTCTTCTTCTTCATCTAGATTACAATTTACATAGGGCCAAAGTTACAAAATGATTGAATAAGCACTCGGTCACCGTGGGCGGGATGGGGCTGAGGCACACATTTGTAAGAGGGGAAGTAGCTACCTCTGCTTGCTGCCTGCGTGCCCGCGGTGGGCCCCAGTGGAGCGACGTGTTATTTACCGCCTCCAGCTTCCACCCTGGGCTCTGCTGATGCTGAGATAAATCGCAGCCCGTGGCCCGGCAGGAACCACCAGTCGCTGGCGATAGGAGGAGTGATGAAGTTAAGCGGCAGGAGATAACGGCCTCACGGGGATTAGATCACCTACGTCCAGGAGTATATATCCTCTTTGCCTTTAAAATACTTTTCAATTAAAATAAAGTATACATGCCATGTATTTATTTTTGTCACTAGAATCTTGATATTCCGGAATACCCATGCATATATAAAAGCGCGCGTGAAGACTCTTTAGCGGCATCAAAGCGCAATGTACAAAACCATTTTTACATTACATAATAACCAAAGACCTGCTCATAGCGAATTTGGCAATTTGAGGCTATGGCGTGGAAGCGATGGCGGCCAGCTATAGGAGTTAGCGGCAGTGTGCGCAAAAGCGATGCGTGGCTAAAAGCGCATGAGAGTTAGTTTTACTTCAGAAAGCAGGCATGATGTCAGCGGAGCCCAGAAATCACGAATTCAAGTCTACGGCTATATCGCTTTTTCTTCTTAGTGGCCATCGGCTCACGGAAATTATAATGGCTGCATAAACCCTCTTGCGAACAAGCGACTAAGTGGCTCCATGGGCCGATTAGCAATTGCAGTTACTTACCTCGACATTATCGCTGTTTATTTGAAGAAGGTATATATCACCTTTATTCCGCGAAGCTTAGATTTGTATTTTGGTTGCACCCATTTGGATAAGCCGGGCTTAGTTAGGCCAAGATTCACGTATTTGATTACGGAAATCAGACTCCGGCTTGACCAGGCTATACAACTTTATACACCCTTAGCCCGCGCTTGGGGAAAGCGGCCCGGGAGTAGCGTTCACGGAGACAGCTAAAGATTTGCATCAAGTTCAGCGGCTATTCGCGATCACCTCCCTCCTCCCTCGTCGTCCTCCTTCGCGCCCGGGATAGTACTTGCTGCTGCGTACCCTTCGCTCACTCCTCCAATACTTTTCGCCACTTAAACAAATCTTTGGTATTTCTCTAGATCTATTTGTTGCGTAAGTGGGCGGTGGCGGGAACTTCCTGTTGGGGTTCCGCTTGCATTTTGCGCAAACTTTTAAACCCAAACTTTGAAGTTATTTGTATATGCGATTTCATACGAAGGTATTCGAGAAGATGAGCAGGTTTTCATGAGGGGTAGCGTCTTGAAGGTATAGCGAAGACGCCCATGATTTAGGCTTTCCTTGAGAAAGACTCAAGAAGGAAGCTTATCAAAAGACCTTGCAACTAAAGTTCACTAGAAGTATAGAGCGGCCAAAAGATGTGAGCTCCTAGCGAAGGCATCAAGAATAGCCTACAGCTGAAGTTATGGATAGATATACTTGTAATTGTAAAAAGTTTGTCATTTTCACAGAACCTCGGCGAAGCTAGGGGGCTATAAATACCCCCTAACATCTCTTGTAAAGGGGCATGTTGTACCGATCACTTTTGGCTAGTATTCATCAATAAGCGTGTTTAGGTATTCTTGCAACATCCTCTTGGCTTCCGCGTTTTGTAATACCTTTCGAGCAATCCATGACCAACTAAGAACATGGGAGACCAAAAGACAAACTTCAGCGAAGAAACGAATCACAAGAAGATGGATAAGATGAAGAAATTGAAGAAACAGCGGAAAATCAAAGTCACAGAACCAAGCGAAATTGAAAGAGCAAAGGTTAGAGCACTGCAGAAGACTTATAGGGAAAGAAAGTAGACTTGAAGAATGCAGGCAACACACAAGAGGAAAAAACCATAAAACAAAAAATTAGAAGAAGCGGCCAGTTAGAAACTGAGCAGAAGGCGAGAAGCAAGAAGAAATCATCAACGCCGAAGAGAGCCAAGCTCGAAAACAATCCAAGGAAGAAAAGAAACCTTCCAGGTCACAGCGGCTGAATTGGCCTGATTCCCCTTGTCAGCTAATGCGATACTTACAGAGAATGGCGAAGGGTTTAAGTTCGGCACTGGCATCCCAGCATAGAAGGTCTCTACGGATCAAGGCAATTTCCTTATGAGTTTTGAAACGCGGTTACTTTTTCGGGAGGAGGAGATGAAACAACACTAGCAAAATCACTCATCACTTGGCAATGAAAGGTTCCAGCACAAAGGCCATTCTTGCGGCTCAGGCAAGGTCAATCAAAAGTTAGGAGCAATTAGGAGTCAAAGTTTTGCTGATGGAAGTTTTTCCAAAGTTTCCAGCACGCTTTAGATTAACAAGTGAAATGCTTGTTTTGGCATCAAGCAATATCAAAAGGCCAACTTTATTTCAAGTATTACAAGAGATTCATTCGTAGAAAACTCAGTTCGGATATACGAGATGAAGTGATATTCATAGCAGCCCTTCAGGAGGCTAAGAGCACAAGTCCAAGTATCTTCACATACAGAAGAAAGACCACAAAAGCGATAGCTTCGGCTCTACCAAGAGTTCACGGAAATATGCAAAATCAGTGATTACAGGAAGAATGAAGAAAATCAAGAAGGAACCAGAAGACCAGCAATCAATTTAATCAATACAAAGGCCCAAACTTCGTGAAGAGGCGTCCTCGGTATCAATCACCCGCGGTAGCTGGAGCAAATCAACAACGAGCAAAGCGGAAAATGCAATCAACAATGATCATCAACTTTTGAAGACCGAAGCCAGAAGTCAATATCAAAATAGAAGGCACCAATATGAATTACGAGAGGAGGTTTTAATCAAACAAGATTTGGCGGCGAAGATTACCTCTAAAGGCTGAAGAAATGTTTTACGCACAAATTACCTTGGCAGCCACACCTCAAAATAATACTTGATGATAAAGAAAGCGCCAGCGAAGCTCAACAAGAAAGCAGAAACATCTAAATCAGAAACAATCAGGTGATTTTCTTAGGACAAAGCAAACTTTCCCCACCGGAATCAGGGGCTTTCAACCAAAGCATACCGCCTTCCTTACAAATCAGGACCGCCGCAGCAAACATTACGGGACTCCACCCAATATACGAAGCTTGCCAACCATTTGTTTTGCCGGAGTACCCATGAGGACAAGCACAAATTCAACAGCAAGAGCATCAATAGCAAACAACTCCACGATCCAATCCGAAAACAGCAACTCTCGGCCGCCAGTCAATACAATATTACTTGGCCGAGGATAATGACAATGATAGAAACTAGCGGTAGGCACTCAGCGAGAACAATGAAAGGAAAAATTACTTTTGAAAATTAAGTACGAAATCTCAATGAGAAGGCCACTGAGAAACAAGATGAGTCGCACCAGCGAAATTATTTTCCACCGAGGTAAGACGCTGGAAACTCAAAAGATTATCCACACATAGGGCGCCATGAGTGCGCCGACAACATAGATGGAGTAGGATGCTCCACAAAAATATTGGTGGATGGAGAGCTCTGCCGGAACATACTCTTACATCAACTTTGGATACGAGAAATTTGCAAATCAAAAGAGACAAAATCTAAGCCCGGAAGCGGGGGAAATATCCCCATTGGTGGAAGCGGGCAAAGAATAAATTCCATTGGAAGAATTGTATTTCCGTTTCTTTTCAAGACTCCCAAAACAATGCAGAAACTGAACAAAGTAGCATTTGATACCGTTGGGAATTAAACGCCCGGCCTGATGCAATGGCCCCGGAAGCACGAACATCGCGAGAAAGCGATGATTAACTTCTCACCGCCCCACATGTATAGAAGTTTCCGGCTGATAAATGAGACTACGAACATCCAGGGAAACCAAGCTGGAGGCTAGAAATACCGAAAAAGGTGGCCTGGCTCAAAGCGTCCTCAACGCCGAAGGCGAAAGAGAACAGAAGAAAAAGAAGAAATCGAAGCCTGAAAAAAGTAAAGGCTTTTAGCAAAAGAGCTTCAAAAAGAAATCTTTATTAGACTTGTGAGTGCGAGACAAGAAAGTAATAATTACTTGAGTAAATCGTAGAAGAAGAAGAAAAAACCTCATCAACTTTCTAAAATTCAATCCAGGCGTCTTACGCGCCATTCGTAAAATTTAGAAGAGTCAGCGGAGATATCGACGAGCACTCCGTTCAGCGGTAGCTGAATTCTGAATACGAAACGGCAGAAAGCTTTGGAGAAGATAGAACAATAATAATTCGCTGCGAAGGCATTCAAAGATTATTGGATACCGAGTCATAAGAGAAGTAACATTTTACAGCGGCACGAACCGCGGGTGCGAGTGGAAAGAAATTTAAAGTGGAGAATGTACGCATAGATTTTGCGGGTTTAAAACAATGCTTGCCCTAAAGATAATTCCCACTACCAAGTTGGCCACATTAGTTGATCAAAGCGTGAGGGTAAGTGTGGATTTCTGGATTGTTTCTGGGTTATCATCAGATTTGGTTAGATAGGAAGATGAAGAAAAACAAGTTTCCATTACCCCATTTGGCACTTATTGCTTCCAAAAGAATGAAGCAGGAAGCTAAAATCAAGGTCAAGTTTCATCCAGGTAGCTTCTCTGATGCTAAAGACCAATTGGGAAAAACTTGCTGCATATGTATTGGTAATCTAATGCGTGAAGAACAGAAAGAGAGGAACACGGCCCGAAGTTCTCAAAACCTTCTCTTTGAAGCCTTAGAAAAGCAAACTTCAAAGCTCCAGCTGAGAGAAAAATGCATTGGAATTTAAGAGGCAAAAGAATTTTGGAGTTTTTGCATTGTATCATCAAAGGAATCGATCCGAATCTAGAAGGTCGCTGATGTAATGGAAGCTTATGAAGTCCTAAAGCATCAAAAGGAAATTGAGAAACTAAGCACAGAGGACTAACCCATTTGAGCAGTTCATATAAAATCAGGCAGGAAAGATTTCCCAAGATTTTCCAAAACTATTTAGAAAAATTCAAACAAGACCTTAAGTATGGAAAGAAGAAGCGGCCAAAAAGCATTGAAAGAGATACAAAAATATTTATCAAAATCCAACAACTTGGCAAGTCTAAAATTACAAGAATTGTTGTATACATCACCAAGCATCGAAGAATCACATTAAGTACGATATTAGTGCAAGAAAATTGAGAAGGGCACATCAAGAAACAACGGTAATTTACTTTTGTATGAAGCTCTCACCGAGAATCAAGATATATTATTCAGAAATCGAGAGGTAGCGCCATACGCAGTCCTCATGGCAACAAAATTTGAAACATTACTTTCAAGCACATAAGGTCAAAGATACCAACAAATCACCCCCTCAAGGATGTTTTGAAGTTGTAAGTCATCCAGGAAGATTAGAGGAAAATGAAGCGTGAAATATCTCAATATTTCATAGAATTTGAAAAAGAAACTGACAATCAAGTCCTGAGATTCTGGCAGGACTTTAGCCATGAGGCTGGACTCCAACTTCAAACTTAGAAGAACAAAAGAAGCTCAAAAGAATGGACAATGACTTGCCATGAATGGACAATCAATTGCGATGGTGCATATTAGGGCTCACCGAGCGTAGGAGTAGCCTAATCATAACCCGGCGCTCCGAGAATAAAAATGAAATACACTTACTTAAGATTAGAGTTCAAATGCGCACGAACATTCGCGGAATATGAGAAGCATTATTGCTGGAGCCCGCCAAAACAAAACAGTAAGAATTCAAAATTACTTGATCAAGAGCGATTCTACAAGTTGTGGAAGGACATATAGAAAAAAAACTACAAAGCAAAGATCACGAGGTTAGCAAAATATCTACAATATATGCGAGGGATCCAAGGAAAAGGCATTTTGAAGGTTTACATTAGAAGCATCTAAAGGACCAAACAATGAAGAAGCGGGGCAATTGCGAACGCGGCTCGAGGAAAATCAAGTTACCACCCGGATGTATTCTACTCCGAAGTACTACTCCGGAAATCATCAATTCAAGCAAAATGGAAGAACCAAAAACATCACATAATAGAAAGCGAAAACAGAATGGTAATAATAGCATTCCTCAAAGAAGGTTTCTACTAGACGAGCAGAAGTTGATAAGTAGGAACAGAAGCACAAAACAAAGGAACGCTACAAGATTATTAATGATGACTATATAAGTACGGCATATACAGGCCATTCTTTGAAAGTGTGTTTTCAAGCCCGAAGAAGAGGAAAGGAAATATTACAAAATTACAATGGAACTTACGCAGGATCATCTTGGAATACAAGATCAATGTTGGGAAAGCTTATTGAGACAAGGTTTTTATTGTACTTGGCTCAAAAAGATAACAAGAAATAAATCAAGACTTGCTTGACAATTGCAAATTTAAATAAAACAAGACACCGCACCGGCAAATCCAATCCAACAAATAGGCGGCACTGCTTAGAGATGGGGAATATAGATATCATCCAGGAAAATTCGCATGCTTCGGGGGAACTTCAAATATCACGATGCGTAGCGATTGAAGTTATTTCACAAAATTCCTGGATAGAGCCAAACTAGTAACAAACATGTCTTAACCGGCAACAATGAAAAATTTCTTATGAAGAGAGGAAAAATATCATACTGCGAGATTTGGAGTTCCAAGACACATCACCTTAGACAATGGGAACACAATTTGATAAGCGAAGATTTGAGAATATTGTACAAATCGAGAATCCAACTATACTTTACATGATAAAACATCACTTGATCAGCGAGCAATTGAAAACAAGCCGGAATATTTACCGCTTTGGAATATCAGAAATCTAAGTAGGATTACAAAAAGGAAAGTGGATGCGAAGAACTTCCAGCAGCTCGTTTGCGTCACAATACGGCGACAACAAGATCTACAAAATTTCACCATTTAATTTTGCTTTATAGAGCGAAGCTATGACTCGGAAGAACTTCATCACGAGGCCCAAGACTAAATGCTACCGGTAATAAGAAGAAGATTTAAAGACAAAGCGGAGACATACTTGAAGAGAAGAAAGAAATGAAGCTCTTCAAAAATTTATAGCAAATGATATAAAAAGCGAAACAAGCGGATGGGCACAATAAGAAAGTAATTAGAGAACTTGGCCGGGAGATTTAGATCCCTCAAAAGAAAAAGAAATGAGACCGCAGTAGAAAATTTCAGCAAAAATGGGAAGGACCATTCATCATCTCAAAGTCAAACAAGCCGAGGATCACTTACCACTTGGACACCTTGAAGGGGAAGGGAGTTGAGCCGCACAAAAAGGAATATCAAGATATTTCTTAAGTACTATCTATGCTTGAAGAAAAGAGCTTCCTATTTGTAAATATGTAAATAGGATAAGCGATGTCATTTACTTTCCACGCCAAAGTTTACATTTCAATTTATAAAAGAAACACTCTTTTTCCCTCCGGGGGAAGCACTCCCATGCAGGGGTAGGTAGTTTTTAAAGAGGCCGATCTCTATTGCCAAATTCTCATATCAATAATATAAATGAGGCGTTTCCCCAATCATCTCTCTTTTACATTTTCATATTTCATCTACCATTTTATATGCCTGCCTTATACTATGCCGCCGCCTTACCTGCTACCACAGCAGCAGCGCCACCTGCCGCCGCCTGCCGCCGCACCTGCTGCACCACTGCCTGCCTGCCTGCCTGCCTGCCTGCCTGCCTGCCTGCCTGCCTGCACTGCCTGCCTGCCTGCACTCCTGCCTGCCGCTGCACACACCACCACCACGCACCTGTATATAT
>JADLZK010001931.1:0-203561 GCA_015847255.1 Hyparrhenia diplandra
CCTCAAGCATCAAGATGACTTTCCAAAAAAAAAGCATCAAGATGGCCCTTCACCGTGCTTGGTTGCTTGCCTCTACCATTTACTTATTTACAGTCATGTTTACATATATTTACATGACATATATTATATACAAGGTTGGTGAGGTCATTTAGGTACAAGGACAACTAAATGTCCGCCTAGCCAACTAGACTGACCAGGACTGACTTTTTTTTTTTGAAAGCGTGCCATTGACACGTATTGCATTAAGAGAAGTGAGAAATTACATAGGATTGTCAAGTAATCCACACATTACTAACTAATCCCACAAACACACAACATGAAGCCAGGGGAAGAGGGGGCGGACCCCACCTTACCACTAAAGCAACTCAACCACCTAACAACACCTAAGACCTACGACTGTGCCTACAAAACCACGCACACAAAGATCAGCCACACGTAAGACCGCCCCAAGATCGCAAACGACGGAAAAGCATCCGTCAACGAACCAACTAGAAGCCAACACTCGACGGCTCAGCAGCTGCCCAAGAGGAGGGGAACGACACGGCAGCAAAGCATCCGCCAACGAACCAACGAAGCAGCCATCACTCGACGGCTCAATAGCTGCCCGAGAGGACGGCAACGACACAACGGCAAAGCATCTCGCCAACTAGCCACAAAACCGCAAAGCATCCGCCTCACGAACCCACATGCCGCTCTTGACGGCTCGGCGGCTGCCCAAGAGGAGGTCGACCACACGGTGACAAAAGCATCCGCCCACCTAACCCGGCGGCAAAGCATCCGCCAACGAACCAGATAAACGAGTGGACAGGTCAAGAGCCGCAAGGCAAACCAAAGTGGGTGGGAGTGAGGTGCAACAGACAGCTAGGTAGACACCACGAGGGCCGACTAATCGCGATTAATTGTCTGATCGTGGTCATAACGACTACTAGTTAGACATTGATGTACTAGCAGTTATTATACAATTATAGTTAGATCGGCGGTATAGTTTAGGAGCATTAAATATTTGCTTACCTGACCGCATATATTCTACAATACATGTGTGGTTGTGGTTGATTGAGGTGAAGCTCATGTGACCATCATGTGATATGTGAACATGCATATACCTTGAATCGATGCATGTCATTGTTGGGAAGCCCGACAATAACCGGCCATCACATGCATGGATACGAGCAGAGGGAAAGATTTCAGGTCTGGCATCGTGTGTGCGTATGGTCGCAATCACATTCTCCTATGTTCTCCTCCATTATTCAGTGCTCTAGGTACATGAGTGCTCCACTACCGACGTCGTCACTCCACCGCCACCACAAATACTAGCTACGACACAGTACAGGTTCTTCTCGCTCGCTAATGAAGGCATTAAATACTTTCATGTGGTTTCGTGCATCATTAGATACTCTGTCAGAAGATAAACAAACATATGATTACATTAGTCGATGCTGTGGTATACCGGACACGGATAAACCGTTAAACGTTGGCCGGTCGTCACGGTGGCCGGCGGCGGCCGGGACGGTTGTTTATGCCATGTTTAATTTGCAAACCGATGAGAGAGAGAGAGAGAGAGAGAGAGAGAGAGAGAGAGAGAGAGAGCAGCCAATGCAAGGGTCAAAGCGAAGTGCAGAAAGTAGTAGCAGTGGCAATACTGTGCTGGGACGCGTCTTCATCATCGGCAGAGAGAGGTCAACAGACAGCGGTTGGCCCGGGAAACATGCGTGCATGCATCTCGCGCGTGAGACTGGGCATTGCAGGCAGCAGGCCTGGGCGGCGCCGGCGCGGGCTCACAGGCCCCGGCCCCGGCCCCGGCCCCGGCTGTGCCCATCACCTCCGGCTCCGGCTCCGGCGGTCGGCCGGCTCCTCCTCCTCCGTGCCTCGCATGTGCGTCTGCATGCAGCCTCATGATTATGCTGCCGGCCTTTTTACAAGGTATCATCGATGGGGTCCACTGATGGAGATGGAGCCGACGGCCGGCCGGTGCACACAGCCATGCACGACGCAGCACGTGCCGCCATGCGCGCCGTGTTCCCACCGTTGCATGATTCTGTTCGCACTTGCATTTCCACACAAAAAAAGGTCCTGTTGTCCGACTGCCTTTCAATTTACTCTCTGATCTGAAAAACAATGGGCAGGCAACGCGCGTCAGCAGTCACTATATACCGTCTCATGCAGAAACATATATTTATAGGGATTTTTAAGAGACAGATATATATATGGAGTACAAGAGATGAGTGATCGAGGTAATAGAAGAACAATGAAGTGGTCGTTAATTTTGTGAAACAACCATCTCATAAGCTAAAAATATTAGAATTTATGAGGTAACTTCTGTATTGTTATATGGGAAGGGAAGTGTAATCCATACAATTCGTTTGTTCTATTCACAAATTAAGCGATTCGGTGGTTTACGTTTATCTTTTATCTTTCCTTGCATGATTTTGGCAGCAATATATATCAAGTGGTCAACCTTGACATTTAACTACTCGATCGCTCTTACACATACGTATCTCAAACCGATACTGTAAGGTGACGGGAATGATTACTTAAAGGAATAGTAACAATAAACAAGACAGAGACGATTCCTTTGCCTTTCTCATAATCAGGAGGACGCATGTGCGTCACGCTCCCTGCCTAGCCCAACCTACGGAGCGCCGTCCGATCGCCGGAGCTCCGACGATCCGACGGCTCCGCGGGGAGTATGGCCGACGCGCCAAGAGGTCGGCTTATTTTCAATGTACGTAGTAGCCAAGAGGTCTAATAAACTTTTGTTTCTTCTCTCGACATCAACGTGCACCCCCACCACTCTTGTCTTGCGGATCTTGCCTCCCCACCTTCCTCTCTCCTCACACTAGCTAGCTTCTCCGCTTTCTCTCTCTAAGCGTTCTCGCCATTGGATTGGATCGATGGATGGGTTGGGGGTATATATGTGGGCTCGCAGGACCTGGCAGAGTAGCTGTTGTTTACCACAGCACAGTGTACTTGTTTCATCCTATACATACATACCATACCACAGTGACTACTCCAAATCCAATCCGGCACACAGAAGATCGAAGACGACCATTAGTTGATCACTTTTGCATCATGGGTTCTTGGGTGCGCACCATCACGTCGCCGTTCAGGAAGATGCTCAACCCGCAGCGGGACGGCAAGAAGACGCCGCGCCACCGCCACCGCCACCACCAACAATCTCCTTCTCCTTCTTCATCATCAGGTAATAATTAAATTAAATTTTGCTGGCTTACTAATTGCTTGGATTAATTTCCATGGTTATCTCTTCCGATCGATGAATGAATGAAATGGATGCTCATGGTGCTTCGTTCTTGACTATTGCTGCTTCTACAGCCATGGAGCACAGCGGCGAGATGGAGAGGTCCCAGCTCTACGGCGAGGTGATGGCGTGCACGTACGAGGACGTGCAGGTCATGTGGTCCATGCTCGACAAGGCCAGGATCTGCAGCGCCGCCGCCTCGTGACCGCCGCCACAGCAAACCTTCACATATCCATCCATCCGATCTGATCCGTCCGTCCATGGCGGCGAGACCGGATCGATCCAATCCAGAATCCATCCATCAGTATATATACACCTACGCAACCATATTCTTCATAGCAATTGCAAAGCAAGCTCTTGGCGAGACAACTGCGGCGATGTATACCTGCAGACACTGCCGAGACTGCATGCAACTTCTTATTAGTTCTGAAGCTTTTTGCAGTTGGTTTTGTGGGCCTCGCATAGCGTGTATGGTGGAGTCTGATGAATCCCCGTTGCTGCACACCACAGACACACGGATGATAGGATCATGATGTGTGTGTGCACGCTATCTTGAGAGATTTAGTGACTGTACCATAACACAACATTAGTATGTTGTTGCTTTTGAGGCCACCATGTCTTCTTTATATTTGATGTCAGAGATGCATGCATATATTCATCATCTATCCGATACATGCATACTATTGTTTAGTATTCCTGGAGATCTGAACTGGTTGTTCTAACTTTATTGCTTGGTTTATGTTTCTGAGTCATTTGGGAGTAATGACCTCCTCTTCTTCTCATAAGTCAAAACGGGATGCGGACGCGCGCGGTAGTAAAAGGGGCCGGTAACTTCCGCTGCCTGTTTTTTCATAATAATTGGGGCGTACTGCTTAATTCGTCTCAGAAAACAATACAAAAAAGAATGAAATACTCAATAATTATTTACTAGTAAAATTTATTTAGTAGTAAATCTCAACATCTGTCATGTACCATAATATCTAGACAAGAATCACTCAATAATTATAACACCAATATTCAATCAGATCATGGTAACAGTCTAAGAGAATTGAGAGGGAATTATTAAGTATAAGAGAAGCGGGAGGAATCTAAGCACGTGTACGGGTAGGAGAACCTGGCGAAGGAGCATCAAGATGAATGGTTGAGCTGTAGGTTGTGGGTAGGAGAACCTGGCGAAGGAGCATCAAGATGAATGATTGAGCTGTAAGTTGTGAAAAAGACATCGTGAACTATGAGTGGAAAAACTGCTGTGAAAAATATAAGTCCAATACTTACCTCCTCTCTTTATCTCCTTTGAAAGAACTATGAAAAAGCTCTTTAATTATTTGCACCAAATTTGAAAAGTCAACAACCAAACGCTAAAAATAGTCTAGGGTACTTCAAAAACTATACTAAGAGCAAAGTACAATATTGGGCTTACAGCCAAGCCAAGTAAGCATTTTCAATTATGTGGAGGGGAGAAGGGAGCAGAGAGAAGAGAACTTTGCTTGTAACACCAAGTTGGGCACATATGCATAAGCATTAGTGGATCCCAATAGATATGCATGTGAGGATGAATAGGAAAGAGAAGGGAAACAAATACTAGTAAATAAATTTTGTAGACAAGTAGAAGACTAATTATTGTATAGCTTAACTCTTGTTACTTGACTTATCACCAAGCACTTGGCTCTATTATTAGTAGCTGCTTCTAAAATAGCAAATTTAGATTTCACTTCTATGATTGTCTTTTACATTTTTGAAAGCAAAAAGTACTTCACAAAAGGCCAACCAAACAGATTTGTTAGTAAGCAAAGACCCGTTAGTTCTCGTAGGATGCCTTGTTACGATGTTGCCCGCATATATAGTTTATCGGTCACGACAGAGCTCGGATGTCCGGGACTCGCTTGCGTCCGGACGCCGGGGTAAGCTACAGCCCCATGGGCCCAACCCGCGCTCGCTCCGCTCTCGCCGCCTCGCATCGCTGGCCCACGCACGCATCGTAGGCATACAACAAACGCCCGGGCCACGATCGCAGGCACGCAACGCGGTGGCGCCCCTGGCACCAGCCATTGATGAGCTCGAGATAGACCCTAACCCGGCCATGTGGGATCTCGAGCTCAACGACCTCGACTCGACCATGAACGAGCGCAGACCCCAACTCCACCATGAGCACGGAGCGGGGGCGACCCTAGCCACGACCATGGGGAAAGCTGCCCGGCGATCGTCCGGAGGAGAGACGATGTAGCGTAAGGTGGAGAAGAAGATGCAACACCTGATCTACTTTCAAAACATCCGAAACAACAATTCAAACATACAGATGAAGATGGTTGAAATACTTGAAACGCCCTCATGAAACACTTGAAAAACACTAAAAAAACACACTTGAAACATCCCAAGATTTAATGGTAATATATGTCCACAATAGATGAAACAATTGGGACATATACTTGAAACCTATTGCAACATGCGAGAACACCCCCGATCTACTTTTGAAACATTGAAATGAGACCTTTGCAACAAATATATTAAAGGTCTAAAACATTCCAAACATTCCTACTAAACATTTACAAAAATACACATGAAAAACAATTACAAACATATGGAACATCCATATGAAAACACCCGCAACGTATATGCGAAAAAATATATGAAGCATCTAGATAAACACTTTGCAACATAAAATCTAAAAATCGATGAAACATTGAGAATATACAATTGAAACATGCGTGCACAACCATTGCAACATATGCAACATCCCGATCTACTTTTTGCAACATACGCATTAAACACTCGAAAAATACATACTAAAACATATGAAACATGTGAAGCAAGCACTTGCAACATAGGGGAGGTGGGATCAAAATGATTCCATCCGTCAAGGTCCGAGATGTTGGTGCACGAGCACCACCACCACCGTTGACACTGTTATAGCATAATATTACTAGTCAACTAAACATGAATAAGGGCTTAAAATGAATATCAACATAAGTTTAGAGGTTTAACTAACATAATTCCATGAGCTTTGGTGATTTATATATTTTCGAGGGACTTAACGGATAAATGCGAGAGAAGAATAGAGAAAGTTCCGAATTTATATCTCATACGATGACAAGACTTAACCATGAAGTAACTCGACCCAAAATGTGGACTAAAACACTCTAGAAGATACCGTAAGACACTAGGAGGAAGAAGATCCTGAGGGGATCACCTACCGGCAGCAACCGCAGAGCCTTTAGGCCGCCGCCGGGTGGGTCCCATCTTTCGATCTCACATTTGAATGTCGGTTTACCACCGACCTTGAGGTTGTATCTACACCATTATTGAAGGTCGGTTTGATCCAATGGTCGCCAAGGCCTATATAAGAAGACCCTCGACCCCGTGGTTAAACCCTAACTCATTCTACTCATTATCTTTTGACCTGTTGGTCAGAGGTGTCCCAATGTGAGGACAACCTCTTCTCTCTAGTTCCAATCTATATTAGAAGATCATGTAGAACTAGAAGTATTAGAGTGAGTTGAAGAGCAAAAGCATATCAAGTTGATAGATTAGATCCATAGTACTCCATGAGAGTGACTAGATCTAGTCTTGAGAGCTAAAGCGTGGGTGGAGGAGAAGAAGGGGAAGCACCTAGGACCGCTTCGGTGACTCCCTCTACGCTTGTACCTCCGGGATCAAAGGCCTTATGGCACTTGATCCTGAGACTTCTATGGTGGATCAACTTCTTATTTGAGTAAGTAATCGTGTTAGTATTGTTCTTATTGTTCATAACTCTTTGAGTACTTTAATCTATGGGAATCTATAGATTAAAGGAGTGGCTTAGGTTTAAGCGTGGTGCTTAGACTGTGAGTACTTGTGAATGCACCCTACCTTCCGGAGCGTGGTAGTTCGTGGTAGTGACAGTACCATTGATTCCTTTGGATTCCACATCCCGTTGTATAGGACAAGTGGGACGATGTTGCTGGAGGAATTGCATGTTTCGACCTTGCTTTCCTTTGAGTACGTCCCCTTAAGACAATATCAACATAGCTTATAAGGATATAAACTAGACAACCATAGGAATCTTCTTATCTCTTTATCCTCTCCTGTTCCTTGATTGTTGCTCAGGGATTAGTTATATTCCTCAGTTATCCTCACACCATCCTCCCTGTGGATTCGATATTAAAACCCTCTCCCGGGTGAAATGCTCACTAGTATCCGTTCGCTTGCGGATTATTATAAATATTTCTTATCAAATACCAACAACCACCATCACTAGCAACACCGAGCTTGGCTGGGGTTGGTCGGCGGCACCTGTGATGGGCGGGGAGTGGGTCGACCATGGTAGCCACCCAACTGGCACCCGCAGAGGCATGTGTCGTGGTGGTGGCGGCGACGCCGCCATTGCCTGCTTTTGCATCGGTGAGGCCTCTGGGTGCTTGGTGGTGAGGTTGTGCGATGGCCTTTAGAGGTGCAGGTCCACAAAGTCCAGCATGCACGCCTTCTGTTCTAGGATGCTTGACGCCAGGTCGCCTCTAGCACAAGTAGCCACCGTCACCATGTACAAGCTTGGGGTCAGTGATGTGGCACTGGCCGTGGTCGTGATACCATGGTCACAAAGAATCGACCGCTAGTGTGTGCTAAGATGGCCTAACTGAAGGGACAGTGACACGAGATTTATACTGGTTCGGGGCTAATCGAGCTCCCTAGTCCAGTGTTTGCACTATCTGAGCTCAAAGGCTCGTACCGGGGCTAGTACAAGCGAGCCGAGAGAGGGAGATAAGGTCCTGTGTCTCTATGGGTGCGTGCATGTGTTGAAGACTTGTATGCTTGAGAGCACCCTCCTTTCCGATGGCCTCGGGCCCCTTTTATAGTTGCAAGCGGGATACATGAGGCCATCGAGAGGAGGACGAGAAGGAATACAAAGTTGAAGGGGTGAATAGTAATTAGGCGCTAGTTGCGGGGCACGCCGGACCGCTCGGTGTGCGCACGCCGTCGCTGCCCTCCACGTTGTGGCCTGCTCACTTGGTTCTCAGTAGAGTACATAGGGGGCGGCTCCGGGCCCAACGCCATGTACGCCAGGCTGCCGAGCTCGAGCTCGGCGGTCGGGTGTGGAGGAGGATCGAGCTCGCAAGCGCCGCAATGGCCGGCAATACGCCCCATCACCCCGCCGGGGCACGCGCCGCTGTCGGTGTCAAACTGCGGCGGCGCTGCCTGTGGCGGAAAGGCAAGTACCGGTGTGTCGCGGGAAAATGTGTGGACAGGAGAGCTCGCTGGAGGGCTCGGCAAATATCGTCGAGGTCAAGTTTGTCTTGTAGTTGTTGTCCGTTATGGTTGGCGCGACAAGGGCTTGCTCCGGCAAGCCTTCGCCCGCGTGCCTCTTGGGATCTCGTTCTCCCCCGCTGATATCTTGTCGTAGGTTGTAGCCCCCGACAGATAGCCGCGGCGCCGCTATATGGGCTTTCTGTCGGGTATCTGTTCTGGCACCGCATTGATGCGAGAGCTCGTTCGAGATGGAGAAGTGCTCATGAGTTGAGCTCGAGCTCGAGCTCGTACGGAGTGGGAGAGCTCATCTTCTGTCAAAGCTCGTCCGAGACGGAGAGGTGCTCATGGGTCGAGCCTGAGCCCGAGCTCGAGCTCGTGTGGGAGAGCTCGCCCGAGATGGAAGAATGTTCGCCGGGCGAGCTCGAGCTCGCACAGGCGGGGAGAGTTCGCGTCCCGTCGCGTCTCGTGAGTTGGGCCCGCCATTACCGGGCCTTTGCTTCAGTGGGCCTGTTTTGGGACATCGGGAATATCTGTATTCCACAAAGACCGCTACCATGGCTTGCTGTCATCACCACGAAGGAGCTCAGACAGGGATGCGTCGCCGCCGTGCGATTGTGTCTGTGCTACCCACACCACGCTAAGCGGCACTGCTGTGGGGACGCCAAGCGGAGGGAGCGCCGAACAGGGAGGATGAAGGGGGTGATGAACGGGGTGGAAGCCTCGAGGCGGAAGGAAGGTGACGATGAAAGGATAAGTGAAAAGGATAAGCTTATGGCTAGGCCGGGCGCCGCGTCCGGATGCACGTGTCCGAAGTGACGCACCATCCGGATGTAAGGTAGTAATGATGTCCGAAAGTTTATCCCACCTTATTCCCATCCTAACAAAGGGCCACCAAAGCAAGACCGAAAGCTGAGCTCAGCATTGAGGCCCATGTTCATGACAATATCCATATCTCATCACCCCACAAATAAAGAAGTCTGATCCTAGAAAGATTTATTATCAGCAACATCATCGAGCACACTTGAACATCATCACAGTCAAAGCACATCAATATTATATACTAACTTATGGATTCTATGAGGCAGTGATCTAATCTGACTACGTGGCTGCTAGCAACTAGCGCGCTGACCATCCCTTATATCTCCCACGTGACGTGACTCCCTCTCCAATGAGACTTGGCCTGACCTATCCCACCGTCGCCCTTTCTCCCTCTTTCCTGCGACCCATACCATGTGCTCCACTGGAGAGGAAGAAGATGGTGGCGGCTAGGTTTCCAATGATGGTGGTGGCTAGGGTTCAGGCCTCTCCTCGTCTTCTCCTACTCTCTAGCCGGCTTGGAAGGCAGTTCGAGGTGAGGTAGTATATCCAAGCAAAGTGGAGACGGTGGTTGGGTAGTTATTGGGGCCCTGGCACTGACGGAGTCAGCTGGGCCATGTCGGGCTGTGGATGTTGCGGCTATGCTTGCTGGCGACCATGGCCATGGAGATGGCGGGAGTAGGGTATGGGACGTAAAAAAGGAGGACAACACAGCCACACTAGGGTTCATTAGATCTCCATAGCCATGGTTGTGGAGTTTTGGCAAACCCTAGCGTACACGGGCGGTGGGTGGGTGGTGGCGCCCCGACGCTGTTACGAGAATGAGTTTGCGCATCATAGTGAGGCCATGAGTGAGCTCCTCCGCCTTTAGGGAGTAGCTTGGCATGGGCCCGGCCAAGAACACCACGAGCCGAAAGTGTTCTTGTCGGCAATCCATGGGAATCTTGATGCTCGTGAGCCATGCTACAATAGAGAAACTCTCATAATGGTAGAGAAGAAGAGGAAATAGATGTTCTCTCTCTTGGTTCGCACTACTACTGCATTTTTTTTCCACGGTGTTTGTTTTTCATTTAGCGGTTTTCAAAACCTTCATGAATGGAAAGCCACAGTTAATACATCTATTAACCATGGTGATTTTCTCGTGTTTTCAAAACCGCCACAATTAATCTTGAAAAAAAAAAAAAAAGATAGAGCCCAGATCTAGACCTAGGGCCCCACCGCTAGGGTTCGCCAACCGCCACTACCACATAGTTCCCTTTCACCCGCCCAGCCCCCCAAACCTTAATGGGACAGGATATGCACTGGCATCGGTAGGCGCCGCCGCCACCGCGCCGACGCCGGATCTAGAGGGGGGCCATCGTGAAGGGCGAGGTGGAGGTGGGCATCGCTTTCCAGATCTAGGGGCCGCGGATCAACCCGCCTCTACCACCGGGATCGAGCATCGATGAGGGAGAGAGTGAAGGAGATGGAGAGAAAAAGAGAGGGTTATGAGGAGAGCTAACCTACCTCGGCGTGCTTATCAAAGGAGCCACGCCACAACCGAGCTTGTGAAGGACGACCAGAGAGGGAGGGAGCTATGGTTGCCGGTGGATGCCGCCAGCATCAACCCGATGGGTACCACTGCGAGGCCGCGCTTGTCGTCCCGCCGGGCTGAGCAAGGTCGCGTGATGCCGGCGTCCACATGGCGCGCCCACGCCGATGTCTACACGAGGCCATGCCGGGCAGCTAGCGAGGCTGCGACCATGGCATCCGCACGACGAGTCCGCGACGCCCGTACATCTTGCCTACGCGTGAGATGGAAGAGGAGAATAGGCACCAGAGATAGGGAGATGGGGAGACGGCACCCTTAGGGAGGAGACATAGAGATCAGAGAGGAGTGGGAAGTGAGAGAGGACAAAACCCTAAGTGTTCGCCTATATACTATTTCCAAGTTCTAAGCTGGTTGGGCTTCCTAGTGGGCTCAAACATATTGATTACGTCGGTTAAATAACAAAAAACACCACGGTTAATCGTGGTGGTTGTTTTACAAAAAACTACCATGATTAATCGAAAGTAACCACAGTGTTTTTATGCCCTCGGCTGGCTTGTCGGCCTCGATTAATAAATGTGGTTTTTTTTGTCAAAAACTGCCATAGTTAAAGATTTCCAAAAGCCTTGTAGAAGATTTTTTTATAGTAGTATGGTGTGAGAATGGTGAAGAGAGGCTCAATTTATAGTTCGTGTGGGTGCGGCTGACCTATATGGAATTGTGTCTCACCCCAACCAAGGAAGAGGGACGAAGATATATATGCTAGAGAAGAAGAGGAAACGAGGTGTTCACTCTTACTGGTTGGTGTGAGAATGGCGATGGAGAGAGTATTTGGTTATCTATGAAATATGTATAATGTATTAGACAGGGGTGTATCGTGTACATGGGTTGTATATTTCCCAGCCGACGTACCAAAGGGATTCACATACTAAATGAACAGTTTGTATCAGAATTTGGAAATTCAATGTCCCGTATCCGTATCAGGATATTAAAAATTAGATACATACTATGTTGTCAATATACATTCATATCTTATATTGGTCCACTAATACAAAAAGTTAATCAGGGGCGGTTAAATGGGCTTTTAGGGGCGGTTAGCCCAACTGATACGTAACCCATCGATTGTAAAGATGGAGCATTTCTAGCAACAGTATTTAAAGCAACCCTGAGGATATATAGATCTTCAGAGGCGGTTCTGTTATGAAATCCGTCTCGAAAATGCCATCTCTTTAGGGGCGGTTACAGTAAGACAACACATTTCTCGGAAGACTTTTTAAGGACGTCACTTATAATCTCGTGGAAATTGCTTCAGAGGCATATATGTAAACGAAGTGCTAGCTAGCACAATAAATAGAGCACCTCAGCTTGAATTGTCATGAATAACATGCTGGCACTAACCAAATTAAGAAAATAAAAAGAAAATCAAGGGAAAACACTTCGAATTCTTACTGTGTAGACTATAGAGAATGAAATAAAGCATAAATTCCAAACTGATCAAGTTTAGAATACAAACAGCCCTGTAAAGACTATAAGCTGACTGATGACTCGATTGAATGCAAATAAAAAAAACTTAAAATATACTGAATGCATGCGTCTGAACAGTAGACGTGCACATACATGCTCAAAAAAAGTAGACGTGCACATACAGTCCTTTATTCTTTCTTCAGTACACGTCCTAGAAGCCGCTGCCGGTGCCAGCGATTATTCAGCAGGGGTCTTCAAAGACGTATCCAAACACACGCCAGAAGAAGCACGATCAAGGAGGCGCCAAATGCCGGCAGCGAAGTGGTGTTTGGGCGGCCCGCCGTCCGGCTGCGGCGGAAGTGCCCCCGGCCGCCCGGCCAGGGCAGGCCCCTACTGGCTGCGGGCGGGCGGCGGTGAATACAGGCTCTAACCTCCTGCATGTGTTGTTCCAAGATCTTGTTGAAGTCGGCGAGGAGCTCTCGGGGCACATCCAGCACGTCCTTCTGGCCGCGCATGACGTCGTAGAAGATGAGTTTGGCCTCTCTCTCCTTGTTTGCGGCCATCTGGCGTCGACCAGCGTCTGCAGCTCGGCGACGCGCCCACGTAGGGAGCTCCTCCCTGCTCCTCCAACGTGTTCCTCCTCACGTTATGGCGAGCCATGCTACAGCAGAGAACTAAAACCCTAACTCGAAATGCTGGAGAAAGAAGAGGAAATTGGGTGCTCGCTTGGTTGGGTGGTTAGAATGGCTATGGAGGGAGAGTCATTTTATAGCCCGTGTCTGGCTGACAAACATGGAAATTTTTATCCAGCGGCTCAAAAACAAGGGAATTAGGTCAGAGGTATCTTGATGACACAGCTAGAACCATGATTGTGTGCAGATCAAAAAGATTTGGATCTCCCGCTGGAATATAACTGTTGATACGCGCGTAAGAATGTGCATGGCGCCACACATTGACGTCAGCTAGGTGTCAAACATAGAAATTTGTCCCGCTCCAAAGCAACGGATTAGGTCATCAGAGGTATATTGATTATGGGACACAGCTAACAGATCAAAAAAGATTTCTCCAATTGGAATGCAACTGTGGATACACACCTACATTCATTTTGCCCACCCGTATCTAATATAAAAACGCTCCTATTTCCAACCATACCATGAGCAGTTTGGGCTACTCTTTGCTATCTCTTCTTGGTGCAAGTTTTTTGCAATAGTAATAATCATACTTGCCAAAAAAAACGAATACAAGTGGGGTACACGCCTACATTCCTATGTTACCAGGACATATGTCAAGAAAAAAAAGTGTTCATACGACACCACATATTTTGACGCGTCAATGAAAGAAGTGGTGGCCATGATTTCTGCTTAAGCACTAATATATCCTTTGCAGATCATATAGATTGAACACACAGCCGGGTAAGATAACAAAGCAAATTATTACTTCTGCACACAAACCCATCTATAAGATAAAAAAAAAAAATGTCACATTTCCATCCATGAGCAGTTTGGGCTACTCTTTGTTATCGTACTAATAATCATACTTGTCAAAAAAAAATTACTTATGTTGTGCAGTTATTGATTTATAACGCTGTAACTATGACCACAAAATAGAATTGTTTTAAGAAAACAGAAGCAATCGCTATGAAATAGTATATGTCTCCATGGTAACTAGGTGGATTCCGGCGCGTTGTCGCTGGGTAGGAAGGGATATTGTTAAAAGATTGAATTGTAATCACTAGGAAATCTGATCACAATTAGCTATTCAGGAGAATTACTTTGTGCGGGTTAGAAACAGAGTTAGTAACTAAGAACTTAAATGCATGAAACAGAGTATATACTCATTGGCATAAAAATTATTTAATCTTATGTTTAAACTCCAAGCTGAACCAATATCGAATAGGAATATTTAGACATGTTAGACAGGTGACAACTACTGCTAATGTAATAAAACATATATAATAATTTATTTGAGAAAATTCTTAGTAGATGATTTAATCACTTTAACTTCTTCTAGAGGCTACTGCTCCCTCCGTACTAGTTGAATTGCTTTGCTTGTGAGAGTATTATATTGCTTAGCTGGTGAATTCCACACCACTCATACATATCCACTCTATGGGTGTTTCTACCTTGTAACCATCGAGAAACATGACATTCCAGTCTTATTGTAAACCTAACAATACTTTTTAAGAGCACATCTTGTGGTGATACAATTCCATTTTCTTTAGATTTGCGATAAAAGCCTTCCTACACAATAAAATTAGAGGTAATAATCTAATCAGCTGCCAAAAAAAAAACTATAGTCATACAGTATGAATAATGGCCCATATTTCAACATGAAACTATTTATTATCTTCTATATTACGACAACTTTCAGGAGGTCTAGACTGGTGCTGAAAGAGCTGACCCCATCGTTTGACAGGCATCAAACTATTTCTCTAGTCACCGAAGTTTGTGAATAATTTAAATCTGGTACATGCCCCCACATATCAAGTTGAAGCCATTAGAATGTACGGTAAATATTTCTGTTTTTGTGATTGTGGGAAGCAGAGGAAAATAATGGTAAGTAAACATTAGTGCAAAAATGAAAGTATGGCTTATTACTGAATCCCAGGCAGATGACAATCTCTTCCACCACTAATGGCCTAAGAAAAAAGTTCTTTGGAGCACCTACTAAATCATTATCATATAAACTAACTGTCAATATAGACTGTGAAATTTGAACATTGAAGGCATCCAATAGAGGTGCACCATTCAAAATTGAAGGACAGAGAATGAAACCATGGAGTTGCTATAATGGCGGGGACACTACTAGAAAACCCCCCCGTAGCTACGTGTCTATTAAACGTCTAATCATCTAGTATATACGTTTACAAAAATCATCTCTATGGAGCCTGACACGGTCCATACGAAGACGCTTTTAATACGTTTTCATAAAGCGTGTCTACATCTCTGTAGAGACGAGCTAAAACATATCTACTATCTAAAAACAACGTAGCTACAGGGGGTTTTCTAGTAGTGGGAGCCCATTTGGTAACAATTAGTGACAGGAATAGCAATACAAATGAAGTAGCAAGTAGTAACGGAAGCCCAAGTCCATTTTTGAAACTGTGAAGGTAATCAACATTCTTAGTTTATCACTAATCACTGAAAACTTACAAGAAAAAAAGGAATTGATTTGGAAACAAATCTTGACCTTCTTGAATCAACACTCTTAGTTTATCACTGATCACTGAAAACTTACAAGAAAAAAAGGAATTGATTTGGAAACAAATCTTGACCTTCTTGAATGGAAAGAGTGAACCAATCAGGCTTCTTATCAAGCAATTTGGCATCATCATATTTGTTTCCATAAGGATAATTATGGCAGTCCATATCCCATCTTGAAGACCTTGCCGATTACCCGGCCCGCTTCATAGCGGCACAAATCCATATAGGCATTCCTGCAAAGGTGAACTGCCTCAGTTTTTGGGGCAATAAGAATGACAATTACATGCAAAAGAGAGCATGAAAAATAGAAAGTTTGACTATTAAGCATTTTTTTTTGAAGAAACTGGAGGGCCGGAGCCCCTACCGACAATTAAAATATTATAAATATAAAAAAAAAGGTGCCAGTACAAAGGGAAATACAAAACAGGAACAGGGCAGGGCAGGGGAAGCTACCTATGGAACAAAAAAAAAGAGACAAAAAAGATAAATACAGTTCTAAAATTTAAATAAAGTTTTGAAGCCATAACAAGAACTGCTGCTCTGAACCTTGCTGAAAGCGATGCTTCAGGAGCTTAAGCTCTACACTGAAGAAGAGCTTGCAATCACTGGGATCCAAACTGATGCCCTTAAAGATAAGATCTTTTCTTGCTTTCTAGATTGACCAACACATTAAAACCACCGCTTCCATGAAATATCGACCATTAATCTGCAATTTGAGGCAGCTGATGAATTGAGGGAAGCTGCTGTTTGGAGGGATGTCCACATGGATGCTATTCCAGCAAAGCCTGGCAAAGTGGCAATTGAGGAAAAGATGATCCCTAGATTCTTCCACAAGCTCATTACACAAAGCACAGTAATAGGAGGGCAAAACCATATTCTTCCTCTGAAGGATGTTCCTGGTGCTTATCCTGTCAACAATGATCAACCAAAAAAGCACCTTGTGCTTTGGTTGACACTTGCAAGTCCAAAGCCATTTAAAGTTGAAGACCAGATTAATATGGCCAATCAGCTTCTTATAAACTTTCTTCACAGAATAATTGGCAGAGCCCCAAATTAGGGGGCAAAGGCGAAGGGAGGCGCACCATTAGCTGTATTGCCGTTCGGCAGGGCTGCTCACCAGGTACAGGCACTATCGGAAGGCCAACAGTGCCGGTCAGCAAGCAAATCGGACACCAGTCGGCAGCTGCGCAGGTTGACCACCAGGGTTGGGCATGGAGCACAGCAGGGTCATGGATAGGAATACGTGATGAAGCAAGGACATAGGCTGGGGCTGTAAGATTGTCGTTTCAGAGATGGAAGGCAACATAGGTAAAGGAACATGAGTTAGTTGTTCACGGCTACCACTATCTACACTCCAAAGCAAAAAAGAAACAAAAAGTTTATGCATATTGCACAAAGCAGAGTCATTGTACATGCATGCATACTGACGACAAACATTAAAGTAGCTAGTTCATGCACATGCATATACTACATCACCTGTTTGTTGTTGTTGTATCTGAGCAGCTCTTTGGCTCTAGCCTCTGTCGATGGACGAACGGACCAAAGATGTAGTATAGGTAACGGTAAACCACGGAACGAATACAAAATCAGAAATGAGTTTTATTAGTTACATACCATGGGTGGCTTTATCCAAACTTTTGGTAAAAAAAATTAAGGTATGACTATCATAATTATATTCACTAACTTATCTGTTTCTAAAAACACTGAACCATATTTTCATGCTCGAAAATTACTGAAGAGAGATATGTCCTGATTCTTGAAATAGTAAAATGAAATAACCACCTGCTATTAAACGAAGTGAAGAGTAATAACTGGATGGTTCTGAACCACGCTGTTTCGAATATGAGGTAGGCAGAATATTCCATATTGCAAAAAAAAAAAAAAAAATGCATACTAAAAGCAAGCAAGATTAGAGTATGTCTTTATAATCAAAGACTGAAGAAATGAATCGCGAGCAATCATTAGTAAGGCTAAGTGGAGAGAGCGCACCTTTTAATTTAGGATTGTCATGCTGGCACTTAAAAACCCTCTCACTATGAGGTTGTCCTTGAGGAAGCAGATCTCAATTTTGAGGAACCGATTAATTTGAAGGCAGGAACCAATTGCTTGCATTATTGCTAGAAAATATATTCCATCCATGTGGTGGGAACACTGACAAAAGCAAAAAAAGGAAACTTTGACACGTTAGTGTATCCTTAGGTATTGGCAGCTGTGGGATTGAGCCGCATCTAACAATTTTGTCATGATAAAATATGATGCGATTATTTCAAAGTACAAATACTGTGTTGGATATATTGTAATTGAAGTCATTTTATGATAGATGCTGATGGGGTACATGAAGACCCTGACCTTGCGGACCTGCAACAAAGGGTTATAGCACAACAGAATTAGCACAGAGCACAGAATACAGAGCGGGACATAGCGACGAATGGAGACATATAGGTTGGCTCTGGCGGCAGGTTGGACCTGAACTTGGCGTAGACGATGCCGGAGTTGCCGCGGCGGGTGGGTGACCTTGCCCTAGATGCAATGGTAGTGGTTGCCGCTGCTCTTGGTCTTGGCCATGTAGATGTAGGCCAACCGCTTGGTGTTCACCCCTCGATCTGCACCAGCGTCGTGGTCTTGTACTGGTTCGATTTGGACTTACATCAACCACGCCGGCCACCAACACGCGCATCACAACACAGCGGAAGAGCAAACGTAGGGCGATCGGCCTTGGGGAAGGAGGAGGAGCTCACCTCTTGTATGATACAAGTTGTATCCGATGACGGTGCCCCAGATGTAGAACCTCACGCGCTGCCCCGTGCGCCCCTTCACCATCTCGTCGCTGCTGCTTCTGCCGCCGGAGAAGATTGGCTTCACCATAACCCAGAGAACTCCCTAGTGGGGGTTCCCTGCATAGGTGTAGTAGATAACGTACCAAATATCATCCTGTACCTTTGCTCATAATATAATGTATATACTAGGACTACAGGCCCACTTTGATGCGCCTGTTGCTGCTCTGCTTGTGCTTGAATCAGAAAGGATAGTGTGTTTCACCGGTTCATTTTTGTCTTTTTTTCTCCTATTGGTTGATTGTGCATTCTCATACTCACATAAACATGAGAAACATAGGGCCTCAAACACCAGTGATATATAAGCTACCATTTGCACAACATAGAGTGGACAATAGAGAGAGAGTCAGTAATATATTACACATGGATATAGCGTTTGTGTTTCTCAAGCAAAGCTACAGGGCAGAGAGAAGTTGTACAGACGACTGAAACATTGGAACAACCTGCATATGCAGAGTAAGCTATAAGTTTACGCTTAGAGGAAGCTATACCGTCCACGGAAGCAAGATGAATTTGCAGGAGCATCAACAAACATTACTAGAAAGTGGTCAGGCAACCACCTGTTTGACCCCTATAGTTTATACATAGGCAGCAGGCGGCGGATTGTACAACAGGTGCAGACTTTTTTTAGCGTAGGCCAAGTGTGCAAGCGCAAAATCAGAAGTACACTGCCACTGGGTACAACAATGCAAGTACTTAAGACCTTCGCTGGGTTAGAGAGTGATATTGGAAATTAGAGATTGAAGTTAATCTGATGCACTACAGGAATCAGGCTTTGCCGAAAGTGCTCGCCGCGACTTTTCGGCAAAGCCCCCTTTGCACTCGCAAAGGCTTTGCGGCGAAAGTGCTCTCAACCATGGTCTTTTTTTCCAAGTTTTTTTTGACACTTTTTTTCACACTTTGCGGCGAAAGTGGGATTCGAACCCACAACCTCTCCCTCGCGTGTTCTCTTTGCCTTTTACCATTGCACTACAATCGTCACTTGTGTCTAGATTCTCAGATTAGCTCCTCATATATTATACTAAATCGAAATTCGAATTTTTCAAACGACCTTGGATGCAAAAACTTCCTAAATAAAAAATTGTAGACCTTGAAAAGTTGTGAAACTTTGTAATTGATAACTTTTTGATTTAAAAATCGTTTAGGTCCTCAAAAAACTGGTTTGAAAACGAGATTTGCCGAAGTACCTAAAAAGACACTCGGCAAAGAGCCTCTTTGCCGAAAGTGTAAAAAACACTCGGCAAAAAAGGTTTTTCAAACCAGTTTTGAGGCCCCAAACGAGCTTAAATAAAAAAGTTGTCAACTACAAAGTTTCATAACTTTTTGAGATCTACACTTTTCATTTAGGAAGTTTTTCCATCCGAGGTCATTTGAAAAATTCGAATTTTAAATTTGAGAGCGCTTTTAGACCTAGTTTTGCATGATAAGATGAATTGAAATCAAAAAGTTTTTGTACTATAAAGATTCATATCTTTTTGAGACTTACAAAGTTTACTTTGGTCATTTATTTATTTGACAAAATGTTAGTAACATTGTTCGTAAATCTTATTAATCTCTTCTAGTTGTAGGAAACTATGAAAGGATATGAAAGAGATGTAAGTTTTGTGAACAACATTATTGATGCTTTGTCAAATGAAGAAATGACCAAAATAAACTTGTAGAGCTTGAGAAGTTATGAAACTTTGTAGTTGAAAACTTATTTATTTAAGCTCGTTTAGGGCCTCAAAAACTGATTTGAAAACATGCTTTTGCCGAGTGCCAAAAAAGACACTCGCAAAGAGCCTCTTTGCCGAAGTGCCTTTTTTGGCACTCGGCAAAAAAATTCTTTTGCCGAAAGTGTTTTTATTTGACACTCGGCAAAGAAGATCTTTTGCCGAAGTGTTTTTTTCTTTGCCGAAGTTTTTTTATTTGGCACTCGCAAATAGGCTATTTGCCGAAGTGCTCGACGTTTTGCTCTCGGCAAATATTTTTTTTGCACTCGGCAAAGAAGCGGATTCCTGTAGTGATGCGCCAGATAATCCATCGGTAAAGATAACTTTTAGCGTTAGATGTCTGTGAAGCGGTGTTGTTTATTTAGATGCACAATAAGACAGGTCATGAGACTAGCTACTTTTGTTTCGTAGAGGTAAAGAGATTCAGCCCTGCACTTTGTACACTATTATTGCTTTGTATTGTTAATGTGTAGGATGAAAAGTATCGGTCCTAGTGTAATTGAAGAGTAGTGTTCTTACTTTGATATTCTTAAGTTTTGGTGTAGAGCATTTTGTATCTGCAACCTGCATTTCTGCATGATGTGCCAAAAAGAATTCATATGAATACAACAACTTATTTGGGGGTTAAGCTTAAGTAGGATGGAATCTAGTCAATACTAAGGAGCGAAGTTTAAGATATTTGTGCAGGTAATACCACAAAATGGAATAACCTTGGGGGTCACCAAATTCATTGAGTGCAAAGATTTAACCCTCAACTAATATATATTACCTTGGCAGTTGCAAAAATCCTCCAAAGGAAATGCATATTTCTTGCATTTCTTGAGTATTATTTCATACACTCAAGGAAAATATGTATTTGCTTGAGTCTATTTGGAAATACTCAAGGAAGTGGTAGTTTCCTTTGACTGCCAACCATTAACTATATTTTTTTCGCTGTCCCTTACACTTGGGGTGTTTGGGACTGCTCCTCCCAGATTTTGCAGGCCACCATGTAATAATATAGCCAAAATAATAATTCAAATGTGGCTACCATACAGCCATTGGTTGGATGCGGCACTAGCGAGCCTTTTTTTTCTCGTGGGCAGTTGGGAAGATAAAGAATTAGGCTAATTAATGAATGGCATGGTGTGTAATTACCATACAACTCCACGTGGGAGTACAAAACTTCAAAACATGGAGTACCCCTTGAGGTACTCCAGAAAAACGTGGAGTTGGCCTCTAGAGCTCCACTTTTTTCTTGGAGCAGAGTTGGTGGAGCTCGACATGTTTGGCAACCGTGGAGCTGGAGCGGAGCTGCGAAAATAGGAGCGGAGCAGTCCCAAACACCCCTAAAAAAGGGCAAAAAAAGAAGGTGCCAGACTCATTGTGGACTGCCTGAGGCCAACCTGGACCATGCCATCACTATCGATGAGGTGATCTACTTCATCGTGCAGGACTTAATGTGTTGTCTACAACAACTATATTCTCTTATACTACATTTGTGACCTATATTTCACTGAGTTCATTGTACAGCGTAGTCAAACTTGGTGATCTACTTATGAACATCTCATTTGTATTGACTTGTTTTACACTATATTTTTTGTAGATAAAGGTTTTACACTATATTTTAGATAAGTGAATACACAAAAATTGTAGTCATTTTATTTCTATCTTTCCATACATAGCCAAAGAATGGAAAATATTATTCAAGAGTCTGAACTTCGTGAATGGGAAAGAATTGAATAGAGAGCAATCATGAAAGAAAAAGAAAAGAAAAAAGAAAATAAAAAGGGACCTTTAGTACTAATTGGTTTTATCAACTAGGACTGAAGGTGCCCCGTCCCTGGGCCCTGTCTGGGGGCCCTTTAGTTTAGGTTGGTGACCCCGTTCACTAATAAGATGAAGTACCGTCTTGTGAAATGGATGCATATAAGTAAATGCAAAAGAAGTGCATTAGAAATTCAAATGTACAGAAAATGATTATGACTCCTCTTTCTAAGTGGTGGTGGGAGTTAGAACATGAAAATGGCATTTGGCAAGATATTGTTCAGGCTAAATATTCGTGTATTTTCACTGTGGGCAACGTTAAATCACATAAAAATGATAATGTCATCTCGATTGACCTTGTAAAGCTGATAGAGGTGATATCATTCTTTTGTCGATTGATTTTTGTTCCAGAACAAACTTTTACGTCTCTCTCATCACATTCTCTATGAATTGGCTATATATATATGCAGAAAGCGATCATTAAGTGAAGGGGTCATTGAGTTCAGAAGATGGCTCCAAACATTATCAATGAGCATTAGTCTATGTAGTGTGACAATATTATTGGCTTATTCTTGAATGAATATGACTCAGTTTGATCAGTGTATGATCATTTGACTTGCTATAATTAAGACAGGGCAGTCCTTTTGTTCCTATATGGAAGGCCAAAATACCCTGATGGAATTATAATGTTTCTCGGGTAGATAGATAATGATGCCATTTTAACTAAAGATATCATGACCAAAAGAAAGTGGCAGGGTAATCCAACATGTTACTCCTGTGATCAAAATGAATCAATCTCATCATCTGTTTTTTAGTTATTGTTCATGTGGTTTGGTCTTAGTTGCATCATGTTGTGACACTGATGACATTCCATGCAGTTAGGATCGGAGCAAAACTTTGGAGGTGGATAAGTAAGACTTCAGCGCATGGTAAAAATTTTTACCCTGGGAATTGCCTCAATTTGTTAAGGCTCAGAATAGGGCGTGTTTTGACAATAAATTAATCAAATACACTTGTGAAGTTTTTGGTGTGTCTTCTTATATAAAATATATTGGGCAGGTCTGTATGTACAATGCAGGATTCAACGAAGCCACCATTTAGATTGCAGGTATCTTGCTCAAGGGAGCAATCCATGTGACGAAGGCACAAGCTGGTTGTTGTCCACCTCAGCTGTGTATATCACAGAGATGGAGAAAATTGAGGAGAAGAACAAGGAAATGCCAAACAAGAAATACATACATATGACCTGCTGGAAGATGGAGACCCTCCTAAACTACCTCTATAAATCTGTGTAGTCACTGAAGTCTAGGGCCTGTACGGAAAAAAAAAGGAATAACCTCCTATCATACAGTATATGTTTCTAGATCAGCCTTATGCAAGGTGCATATAGGGAACAATCGATAAAACTAAGTGTTAAAGTTCACAATAAATAGAAGAGTGTACACTGTATCTCAGCTTGAAGTGTCACGACGAACATTACATGCTGGCACTAACCAAATTTTTAAAAAAATGAAAAACAAAACAAGTCCCCCGTGGGTACATTTTCCGAATACAAACAGCCGTGTTGTGACTCCAACCCGACAAATGACAAATTCCACACGACTCGATTGAAAGCAATTAAACAAAAAAACATAAAATAGACTACATGCATTCCACTGAACAGTAGACGTGTTTATACATATTTATTTTTCTTCAGAATCACAGATAAGCCGCTGCCATTGCCATCGATTATTCAGCCGTGGTCTTCAAAGACATATCCAAATGCACACCAGCAGAGTAGGATGACGAGGCTACACTACACGGCCGGCAGTACAAGTAGTGACTCACCCGCCCGTGCTCTTCCACACCGACAGCCTTCCCAGAGCAGAACAGTGGCCTGAACATTGTTGGCACGGTGGTCTGGTCATACTCCTCGTGGACAACCCATGTCATCTGCAATGCACAAGTGAATTTCAAGTTGAAGATCTGAATTCTGAAATATAATTACTGTAGGAGGGATATGAATGAATGTAGAATTAAGGAAGAGTAGGACTGTACTGCTTACCTTGCAGTAGCCATACTGGGCATGTCCTCAACAAGGCAGCCTGACGAAAGCAGCCTGCAGCGATTTGGCTGACACGTCCATCACAGCCCACTGCACCTCCGCCACCCGCTTGGTAAACCTCAGAAAGTTTATTTTGCGGTTGAGCACACGTGGCGACTGCACGTGTAGCTCTGCGTTCATCTGCAAGTGCTCGATCGATGCTCCATAAAGTCAGTTGAATGAACAACAAAGATTGGATACAACGTTGGATAAGAAAAACACAGATGTACAAATGGGTTATGCATCAAGCTGAAGATGTGTGTAGATGTGCACATACCGCGTCTGTAAGCATGATGATATGGTCGACGACAACGGCTCTAACCATACCAGTCTCCCTAGTGGCCTCCATGATGAACCCCTGGTGCACCAGGAGTGCACGCTTTCTTTTGGTACCCCAAGTAGCTCAGCGCCTCCCCGTCGGGGGTCGGCAGGCACAGCGGCTCCCCCTTGGGGAGATAAAGTATGGTGGTGGCAGCTTCGTCGGCGGCGGCCTTCTGGCATATGACAAACATCTTCAGCTTGGTGATGCACCCACCTAGGAACTCCTCCTGGTCCAACGTCTTCCTCGACGAGGAGTCAGTCAAGGCATAACTCCGCAGGACGGCCACGGCTTCTAGCGCCGCCATCCAGACGGCCGGCTCGGCCTCACCAGGGCTGTGTGTCACAATGGCAACGGTGGAGACACTGCAGGACTCATTTTATAGGGTAATTTGTTGGGCTCATAGTCATAACAAGGGAATTAGGTCAGAGGTAGCTTGATGACACAGCTAGCACCATAATTGTGCAGATCAGAAAAGATTTCTCCTGCTATAATACCCAACTTTGGATACCCGCTTACTTTGATTTTTCCCATCTATAAAATAAATTATGTGTAGATATCTTGTAGATATAGCAACATAAATGTGCAGATCAAAAAAAGATTTCTCCTTCTCGATCAAATACAACTATGGATATGCGCCTATATTCATTTTGCCCATCTATATAAGATAAATGTGCAATATCTTGCCGACACACCAACAACATAAATGTGCAAATCAAAAAAAAGATTTTTCCCACAGGAGGAATACAGGGCCTACATTCATTTTTATCAGGAAACATGTTAAAAAAATCATATGAGACCACGTATTTTATTGCGTCAATAAAAGACTATGAAAGAAGTTTCTCTGATTTATGCTTGAGACCTTGTTGAGGATTGGCGCACAAGTTATACCGGCAACGATAATTCACGCGCACACCGAGCGCTCCCTAGGATGTCCACTCCACACACGCACATTTTATGCTCCCAGTGTCCAATATAGGCGGTTAGCAACTGCGTGTAAACTGGTATAAAATTTATGCTCCCAGTGTCCAATATAGGCGGTTGCCTCTATTTCTACATGGTATTAGTTAGTGCGTTTTCTTCATCCCAATCTTCTCCCTCGCGCTCGCCATGCTTGTATCTCCGTTTGCTCACTTACTCGCGACAGCAATGTCTCTGTTGAGTTCGATCCATTAATTTGGTATTTCTATCAAGAACCTTCCCACACCAACGGATCTGGCGTAACAACAATGGCGAGCTGCATCCTTAGGCTTCCTCATCACCTGAGGTCTGGTCACCACCACACCCACCGTGAACTTGTGGCACCAACGTACGTCCAGGACGACATACTTCGCAAGATGCTGAGCGGTCTCGACTTCGTCTCCAAACTATCCTCACTGACTTGTGAAGCTAGCCAGTTAGTCAAAAATGCCTGATTACCTTTTCCTTATTCTTCTTCAGTTAGTTTTGTTCCCCTTAAGCTTATGCACGTTGATGTCAGGACATCACCATCAGTTAGTTTTTCTGGTTTCAAATACTATCTCGTTTATTTCATGATTTCACACATTATATCTTGACCTACCCCTTATGCGCAAATTAAGTCTAATGTTCTGCAGTGCTTACTTTAATTTCATGGCTATGTCAATACTCAATTCCCACTTATACTGATGGCCATGCGCCATGACCTCATAGCCCATGGCATAGCCTTTTGCTCTCTTGCCCACACACACCTCTTTCCAAAATGGCAAGGCCTATCGTGCATCATATGCACCCTTAATGACCGTGTCATGCTAGGACAGTGGCAATCACAATCCCTTCCATCTCCTACTTGGCGTCCCACCATCTTATGGTCATCTACAATGTGGATCCATCTTCCGGCGGCGGATCTTGTGCAGGAATGACCATATCTAGCTGAGACGACAACAATGGCGCCTTAGTTTTTCATGGAGTCGATCGTGACAGTCGATAGCTAGATAGGAAGGGATTGCAAGGAGTTGATCGTGGTGTGGCTTCGGATACTAGTTGTAGCAGTCCTAATCCCCTCCTAGGGTTTGCGGAGCAGAGTCACTAGCATGATGGCTGGAAGCAGTGGCCGCGGGAGTGGCGACAATGATCCCGGACAAGGGTTCGCTAGGGCAAGCGCCCGGGCCAGTGGTGGCTGGTTACAACAATAAAAAAGAACATATCAAAAAAAATTCTCGCACTGGAATACAACAGGGGTCCATGCCTACGTACATTCATTTTACCACAAAATGTCAAGAAAAAAATGTTAAACCACACCACATATTTTGATGCGTCAACAAAAGACTACGAAACATGAGCCTCTGCTTGCTGCTTAAGCCCTAATATAATCTTTTACAGGCTATCACATGCACAACATGGGCACCACCCTTGATGGAATAAGTGAGCCAACAAGGGCACAAGGAGGGGGGCAGGGCGCCCACCGATGCCACCATCACCGAACAAGTGAGCAAGCAAGGGCCCAAGGTGGTTAGTTAAGGAATCATTAATTAAGTAATCGGGTTTGAGTTTTTTAGGAAAGGAGAATCCAAATCCTATAAGGAACTCCAAATTTGCTTAGGAGTCAAGTCTTGCTGTGACTACAAATACTAGGCATGTAATCGTTTATGTTGGAATCAAGAAAGGAATAGCTGAAAGGATTTTACCCCTAGCACACTCTCTACTCTCAATCCAAGCGCCTCTCTCTCTCCCCCCAATCCCAAACCCTAGTTGCATGTCTGTTGATGCTAGTTAACACTCATCATCAACCCGCAACATTACATAATAAATGCATAGAAATGGTCACAAAACATAGAACTAAGATTTAAACTGAAATTTCTACGAGTATTGGTGATACTATGTATTTTCAAAGATTAAACAGGAAAAAGACAAGGAATATTCAAAGAATACGTATCCGGAGCATATTTCAAAGTGTCACCTACGAAAGAAAGATCCCGAAGACACCGAAAAGACGTGACCCTAAAGCTTAGACCCACTTGTCAGAGACAGGGCTCTGTCGAGCCCCTGGCAGAGCACCGACCATGTCAGGGGTCCATTGCCACCTCCATACTCCTAGGTCAGTTCTCCACCGCCTTCAAGATTACATCTAAGCCATTGATCAAGGTTGGTTTAATCTGAGGACAACGATGACCGATCCAAGACCCATATATAAGCAAGACCTCGACCCGTAGGCGTAGCATGAATTCATTATACATGATAATACTACTAGTGCACATATTGGTAGTATATAGATACACATATCCAAAATGTTTTTAATAAGAAGTTAACTGAATGCAAAAGCAATATTCATATGGAATAATTTGTATACAAATTAAATTATCTTAAAAATTTCTTCTAGCATTCCTTGATTCAAGTCATTGATGATGGTTTCAATATCAATCTCATCCAACAGTCTCTTCTCAATGCATAATGTTTCCAATCCATTCAACCTCTTTTTGACATTGTAAAATCTCAAATAGTGTAGAGAAACAATTACTAACTACAATTTCATAATAGAGAGAAAGAATTAGTTAATCCTCAGAACTAAATTTGAGACTCATACCTACTTGCTCTTTTGCTAGTGTCTTTCCATATGAATAATGTCTCCATAGGAACAATAACAACATAGCTTGCAAGAGAAACAATTAGACAACCATAGTTAACTCCCTTACCTATATCCTCTCAGTTTCGGTTTAGCTACTTCGGGATCCACTTTCTCACCATTCTCCCCGTGGATTCGATATTTACGACTCCCTCCCGTGTGAAGTGCTACATTTGTCTCCTGCATTTGCAGATTGTTTCTCTTTCATCATTTTGTGGGCATAACAAATACCAACAACCTTTCTCCCTGCCCCTAGTGTCGCCATCCCCAGCCCTAGCCACAACCAAGCGTCCACGCCGCCAAGCAGATCGGCCCCCGCCTCCTGGCTTGTTACCTCTTTACTGCGACAACCCTAGCCTCCCGCCAAAAGGTTGCATTGTTGTACCCATGTTCATGTGTAAGCCCTATTTATTTAGATGCATAATAAGACGTGTCATGAGAGACTACGTATACTTTTTGTTTCATCGAGGTAAAGAGCTTCAACTTGCATTTCGTACATGAGTACGCGACTACTTGTTTTTATTGTTAATGTAGGATGAATAATATCAGTCCTAGTGTAATTAAAGATTATTGTAATTACTTTGATATTCTTAAGTTTTGCTGTAGAGCATTTTTGTATCTGCAGCATGCATGCATTTCTGCATTTTGTGCCTATACAAATCACATCAATACAACACCTTATTTGGGGTTAAGCAGGATGGAATCTGTTCAATATTAAGGAGCGAGGTTGAGATATTTGTGCAGGTGATACCACAAAATGGAATACCCTTGAGGGTCACTAAGGAGCGAGGTTGAGATATTTGTGCAGGTGATACCACAAAATGGAATACCCTTGAGGGTCACATGATTCCTTGAGGGGCGAGATTCAACCCTCAACGAATATATATTGCTTGGTAGTTACTAAAAACCTCCAAAAGGAAATGCATATTTCTTGAGTATTATTTCATACACTCAAGGAAAATATGGATTTGCTTGAGTGTATTTGGAAACACTCAAGGAAGTCGTAGTTGCATTGAGTGCCAACCATCAAGAGTATTTTTTTCACTTTGCCATGCATTAAAACATGGCAAAAGAAGGCGCTAAAGACTCTCCGCTCATGCGCTGGATTTTAGCTAAAAAGAAATTCTCATTGGCCATTTAATGGGCCATCCACCACACACATGTGTGTGCCTGCTGCCCCAGCCTAGACTATACACTCATCCTGTCCACGCTAGTCTCCAAAATTATCCTCCCACAAGCAGTCGCCGTGGTGGGTGGCCGCGCGGGCCGGTGAGCGCTTAGTGCATGGGTGGGGGGGCGATGGCTTATGCCTCACCGCAGAATCCGCTTCTTTGCCGAGGCGAAGAGGTTTGCCGAGTGGAAAACATCGGGCACTCGGCAAAAGGTTCTCTTTGCCGAGTGCCAAACTCAGCTGGCAAAGAAGGCTTCGCGCCGAGTGCCTTGCCGTGTCGGCGACGCTCAACACTGGAAAATGTTATGTTTGCCGAAAGTGTGTAGCCGCCGGCAAAAAAACACGGCAAAAGGATAACAGGGCCAAACGGCAATATTCTCCGTCACCTTTGCCGAGTGTCCACCGTTAGGCACTCGGTAACGAGGCACTCTTTCACGAAGTGCCCCACGCCCATGCACCGCAAAGAGGTTCTTTTGCCGAGTGTCCTCCATGGCACTTCGGCAAACTATTCATTTTTGAATTTTTGCCCCATTTTTTTGTGTTGCCTTGGTACGCTAATTACATCTCATCTTCATGATTTGAGACAGTTTCAAGTTGTTTTGCTATATTTCATGAATTATTTATATTTTTCTTGCATTTTTACGGACCACTCCAAATTTGAGCTAGGTGCATGAAATGATGGTTGTGGTCATTCAAAAATGTTATTAACGTGTTTTGATGTTTGGCGTATGTTTAGGCTCAATGCAGGGACTCGGCGTGGAATTTCAAACATTTATGTGGCGGAACATGGCATGATCACGTCTGCGAGGAAAGCGTGTTTCAAAATTCTATAAAATCAACGATGTTCAAAAATTTCAATTTTTTTTCGTGGTGTCTCCCTATGAGATGACAAGACTGTGGAAAAAAAGTTTGAAAAAATTTTTGAACATCGTTTTGATTTTATAGAATGCTTTAAACACGAACATCTCCACACTTGATCACATGTGCATTGTAAGATCATGTTCCGCCACATAAATGTTTGAAATTCCACGCGAGTCCCCCGCATTGAGCCTAAACATACGCCAAACATCACGAATAACATTTTTGAATGACCACAGTCCATCATTTCATGCACCCGTAGCTCAAATTTGGAGTGGTCCGTAAAATGCAAGAAAATATAAATAATTCATGAAATATAGCAAAACAACTTGAAATCAGATCAAATTCTGAACATGAGATGTAACTACTGTACTTATGCCACACAAAAAATATGGAACAAAAAACAATAAAATGGGCTATTTGCCGAAAGTGCCAATTTAGGCACTCTAAGAAGTTTTGCCGAAAGTGCCCAGACGTGGCACTGGCAAAGGGTTTTATTTTTAAAAAATAAAATGTTGACTTTGCCGAAAGTGCCACTTTCCCGCACCGGCAAAGCTTGGTAATAATTGACCTGGCACCCCCATTTCCTCATTCCCCACGCCAATTCCGTACCACCAAGGCCGCCTCAAAATCGCCGGCCGCCGCCACGCAAGACGCCGACGCCGCCGCCACCCCGCCCGCCGGATCTCGGCCCGCCTCCGCCGACCCCCCGCCCCTCGCCAAGAAGCCCCGCCCCGGCGCGAAGGCGAAGGGTCGCCGGGCCGCCGCTGATCGGCCGCCGGGCCGGGCCCGGCCGCCTCCGGGCGTCCCAAGACGCCGCCTGCCGCCCTCGCCGGGCCGGGGCGCCCCCCCGGGCCGCCCCTGGTCCCCCTGTCCCGGCCGGCAAAGTGGTAAGGAGGAAGAGGGAGGAAGGGGAAGGTGAGGAGGAAGAGGGAGGAAGGGAAGAAGGAGGAAGAAGAGGAGGAAGAAGAGGAAGGAGAGGAGGAAGAAGGAGGAAGGGAAGAAGAGGAAGGAGAGGAGGAGGAAGAGGAAGGGGAGGAGAAGAGGAAGGGAGGAGGAAGAAGGTGATCGACGGCCGCCGTTTTGGTTGCCGCTGCCAAGGTAAACCCTATATATCCTTCTAGTAGTGTTAGTTGTAGGGTTAGTAGTAGTAGTTAGAACTAGTCAAGAAATATTTTGAAAATAGTTGTAGGGTTAGTATTAGTAGTGTTAGTTATTGTTAGTAATAGTTGTAGGGTTAGTAGTAATTGTTATGGTAATACTTGAATATTTTCATCCGCATGGTTTCGGAAGTTAAGTGAATGGCTCTTGTTGATATATTGGTGGTTGGTGGCCTTCGTGCCCGCTCTCGTATATGCATGTGGTTGTTGGCCTCGTGCCATGTTTTTGCAGGTTTTGGGAACCTCCCCCGCAGTGGGAGGTGTCTTCTTAAATTTTGAGTCGCCACTAACTATTTTTTGCCCCGGTTTTGTAGGAGGACCGTGGGGAGGGACTCGGCGACCCCCGGCCGCCCCTCGCGGGCGCTGCGTGTCTTGCCGCACCGCGTCTTCCACCGACAATCGTAGGTATGAATCACCTCCGCCCCGCCCTTGTAGTTGTCTTACATAGCGCGACCCGCTAGGGGCGCTCTCCCGTCCGAAAGAGAGATACAGCGTTGGTATGCGACTGCAGGCATATCCGGCGACCGTGACCGCTTCGGATTGTCCACGTTTTTGACATTTTGTGGATGCGTAGACAAGGTTAGCATCCATGCTCAGTCCCGCCCGAGCCGGATTTTTCGGCAGACCTCCCCGTTGTTCTCCGGATACACACTCTCCCCGCCAGACGTGTATCGGGAGAACAAAGCGGGAGGTGTCGCACGAAATTCCGGCTGGGCGGGACCCGAGCATGGATGCTAACCTTGTCTACGCATCCTCGGGTGGGATTAGACCTATCCTCACCTATTAGATGGTAGGAACGCCGTGTAGATGGAATTGCTGGTTATGTGGGTAGCCGACATGGGCGTATGACAGAGGATGGATAACCGTGAGTGGATGTACACGGCTTCGCAAGTAAGAGCCTTGAATGGGTTAGGGGACCGATGCTTTCCCGAGCATGCATTTGGCCCAAACCGCTAAGGGTTCTATTCGATGCCGTGTCCAAAGAAATGTAAGAACAAGAAAAAGGAGTGAAGATTGAAATGGGGAAGCATATTTACAACAACGGATTCGCCCCAAACTATAGCCGCTGGATCTTCCACGGTGAAGTCGATCTTATTAGGGAGGACGTGGTGAGGCCCCTCCTCGAGGAGTATGATCAAGATGCGGGATGGCGCGATATGATGGCGCAGACTTTCACGATGCACGCTTCAATGGAGGATTGGAGGAGGAACCCGAGGAAACCGCAAAGGCGTTTCTACGAGATGATGGAGGCGCACAGCAGGCCCTTCACGAAGACAATGCTTACGGCCGGATGCCATTTCACGCCTTATAGCGTTGAAGTCGCAATTGAGCATTAGTCGAGACGGCCGACACCTCGCCGCAAGTTATTGGCAAAATGCTTCCAGAGGGTCACGCCCCGCCAAGAACACGCACGAGTCACGAGACTTCTTCGTGGACTCAAGATGCCTTATGAGTCGCACCATGCATGTCCAAAGGGGTGCGCCCTATTTAGGGGAGGCCTGAACGAAGCAACGCCACCGCCCAAAGTGCAAAGCCTCTAGGTTTGTGGAGGTAGAATATAGTGATGGCACGAAGAAACAGTCCAAGATCCCCGAGATGGTCCTACGACACCTTCCTTTCGCATCGAGGCTCCAACGGCCGTACATGACAGAGGAGTCCGCGAAACAAATGACATGGCACAAGAAGGGTAAAAGATACATCCCGAGAAGTTGGTACACCCATCGGATGGTGATGCATGGAAGCACTTCGATAATATGCATCCCGAAAAAGCTATGGAGGCTCGAAATGTACGCCAGAAGCGTTGGCAAATGATGGGTTCAACCCAGACGGTCAACCGGGCGGCCCCCGCATACTTGTTGGCCCGTGTTCGCGGATCCCTCTCAATCTTCCCCGGTGTCATGTTTGAGCTGAAGCACCTGTTATTGACGCCGATAATACCCGGTACCGGGCAACAATATGGGTGTGTTCATGCAGCCAGTGAGCATTAGTCGGTGCGCCAGCTGCGGGACGTCGCGAGCTACTTCCGTGGCCTCCGGATCCGGGTGTGACCCCGCCTCCGATTGCCTCCCTCGCTGTTCGCTCCACCCCCCGTTTCCGTTCCTCCCCCGACCGGACTCGGTGAGTATATGTTGTTGTTCAATTATTTGGCATGTGCGGCTCACCTGCAGGTACTAATGAGATCGCCTCACACTTGTGCAGCCACGATGGGCGGGTTGAACCCGACTCCTCCAGGTGGCCCTTCTCCACCCCATCCGGCCTATCCGGTCGGCCCGTCAAGACACGCGATACCACGTGGCGGTGGCGTTCCTCCTCCGGCGCGCAGCGGCCACACTACGGGCTTCCACACGCGCCTCCACGCCCACGGGTGGTCGTTCGGTCGGCGCCATAAAGACGCGCGGTGGTATCCGGGGCAAGGTGAGGGCTCTTCGCACCGGGGAGGCCACGGTTCGGGGCCGTCGGGTTGAGGTGGTCGTGGTGATGGTATCCGATGGATGTAGTTTGGATGTTGGACATGTTACGCTTTGTTTGGATGTTGGACATGTTTAATTTCGATTCGGATGTTGGACATGTTGCATTTCGCTTTCGATGCTTGGACTATATGTGTGAATTTGTGATAATTGTGGATTATATATGTGGATTTGTGAATTGTGTGGATTATATATGTGAATTGGTGAAATATGTGGTCTATGATATATATATGAATGTTTATGGTATATGTATGTGTTGATGGAGGTCGTGGAATCAATAGAAACAACAAAAAATTAAATTCCAGCTTTGCCGAAAGGCACGGGCACTCCGCAAAGCCGGGTAACCCGGGACAAATGGTAGATTTGCCGAAAGTGCCAAAGGTGGCACTCGGCAAAATGACCATAACTTTGCCGAGTGCCACCAGCCAGAGCACTCGGCAAAGGCGGTTTCTTTTTAAAATAAAGACTTTTGCCGAGTGCCCCGGTCCGGCACTCGGCAAAGATTTAAAATATTCAAATCTTTGCCGAGTGCGGACGTTTGGCACCGCAAAGGGCCGCCCATTTGTGACGGTCGACGCCGGGTTCGCCGAGTGTTGGCACGGCACTCTACGAACTCGCGCCGACGCTTTTGGTTGGCACGGCGAAGATGGCTTCACGAGTCAATCTTCGCCGAGCACGGGTCGCCGAGTGCCGCACTCGGCGAAGCCTTCGCCGAGTGCTTTTGTAGCATTTGCCGAGTGCGCCCCGCACTCGGCAAAGGTGGCGCTCCCTCGTAGTGCCTAGGTGGGTGACGCATTCCGTGTGCACCGGAGGCGACGGTTCCCGGTGTTGCCGCGGCTCATGTCGTGGAGTGCTCGAGGATGACCTGGACCACGTCGCCACTATCGATGAGGTGAGCTCCAACACTGACCAGCCCCCCGACATCCGTGTCCTCCTTTGAGGGCTGTGGGTTGTGCATTTTTGCAAAGTCGCAAATCCAACGAGCACTCGGGCACCGCTGCCTTCGCCGACTTTATTTTGATGGTGACATAGTTTTGAACTATTTTTATTATGATGAATTATCAAAGTTTTCTTTGCCAATTATTTCTATATGTTTGGTTCTTATATCCCTAACTTTTTGTCAACACTTACAAGATTGGTGACTATATGACTCAACCGCACAAATGTTTAAAAAGATTGAAGCCATTCCAAAGCGCACAATGTATCAATTGGGTAATGATTGGGAATATGCCACCGAAAAGCCTACACTCACTACATGGGATTCTAGCAAAGTTGCATGTCGAACCCAGCCTAGATTAGGCCGGAACCGACATGAGAACGGGCGACGGAGAGGTGGTCGGTGGCGGCGGCGAGGGGCGGTGGCATGGCCGCCGCGCGGGCGGGCGCGGGAGGGGAGGGGAGGAGGCGGCGGCGGCGGCCCCGGGCGGCGCGGCGGCGAGGGGAGGAGAGGGGCGCTGGGGGGAGAGGAGGAGCAGGAGATTGGGATAAATTTCTTTATTTGCTTGTTGCCCTAAAAGATTACAGACCCTTTACTTTTATAGCCCGACTAGTGAGACTTGTATCTCAAGCAATCTCTCTAAAGGTTTCTTATAGATTGGAATACCTTTTACAAGCATATCCTATTTATTTATTTCCTAATAAGGGTCTCCCCTTATAGATCGATATCCCCTTGCACACCAAAACGCCTAAAGATAATCCTGAATATTTTACTCCTTTATTCCCGAATTAATTGTCAAGAATCCGCTGGAAGGGGAGAGGCGGCGGCGGCCTGCTGCGAGCCTGAAGGGGGGGGCGCCCGTGTTCATGGGCCCGGGCGGACCGGTCCCTTCGGGCCCTATTTCCCGGGTCATGACATCTCCCCCCCCCTTCCGACCGGGCGACCGGCCCTCGCGCTGGATGAAAGTCCATTCGGTCACACCGGTGGAGGTCACCGTTGCCTAGCATGATGAGCTCAACCTCAGTAGTACCCGATCTTCCTTCCACCGGGTTCTTGAGGATCATTTTCTCCCCGGTTCGCTTTGGAGCAAACTCCGTGAGGTAGTGAAGTTTGCCGATGTAGCCGTGGTAGATGTACCGGTGGACAAAGACGTCCCTCGCCGTGATGCCGTCGTCGACGGGCTGCAAGCGTGAGCTCCCTTGAATGCCCACCTCAAGGTGCCGATGCACCATGTCGCGGGTGGACTCTCCAGAACAAGAAACGCCATTGGGAGGAGCGCTTGACGAAGAGCGTAAGGAGGCGCCGATGGTGATGTCGCGGCAGTAGGGGGGAGTGGCAGCCAAGTTCAACATCGCACCGCATATGAAGGAGCCGACGCCGAACGCAGAGAGGGCGAGAGCGGTGGGTGCCCCTTTCTCGCATCGTAGCCGATGTGGATGTTGTCGACGGTGAGGAAGAGGCGATCCATGCCGCCGAGGAAGACGACTTCCGGCCGGGCCGACGTGGTGGCGCCGCGGCCACATGCCACCCAACAAGATGGCGGTCGGTGCAGCTGTAGTTGGCTCGCTGTGTAGGCTCCCAAGGCGAGAAGGTTCGCCCCGCGAATTCCGCCTTGAAGCAAGGCCTCCCGGCAGGTGGAAGCGGTGGAGAGAAAGCCTAAAGGTAGAAGCGGCCATCGAAGAGGAGGAGGCCGCCCCTCGAAGGCCCATGTGGTGCGGCATCGCCCGTGGTGACGTCAGGGCGATCCGGGCGAGGTGCCGGTCCTCCGGTGTTGCCTCTCGGATGCGGGACGAAGACGCCGGACGGTCGTAGAGGTCCAAGGCGCCGCAAGCCTTGAACGCTTCCCAAGCTAAGAGGGAAGTGTCCCGACGCCGGCGAAGATGCCCGACCGAAAGCAAAGCCAGGTTGGGCGCGCGCTCCCCCCGAGGAGGTGGAGCCGACGTGAACGTGCTCGGACGGCCGTCGCGATAGTACTGCAGCTCGTGTGTCGCAAGTCCCATGTCATCGTCCCAAGCTAGCCAGCCAAGGCATGCCAAGGATGACGCCAACGCCGCTGCCCAATGGCATGATGTAGGCGCCGATGTCGAAGGTACCGGGCGCCGAGGCGTAGTGGCACCTCGAAGGTGGCAGCCCGACATGTCGGCGGTGTCGGTGCCGGTGGTGATCAGCACACGCACCGGCCGAGCCTCCGAGGCCTGCCGTGGTCACCACACGAGGGTCGATGTAGTTGTGCTGTTGCTCCTAAGTCGACGATGATGTTGACGCCGTGCCTCGGAGATCATATCGACGAGGTATAGAGAATGAGCACCATGTACCGGGAGTCGGGTCCCCGAAGAGGACCTTCAGCCTACCGGGTCCTCTTTGACGCCCGCCCGCTGAGACGCTCATCGAGTCGTCCGGTAGTCATTGAGGATCGTGGATCGAAGAGGTGCTTGCACTTGTGACCCCGTGTAAATGGCTCATCACGCTTGAAGCATAGTCCAGCCTTGCGTCGCTCCGTCATCTCCTTCGGTGTCAGCCGCTTGAACGGCCGAGTCGTTGCTGGTCTTCGCCGACGAGAGGCGCCCGGGGCGGCTAAGGGCCATTAGGCGTGTTGACATTTCTTAGCGCAATCACTAGAAACAGGTTTAGAACCCATCTCTAATAATGGCGCTTTAAATGTGCGCCGACATTCCTAAGTGAAACCACCATGTCGGGTGATCGACTAGGAATATCAACGGTGATAGACCTTGCCAAAATAGATATTCATCCGCAAGCGCACGGATCTATCATTGTAGCATTTCACCCGGAGATATTCAGGGTATCGTTATTTATATTTTCCCAAAGGAAGGCATGGTAGAAAAGGATCTAATAGAGACATGAACAAAATAACATGACTGTGTAATGGACCGATGCTTATAACAGGGTTTTAAGGGAACGGTAACTTGATAACTTGACACACTCACTCAAGCCAAACTCAAGGATAAAGATAAATAAGGAATAAAGAAAGACCTAAGTGGAGCATACATATTCTAGTCATGGTTGTGCATAGAACCAGTTGATAGTAAGGCAACACTCATGAGTAGGAGGTCGGAGCTGAGAGTGAAATGGACAGGGAGACCTTCCCGGTGCATACCGCCCAATGAAAAGGCACTTTAGACTCCTACACAACATACGAACGTGGGGGGATTACAAAGGACGGACAGGGCTGTCACAACCCTGCCGCCTACCCCCTCGACCGTGGCATGTCGTCATATTCGAAGGATACCCGGCATCCCGACACCACGCCCGATACAAGGACACTACTCATGTCCCACATGGTCCCCACCCTACGGATGGACGGAATAGGACACGAGCAAGCCCGAAGGACACAACGAACCGCCACTCAGCACAATCCCGACACTACTCAATTATATTGCATGAATGGTTTAAGCATAAAGTTCTATGACGATATCATAACATAGAAACTATAGACTAGTTCATACATCATGATCATGTCAAGAGAACAACATGTTAGATCATAAGATAAATCATGAAGCATAGAAATAACATGGAGACTCTAATTCTAATGCATAACCAAGATAAGATAAGGGCAAGGCTTTGGAAGAATACCATATATAGATTTATTCTTGAATCCATCTTCCAAGGAGCCAAGCCCTCCTTGGTAGCTTTGTTGCCTAGCTCCACATCCTAACCTACTAGGTAGAGGAAGAAGAAGAGTGGAGTGGGAGAGAATGACTCTCTTGTGAGGTGTGTGTGAGTGAGGGGGAGAGGCCCTCTACTTATAGGATGAGAGGAGGGGGCTAAGTGCTAATTTACAACATCAATGCACCAAACCGACGTCCTCCAGCGTCCACGTTCATCGAACCGAGCCACGCACTCGAACCGACGGTTTGAGCACTTAATGTACCTTCGCCAAAGTTGGGCCCGAACCGCCATATTTTGGGTGCGGGCGCACCTTCCTTCCTCGCCCGGTTCGCCCGAGCTTTGGCAGCCGTCGTCATTTGCTCAAAAGTTGTGGGGTGGTGTTTGCTCGGCCCGATTTTTGGCGCTTTTGGTCCGTTTTATCCCCGGGCTTGTAATCTTTAAAGTACGCCTGTGGTCGCGCCTTTTGGTCGTATTTCCACTGCTTTTATTATAAATACTACAAAATACATTTTGAACACTACAAGTGGAAATATGTGAGTAATAGATGTATATGAGTATAGAAAGGTATAGTTTTATTCCCTTTATGGTAGTAAGTCGACGGTAAAAGCATGTCGTTAGTGACCGTCAACAACAGGCGCCCGGCCTTCCCCCGTGGCCGGCTTACCGGTTGTAGAGGATGGCGAGGCGTCGCGCATGTACGCCGGGCGAGACATGGCAGCCACCATGTCCTTGGGGTCCTCGTGATCTCGACGTCCATCTTGAGCGGTTCGCCCAAGCCCGCTGCGGTAGATGTTCAATTGTTGTTTGTCGTCGAGGTGGCTCGCGACGCGTGCGCGGCGCTAGAACTGCCCGTGGTACTCATCGACGGTGCCGGTCTTCCCTCGATGCTCACCCACCCAATTACCGTTCTCACCGGGCGGCGCCGTTGACATCTTCGGGCGAAGCTTGCCCAATCTGTGGCCACCGGTTTCTCCACAGGACAACCTCATGTACCACCGCTGGGCTCCCCTATGAGATGATAGGAAGCATACAGACTTGTTCTCGTTCTTCGGGCGTACCTTGTCCCCCTCGAAGAATTGCTCGCAGCGGTTGATCCATGGGAGGGGGATCCTCCTTGCCATCATACGTGGGGAAGGACAGCTTGTGCAAGCGAGGAGCGAAACCCGGGAAGGTGTCTCGCCGGAGGGGTGGGGGGCGGCGCATGCGCCCGTGCCGGTGGCGCCCGCCGGTGCGGGCTTCAACCCTGAGGTAGCCCTTCATCGTTCTCCGTGATCGGCCGCGGTGACGTGATCATCCTCGGTTCTCGCTTGCCATCACCCGCTTCTTGATGAAGTCGCGGTCGTTGTCTCCAAACGGCGTCTTCATCTCCGCATCGGCTTCTTGGAGTTGTTGACGGCGCTTGATCGCCGCCGCATCGTGCCGAGAGAATAGCAATTTGATTCGAGCGTATCCATCCCTGTTGTCGAATTTGGCTTAACCGTTCTCCTAAATTCTTCAGCGCCTTCTTCGACTCGCTATCCATGGTGGTGGGTGGATCGTAAATGGTCTCCGGATACCAGCCTGTCAAAACCCAGCTAGATTAGGCCGGAACTCGACACGCAGAACGGGCGACGGAGAGGTGGCGGTGGCGGCGGCGAGGGGCGGCGGCGCCGGTAGGCCGGCGGCGCGGGCGCGCTGGGGGGGGAGGCGCGCTACACAAGGCGGCTCCCGGCTTTAGGCGGCAGCGAGGGAGGAGGGGGGGCGCGTGGGGAGAGGAGGAGCAGGAGATTGGGATAAATTTCTTTATTTGCTTGTTGCCCCGAAAGATTATGACCCCTTTACTTTTATAGACCGACTAGTGGGACTTGTATCTCGAGCAATCTCTCTCTAAAGGTTTCCTTATAGATTGGAATACCTTTTACAAGCATATCCTATTTATTTATTTCCTAATAAGGGTCTCCCCTTATAGATCAGATATCCCCTTGCACACCAAAACGCCTAAAGATAATCCCGGATATTTTACTCCTTTATTCCGAATTAATTACCCGAAGAATCCAAGGAAGGGAGGAGACGGCGGCTGGGCAGCGCGAGCCCAGTGGGCGGCGCCCGTGTTCACGGGCACCGGGCGGACCTGTCTGTCCTTTCCGGGCCCTATTTCCTGGGTCATGACATTGCATGTCTCTAAAAAGAAAAATCTGATGTAGTTACTTCTCGACCACCGCTTGTGGTTAGTAGACCTTGTGCTCGCACTTATGAAGCAAGGGAGAGTGTAGTACTTAATGTGTTTCTCTACATTGATTGTATTCTCTTACACTACATGGTGTGCTCGTACTTATGAAGCAAGGAGATTTAATTTTTGTACTTAATGTGTTTCTCTACATCGATTATATTCTCTTTATACTACATGGGTGACCTATAATTTCCCAAGTTCATAGTACGATGTGATCAAACTTTTTTATCTACGTAAGTTTGCATGAATTTTGGTGTGTACTTGAACATCTAGTTCGAATTGACTTGTTTTAAATTACTATGGTCTGCATTAACATAATCCTTGGGAATAAAAGAATTAATTAATGGAAAATCAACCATGAAAGAAAAGAAAAGAAAAGAAAAGAAAAGAAAAGAAAAGAAAAGAAAAGAAAAAAGGAAATGAAAAGGAAAAGAAAAAGGGCAAGGGAACTTTAGGGCGCCCGCAATGGGGGGTAAGAAGGGGGGAGTAAGCATTAAATGCACCCTTACTACCGTGAGTAAACATGTATGAGAGAAGGTAGCAACAAAAACCCCGGTAGTTGCACTCCTCCCGGGAGGAAGCAAATAAACAATACTATCTGCATGCAAAGGTTTGTTGTAGAAAAAGGTAAAAGCAGTTGGCCTTTCTGGTCGTTGCATGCTATGGCCGTTATACAGTAGCAGCAACTTCCTCCCGTTGCTCCCTCTGCTTCATGTTCCAACCGTTGGTGCTGCTTCAACCTTCCCTACAAAATAGAGGCAAACTCAGAACATATCACCACACCACCCAACTTCTCTACACGTGATGGATCCTACCAATAGAGGTTTCATGAACCTTTTGAACCAAGGCTCCTCCAGCCAACATTCTGGGAGTAGTAAACAAGACTCCCCTCCTCAAATTCCCTCAACATTTCCCCAAGCACATCCTACCCACTCCTCCCAATCCATGTCACCTAATTTCCACAATTTTCACCCATTTGGACATCCAACCAACTACCCAGCATATGGCAATTCTCCTCCAGGCTTTCTTGGTTTTTAGTAGCAAGGAAATTGGCCACAATCTATACCAATAAGCTTCCAAGGTTTTCGTCCTCAAGGTTTTCAAGAAGAGGGAAAGTTGGGTGTACTAACCAAATCAAGTTGTTGGATCTGCTTCTTCTCATGGATCCAAATCAGTCTCTCCATGCCCTGCAACACATGAAAAGAAAAACTTTGTTACTGCCGAAGATTCAAGTGGTGGTGAAGAGGAAAAGAGGATAGAAGAGGCTGGGGAAGAGAAGAGGGAGGGAGGAGAGGTGTAAGGCTGAACTGGGACAGAAGATGAGAACATAAGGCTCCTTAGTGCTTGGGTAAACAACTCAATGGATCCCATAGATGGAAATGACAAGAAGTTTGATCACTACCGGAGAGCTATAAATCGCGAGAGTTTAATAGCAATACACCAAGCAATGACCACAAAAGGATAGTTGTGCAATGCAAGTCACATTGGAAAGGTGTCAAGAAGGAGGTAACAAAATGGTGTGGAGTCTATTCTCAAGTTCAAGGCACTTGGAGGAGTGGAGAGTCCGATGATATGATATTACAGAGGGCTCATGCGTGGGTTTAAATCACAAAACAACGAGAAACCATTCCATTAGAGTATATGTGGAACGAGCTAATGAAACTACCAAAATGGCAAAGAATTGTGAGGAGGAGAACACCAACAGCAAGAGGACTAAGATTTCAGAATCAGGTGCATACACATCATCATCCAACCAAGACACTAAAGATGAAAGTAGACAAAGAGAAGCGCCCCGAGGGGCGTAAGAAAGCAAAAGCAAAGTTGAAAGGGAAAGGAAAAAAAAATTGCCAACATCTCCTTTGGGGACCAACCTTGTCAAGACTTTGTTCTCTTCAACAAAAGCTATAAAAGTGAAAGCGTAAGCAATGCAAAATGGACGAAGTAGCATCCGAATCAATCAACAAAAGCAAAGCAGTCATAGACTAGAAGAGATCTGTACCGGACATATGCAAAATTGAAACTAGCCTGTTGGCATGTTCGAGAAAAAGCGTAACATGGTCGTTGGAAACCAGCCGTTGGCATGTTTAGAAAAAAGCAAAACATGGTTGTTGGAAACTAGTATTTGGCATGTTCGAAAAAAAGCTAAACATGGTTTCTTGCAAAGTTACACTAGCTTATAAATACAAGCAAATTGGTTGAAGGCAAAGAACACACTACCTTTAGCTTCCACACAACAAAGCATCCCACTACCAAAGACGATGTCTATTGATTCACAAGATCATTCTAGTCATTTTCCGATGAGTCCGCGGAGTAGTGAGAAGATCGAAGAGATGATATGGGAAGAATTTAATGATCCCATTGAGGCTCAAGTTTAAGCTCAACTTGAAGAGAAGCTGCTGGCTCACCTAAGTGGTACCTCCAACCATTGTGGGGGCTATACACGCAGGTACATCAATAGAGATCATGAAGGTGACCACATTGTTTGCTAAGTATTTTCAAGCAATCCTTTATACAATGATGATCAGTTTCAGAGAAGATTTCGCATGAGGAAGCATCTATTTTTTGCGCATTATAGAGATGCTCTTTTGGTTTGGTCTCCATATTTTCGTCTTAGGCAAGATGCATTTGGCAAGGTGGGTCTATCACCATTGCAAAATGCACCGCCGCCATCCGAATGTTGGCATACGATACCCCAGACTGATCTTATGGATGAATCATTTAGGGTAGAAGAAAGCACAGCAATGGAGTGCATGATCAACTTTGTTCAAGGTGTGAGGCACTTATTTGGTCATCAATATCTCGCGTAGGCCTCTTGAAGAAGATATTCAACGTTTACATCATTTCGTGACGCACATGGATTTCCTGGAATATTGGGTAGTGTTGATTGCATGCATTGGGAATGGCAAAATTGCCCGATTTCATGGAAGGGGCAATTTACATGTGGTGATTATGGAGTACCCGACAATCATACTTGAAGCGATTGCATCGTTAGACTTGTGGATTTGGCATGCATTTTTGGGGGTCTGTTGGCTCAAACAATGACATCAATGTATTGGACCCGATCTCCATTATTCACCGATGTGCTACAAGGAAGAGAACCACCTGTTGAGTCTACAATTAATGGAAGACAATATAACATGGGATACTACCTAGCCGACGGTATCTATCTAGAGTGGGCAAGTGTTTGCCAAATCAATCACTAGACCCCAAAGTGATAAGCATAAATTATATGCACAAATCAAGAATCGCCGAGGAAAGATGTCGAACGGGCTTTTGGTGTTTTGCAAAAACGTTGGGCCATCATACGACACCCAAAGACATCTTTGGGAAAGGAAAGAGCTTTGCAGATATAATGTATGCATGTGTTATTTTACACAATATGATAGTTGAGGATGAGAGATATTCCTATAACATCCCGGATGAGAACACATATGAGCAAGGACAACTTTACGCCCAAATAATAGGGCTTGAACAGGGCCCAATATATGGATTTGCAAGTCCTAGAAAAATAGGAGCCTTCATGACCGAACAAACACATCGGCGTCTCAAGGAAGATTTAATAGAGCACATATGGCAGAAATTTAGAGGTCGGCAACAACAAGATTAGACTATACTAGCTTCGGATCGACCATGTACTTTACTAGTTTAATTTGTTTTCACCGATCCAACTTAGAATTGCTTATTTTAGAGTACTTGTATTGTAATTCATCAATGTATTAATTTGTCACCAACAAGATTAGTAGCAATACTTGTGGATTGTCATGCACGTACTAGTACTCTATGACCGAAGCACAACAAGGATAGCAAACGGGCAAGTAGAACTACGATGGTTGTCTTGTCAACGAACATTTCGCCTGTGGAGAGTTCACTTGCCTGCAGATCGGCCCGGTAGGAGGACTCCGACGCCCGCTCGGGATGCGCCGGCCGCCCGGTGGTTGACGGAAACCACGACCCTCCGGCTTAGCTTCATGAACCAGCGGCACTTTACCTGTCATAGATGGTCGTGCGGATCGAGGACGAGTGGGGAAGCCGCCGCACGAGGAGGCCGTTGATGAGGAAGCGGCGCGCCCGTAGGAGGAGAAGACGAAGCAGGGCGCCGAAGCCGGTCGGAAGACGGGCGGCGGAACAAGATTGGGGATTGAAGCATCTCTCTCCGTCTCCCAATCGTGGCCTCGCGGGGAAGGATCGAGGAGGTTGGGGAATCAGATTTTTTTTCGATGCGGGCCCCACCTTATGCAGGGTGCACATTGTGAGCCGGGTGCATCACTACTACCGTCTGTGCCATGGACCCACGTTACTACCGATTGTGGTAGTAAACATTGTGGCTGCTCTTAGTACAAGTTGGTTTTACCAACCTGGAGTGCCCTGGGCCTGGCCTGGAGGCCCCCTTTAGTCTAGGTTTGTCACTAGCCCCGTTCATATTATGGGGAAGTACCATCATGTGAAATGGGTGCATATATGTAAATGCAAAAAAAGGTGCATTAGACATTCAAATTTAAGGACAATGAATATGACTCTTCTTGTAAGTGGTGGTGAGTTAGAACATGAAATGGCATTTGGCAAGATATTGTCAGGCTAAATATTTTCTAATTTCACTGTGGGCACTGTTAAACCATATAAAAATGATTCCCCCATCTTGATTGACCTTTCAAAATAAATTCAAAAGCACATAATATTTGAAAGGAGATGTAAAGCTGATAGAGGTGATAGCATTCTTCTGTCCACTGACTTTTGTTCCAGAACAAACTTTAATGTCTTTCTCATCACATTCTCTATGAATTAGCTAAAATATATATGGAGAAAAATATCACACTTATGCATTCACTATCATTGGCTTATGCTTGAATGTAGATGATATGTGCTCTCCTGGAAATGGTCCAAGAATGGAGTTTTCTCAGTTATATCGATCTGTGTATGATCATTTGACTTGCTCTAAGACAGGGCAGTCCTTTGTTCATATGTGGGGAGGCCAAATACACCGATCAAATCATAACCTTTCTCTGGTAGATAGAAAATATTGATGCCTTTTTTACTAAATATAATATGGCGACAAAAAAGAAAGTGCCAGGGCCGGTAATCCAACATGTTACTTCTGTGATCACAAGGAATCAATCTCTCATCTGTTTTTTGAGCTATTGTTCATGTGGTTTGGTCTATATATTGTTGCATCATGTTGTGACACTAATGACAGTACATTACATGCAATTAGGAGCAGTATTGGAGGTGGATAAGTAAGACTTCAGCGCATGGTAAAAAGATTTTCATCCTGGGATTTGCTTCAATTTGCTGGGCTATAGAAATGCTCAGAAATGAGCATGTTTTGACAAGGAATTTTGCGGAGTTTTGTGCACCGTGTCCTCTTATATGAAATATATATATTGGGCAGGTCATCTGTATGTACAATGCAGGATTCAAGAAAGCCATCATTTAGAATGTAGGTATCTTGCTCATGGGTGCCACTACAGGAGGCTGGTCCTTTGCCGAACGTACGGGACGTTCGCAAAGGCCAGGGGCCTTCGGCGAAGGTTTCGCCCGAAAGCTTTTTCGAGGGGACAGTCGGCGAAGGTGCTACGGGGAATTTTTTTTTCGGCATAGGCCCTTTGCCGACTGCCGTCGAGGACCCCTTTCGTGAAGCCTTCGCCGAACCGTAAACAACCGGTCGGCGAAGAAAAGTAACCGTTAACGAACCGAAGTTTTTTGGCGGTCGTTACTCAGCCGCCCGAACACCGACGATCGCGAAGAAGCTCTTTTTTGAATTTTTTATATTTTCTAAAAAACCCTTTGTCGAACACCCGGTCGCGAAGAAGTTTTTATTTTTAAACTTTGCCGAAGTACCCTACAGCGAGGTACTTCGGCAAAAGATGGCTTCTTTGCCGAGTACTTGTCAGCCCTGTGCTCGGCAATTTGTTTTTTATTTTTTAAACCTTTGCCGAGCACCGCACATCGTGGTACTCGGCAAAGAGGTCTTCTTTGCCGAGAGCCCGAAGCAAAAACTGCCGCAAAAGCTGGGAAGGTGGCCGTTCGGGCCCCAGCTTTTGCCGAACACAAATGCAAAAACACTCGGCAAAAGGCTTCTTTGCCGAGAGCGCTCGGCAAAGAACTGAAAAATTGTAATTTTTATTTGTTTTCGCTTTCCACCTTGACAAATAAACACATATATAATATATATCACATCCATTCAATCACAGAACATATATATATATCAAATTTCACACATGCAGCACATAAAACACAACGATATATCACAGAACCCATATTAAATATGTCTCACAAGTCTAACATCATGTCCACAAGTCCAACATCTTGTCCACAATAGAAACATCAAGTACACAAATGGTCCGCACAAGTCTAACGAGTCTCACAAGTTCATTCTTCAGCGGTAAGGGTGGGAGAGGTGGATCTTGATGGTTCGGGACTAGAAGCCTTGCTCAACACCTAGAGCACCTACAGCGGCCGATTCGACCCCGCCGATCCAGAGTGGAAGCCTTGTGCAAAGAAGACAAGTGTTAGACATGATTACTTGAAAACGAAAAAATCGAAACTCTTTGCTATCATACTCACGGGAGTACCCCACCGGCCCGAAGTCCGGAAGCGCGTTTGTGGAAGCGGCCCAGGGAGCCCGGTGGCGAGAGTCAAACCCACCGCCCGGAAAGGAACCTAGTAAGCTCCTCGAACTTGGCTGCCATTGTCGCTGCGTGGCCTCCACCTCCTCACGGCGCCTCCTTTCCTCTGGCCGGGTATTGTGCTTTGCTCCCGACGTAGCCACCTTTCCTCTTCTACGAGCCCCACAACATTTAGCCGTCGTTGTTCCGCGAATGCAAACGTTACTAGGCGTGTAAATACGAATATGCGTCGAGTAATGCAAACCTCAAGGACGCCGACATGGCCCATCGCCACACTTCGGCCGAGGGGTATCGGCGGGTCCACTCCGTCCTCCGTGCTCGGACTTACGCTAGTCCGAGGCCGGAGTTGTTGATGATGCCGCCGGCAATGCCCCACCTCCCATGCTTCTTGCCACCAAAGTGGCCCATGAAGATGTCAGTATCAATGTCATGGGCGCCCGGATCGTAATCTTGCCCGTATTTCTGCGGGTGGCCGTTGTGTACTCAACGATCGGTTGCCCACACGGGTTGTTGTATGCCTCCGGCCCGTCGTTCACGTCGTAGGAAACGTCGAGGCCGCCTTGCCCTTGTGCGACATGTAGAAGGCCTGCCAGTCGCCGCAGTCTTCTTGCTGGATATGCCAGCGGTTGCGCGAGAAACAAAGGAAGAGGATTAGTGTGCTGGGTGGCTATAATAGAAGTTTTATGCCCGGTAAAAAAGAAAAGCACATACCCAGGATTCTTTGTACTGGAAGGCTCCAGCCGCCTTTGGTGGTGTGCTGGCCCCCGGCATCACCAAACGCCGGTCCCATGCGGACTCGGCGCCCTTTGCCGGTCCTCCCCGAACCACTTGTCAACCACTTGTCCGCCATTCAAATAATACTTGAAAATTCATAAAATATAGTAAAAAGATTGAAAAAAAAATTGCAAACTTCAACAACGAACTACAAGTACTGTAGCTAAGCTAGAGAAAAAGTTGAGACGGCTAAATCAAAATTTGTGCTTGCCGAGAGCTGGGACTAGGGCTGTCGGCAAAGGCAATCTTTGCCGAGAGTGGAGACTAGGGTTCTCGGCAAAGACAACCTTCGCCGAAAGCACCCTACGGTGAACACTTTCGGCGAAGCACAAATGCTCGGTAAAGTTTGGGGACACGTGGCGGCGTTTGGTGTAATAAAAAAAACACTTTGCGAGAGCTCTTTTTTTGTTCTCAGCAAAGTTTTTTTTCTTTGCCGAGGGACGGACGGCAAGTTGTCGGCAAAGGTTACGCATGGCGACGGCGTTACGGGCGGACCCGTCTATGCCGACAGCCCACCCTTTCGCCCATTAAGCCCGTCGGCGGGCTTGAGCTTCGCCCATTGTCATAGGCAAGCTTTGCCCTAGGGTGCTTCTTTTCCGAGAAACTAGTACCGGGCGAAGGGAGTCGCCCGAACGTTTTCTTTGCCTTAAAGCGGCTGTCGGCGAAGAAAATCTTTGCTGAAACTTGTATTTTTGGGCTATCGGCAAAACGCATTACCCGTCGGGCGAAGACCCAGTTTTTAGAGTTCAAGGGTGGCCCCGGACTTTATTGCAAAGACCATAGACGTTTTAGTTCATTACATCACAGCCACATGCTGGTTTTAACTTGAGCACATATGCTCCCAGAACTGAACGCGAGAAAACTAAAGTATAAGCTGATGCACAATACTCCCTCGGGATGGTATTAGAAGTCGTTTAGGACAGCGACACGGTCTCCAAAACACAACTTTGACCTCTTGTTATTATAAAAATATTTGTAGAGATGTGATATATGTATACTTTTATCAAAGTATTCTTTAAGACAAATCTACTCATATAATTTTACATTTACAAATTCAACAATTTAAAAGTTATTGATGATTTATATTCCCGATGTTTGACCCAAACCTTGTCCAAAACGACTTCTAATATCATCCCGGAGGGAGTACACAAATAGTTCCACGATCATCACATGCCGACTTTTTGGGAAGAGAAGTCGATCCACTTTCCTTCCTTCATTGCCACCACCAAGTCGTCAGAGAGCAGATTTGCAGCTTCCACCGGTGCTTCAGGACTCCAATTGTTACCCATCAGGAAGAGTGAGCCATCAGGCCTATCTAGCAGTTGTTTAGCCCAGGCAGCCTTTGTGGACCTGTGGCCAACCTTCTCAGCTAATCCAACTTCGTCTGATATTCCAGACCATGATCTTGAGGACACAGTGAAGCCCAACTCTCCAACATGACCACTACCTTCAGTAGCAAGACACCTCCATTCTTCCACAATACACCCTGAAAGCACAAACTATTCCTTAGTTTCCAGAGCCCCCACAGGGCAGCTGCACAAAAGGTGTTAATCACCATGAATCTTTTGTTACTTAACCATTTTGTACCTATTGAAATATAATCAGCACCTACTTGAATACCAAAAACTTCAGAAAGCTGACTCCACATTAGCTTAGCTACCACACAATCAAAAAAACAGATGATGTACAGACTCAGGTTCATTGCAGAAAAGGCAAGTAACATCATCAATATTTTTTTCCGAATAGCAAGATTATCTCTAGTCAGGAGTTTGTTCTTAGATAATAACCATAAGAAAAATGGACTCGAGGGGGAATTTTGAGAGACCACAGTGCAGGTATGTGTACTGGTACAATCCCCCTAAAGTTAATAACTTTGTACAAAGACTGAGACGAGTACACCCCTTTAGAGTCAAACTGCCAGATTAAAGTATCTTCATCATTAGAAAAGGTAATGGTTGAAGCTAATTGCACTATTTCTAGCCAAAGATTAAGAAGCCTGTCATCAAAGCATCTTCTAAAAGTACACTTGAGCTCTATGCCATCCCAAAGAGACTCAACAGTACCACTCTTCTCATTTACTAAGATGTATATATCCCAGTACTGAATGGATAAGCTGGAAGAACCCAACCAGTTGTCCTCCCAGAATTTGCACTTCTTCCCATTGCCTATCATATCTATATCCCAAGTTTCCCGTAGTGAGCAATCCATGTGACGAAGGTACAGGCTGGTCGTCCACAGAGATGGAGAAGATTGAGGAGAAGACCAAGGAAATGCCAAACGAGAAATACACATATAACCTGCTGTGGAAACATGGAGCGCGCTAGCCCCTTCTAAACGTCCTCTATAATCTGTAATCAATAAAGTCTAGGGCCTATATGTAAAAAATAAGGAATAACAACGCACCACTGGGAAGTGAAAATTCCCTGACTGTGCAAGGGGCATATAGGGAACAATTGATAAAATGAAGTTAAATAGAGGAGTGTACACCGTATCTCAGCTTGAAGTGCCACGAAGAACATAACATGCCGGCACTAACCAAAAAAAAAAAGTGAAACAAAATCATGTCCCCATTATTTCCAAGGGTGAACACTTCGCATCCTCAGTCTACTACTGTCCTCTGTAGACAATAGATAATGAAACAAAGCATAAATTACCTATTGCCCAATTTCAGAATATATACAAACAGCCCTATTGTAAGGACTATAACCCGACTAATGACAAATTCCACACGACTCAATTGAAAGCAAATGAAAAAAACAATACATAAAATAGACTACATGCATGCGTCTGAATAGTAGATGTGCTTAAATATATACAACCCTAGAAGCCGATTCAATTGCCACCGTGGCTCGCCAGCCCGTATGTCCTCCTCCAGTGGCCGGGGGTGGCAACGCCGGCAAGAAGCACCGAGCACCGAGCCTTCCCAGAGCGGAACAGTGGTCTGAACATTGTCGGCGCGGTGGTCTGGTCATAGCTAGGTAGTCAGCGTGGACAACCCATGTGATCTGCAAATGCACGAGAGAGAATTTCAAGTTGAAGATACGAATTCTGAAATATAATTACTGTTTAGGTATATGAATGTAGAAAGCAAGAGTACGACTGTACTTACCTTGCAATATCCATTGCCCATGTCCTCAACGAGGCAGCCGGATGGAAGCATCCTGCAGAGTGTGGCTGACAGGCGGTCCAAGAATACTGTCGACAGACACGCCCATCACAGCCCACAGCCACTCCGCCACTGGCTTGGTATACCTCAGAAAGTTCATTCTGCGGTGGAGCGCATGTGGTGACTGTTCCTGCAGCTCTGCGATCTGCAATCGACCGTTGTTCCACAAAGTCAATTTGATGAAGAACACGGAAGGAATACAACGTTGGCTAAAAACACAGATGTACGAATGGGATACGCATTGCCAACCCAACTCACCAGCTGATACTTGATGACGAATCCTTCCGAGCAGCAGAACCGACACTAGGAGTGCCTTCTTTTGGTACCCCAGGTAGCTTAGTGTGTCCCCGTGTAGGGTGGATAGCCAAAGCTCCCCCTTGCGGAGGTAGATGGTCGCCGTTGTGGAGGACAAGGTTGGCCATCGCTTCGTTGTTTGTGTTCCTCGACGAGGAGTCAGTTGCGGCGTAACTCCGCAGGATGGCCGAGGCCTCCAGCGCCGCCATCCTGACGGTAGGCTCGGTGTCACCGGAGCCATGCGTCACAATGGCGACAATGGAGATGCCGCACAGGAGTCATTTTATAGTCCGTCTGCCTGACAAACAAGGAAATTTGTCCAGCTCAATACAAGGGAATTAGGTCAGAGGTATCTTGATGAAACAGCTACACAGCTAGCACCATATATATGATTGTGCAGATAAAAAAGATTTCTCCTGCTAGAATATCTTGTGCAGATATCTTCTGCTGGAATATGGATATCATTTTACACATCTAGATATCTTGTTGTTATAGCAGCATAAATGTGCAGATCAAAAAGATCTCTCTCCTGCTCGAATACAACTATGGATATGTGCCTACATTCATTTTACCTTCATCTATCTATAAGATAAATGTGCAAATATCTGCTGACACAGCAGCATAAATGTGCAAATCAAAATAGATTTCTCCCACAAGAGGAATACAACTTAGGTCCGCGCCTACATTCATTTTTACCTAGAAATGTGTTAAGAAAAATAATCATATGTGACTCCACATATTTTAATGCGTCAATAAATGACCATGAAAGAAGTTGTTCTGATTTATGATTAAGCCCTTGTTGAGGATATATTGGTGCACAAGCTACCTGCAACGACAGTTCACGTGCACACTGCACGCTCCCTAGGACGCCCACACATGCACATTTTGTGCTTGCGGCGTCCAGTAGAAACGGTCAACAACTGCATGTAAACTTGTTTTGTATAAACATTCAAGAAATCAACATGAAACATTTGTTGGCTCTATTTCTACATGTTAGCACATACCGGTTGTTCCTCCTGCTCTTCTCCCTCGTGATCGCCAAGCTCACAACTCTATTCGCGCTCACTTACTCGCGACAACAATGTATGTCTCCATTGATTTAATTTGATCCATTCGGTTTTTCTATCAAGGACCTTCCCACCCAAATAGAGATCCTCCTGCCTGTGTAACAGCAGTCGAAAAACTATATCCTCAGGCATCCTCAACATGGGAGACATCACCAATAATTAGTTTTTCTAGATTCGAATACTATCTCGTTTTAGTTCATGATTTCACACATTAGACTAGAGACCTCCCCCTTATCGCGTAAATTAAGTCTCTTCTGCAATGCTTACTCGAATGTCATGGCTATGTCAATATTCAATTCCCACTCCCACCATGTGTCGTCACCTCGCAGCCCATGGCGTAGCCTTTAGGCTCTCTTGACTATAAACCTCTTCCCATAACGGCAAACCGGTCGCATCCCGCGCACCCTCAATGTCATGCTAGGACAGTGGCAATTGCACTCCCTTCCATCTCATGCTTTGCGTCCCACTATCTTATGGTCATCAACAGTGCGGACCCGTCTTCCTGTGGTGGGTCTAGGGAGGGAATGATCAGATCTTGTTGCATCGACCACGATGGCGCCCTTGTGACAGCGGTTGAAATCTCATGTTTGGTTTTGGAAATTGATGACACACTTGTGGTACTAATCCTTTGCTCTAAGTGCATGACTTGAGATAGGATTAGATAGATGACAAGGAGCATGATGATCATGAACATGGACACTGTCGGTGGACTTGATGGATCGTCAAGCTCGGTGATCGGCTTGAGAGGAACCCGGGAGATCAAGGCAAAGGTATCTTGATAGGGTTTTCCTTTTAGTGATCAAGACACGATAGAGCGTGTGATCACATTATAGGATAGATAGCCGACTATCAAGAGGGAATGCCACGACAATCCTTTGGTGAAGTGCTTCTAGGTCCAATCGACTTGCATATTGCATTTAGGACAATGAGAGCACTAACTTCGATCTTGCCTAACTTATCGACGAGCTAACATGCATGATAACGTGATCATCTTGGACGTGTTGGCAACCTATGGCAAGAGGTGAAGCAAAGTTGAAGCAAAGAGCAACGAAAAGATGAAGACTTGCTGATTCCGGGCTGACCGGACGCACCGTCCGGAGGCTCCGGTCAGTGCGTCCGACAGAGAGCTCTGCAGACGGAATTTTGCCGGACGCGTCGACCGGACTCGCGACTGGACTCGCTGGTGAGTCCGGTCGGTGCGTCCGGTCAGCGCGCAGACAGCCCAATTTGAAGGCCAAAGGCTCTATCTCGTGAGTGGGGCTATATATATGGGTTTGCCCGGGTCCTAGCCCCCTCTCTTGCACATTTGAACACTCTAACTTGCTAGTGAGCTTGTGAGACTCCTCTCCACTCATCTCTCCATCCATAACTCGAATTCTTGGTGAGATTGAGAGTGATAGAAGTGCATTGCATCGTCGGTTGCATTCTAGAGGCACTTCATCCTTGGAGAAGCCGCGGGATTTCGTTTCTCTTGGGAATTTGCCCGGTTCCCTAGCGGCTTGGAGCAAGAGGTGGTGTTGAGCTCGATTGGAGCTTGTCCGAGGCCACACCGGTGGACTTGTGAGGGGTTGAGCCTTACCCCGCGGGAGGTACGCGAAAGGCATCACTAGTGGATTGCTCGTGGCTTGTTGGACCCTCTCTTGTGATCGTTTGCTTGAGCTCCCATGGGGGATTTGGCACCGACCATTAAGCTTAGCAACCGTCAAGTGAGTGTGTCGCCACAACGGGGAGTAGCGTGCCGGCAAGCACGTGAACCTCGGTGAAAAATCATCGTGTCAATTGTGTGCTTGCTCGTTGGAGATTTTATATTGATCACGGTGATTGGCTTCCACCCCTACACTTCATCATCGGTATATCGATCACTCTCTATCATTTACATTGATATTCTTGTGTAGAATTGCCTAGGTTGTTTAGTTGCTTACCTTGCTAGAATTGTGTAGCTCCTAGTTGTTGTTCTAGTTAGAATCTCTTGTCCACCTAGGAGTAAATTAGCGACATAGCCTTTGTTGTGATTAGAGACAATAGAAATTGACTTGTGGCTTGCTTAGCTAATTCGTAGCATCGCTTATTTAGCTTCGCCATCTTATTGTCTAATCCGTTTGTTTAGTGTTGTTGCAAGAAATTTTAATAGGCTATTCACCCCCTCTAGCCATTAGGACCTTTCAGCGGTGCGTGGATGGGCTCAGCGAGCTTATCCATGGTTTTATCTATCTGATTATTAATTGAGGCTCACAATGCGCCAACCACCCCTTCCCTCCCCCAGCGACCGGTTCCCTCTTCCTACAGACATGGCGACCTAGCCCACCTTCTCCCTCTCCCCTATTGACAACCTAGCTCCAAGGCCCTATCGAGGAAGAACAAGATATGACAGCGGCTAGGGTTTCAACAACGGCAATAGCTATGGACTTCATTGGGAGGTTGGGTCCGCGAGGCTGTTAGGAGCACTAGCGGCGATATAGGGCTCGGGCCATGTTGTGGGGTGTTGTGGTGGTGTTCGCTCCATGGTGGCAGCGAGTATAGGGTCACGATAGGGGAAGAAGGAAGCGGCTGCCACAAAGCTCCGGCGAGCCCCTAGCGACGCGGCGGCGGTGGGAGGTGGTGGGCGGCGGGCTTCGCCAACGGCTCTAGCGGCGGTCAGGGCGAGCAGCCGTGGTGGGGCGGAGCCCTCCTGCTGGTGTCTAGCGATGGAGATCTGCTGGCGCAGTGCCCAGCGGCTGCATGTGCTTTCGAGTTTCTTTTTCGTGAGTTCTTGCGAAAGTGGAATGGCCAAATGGTGAAGGGTTGCTGAGGCAGCTTGTTTTAGTAGGCTCAATATTTAGCATTTTAGTTGCCGCACATTGTCTGTTTTGGCACGCGGTCCTAACACCCACACCACGTCCGCGCCTACCTCTTCGACGACACATCGTTAGTGGTTTTGGTTAGGTTACAATGACACTTTTTTGTCTAAAATCTTTTGCCGACACTTTTTGGGTTGGAAGGAGAAATGCCAACATATAACATTTAGGCGTACATCATTAATTATTGCCGACAATTTTCATGACGCTTAAAAGAACATACAATTGACAACACATAATGTTGTGTAGTCAAAACCTGTGATTTCGAACACATAATATAGGAAAAAGTAGGTCATGGTTTAGGGCACCGATAAAATCTCATCTGATGCATGGACAGCGACGCAGCTTCCAGGCTATATGGCTCGAGCCAAACTCGGCGGACTTGTAATAAGGAAATAAACTACGTGCCCAACTCAGCTATATTACCTCGGTCCGAAAAAGCAAGCAATCTTAGATTCCCGATCGTGGAGTTAGCAGAGAACAAAAAATAGGGCGTGTTATGACAAGAAATTAATCAACCACTCTTTTTAAATTTTTTTGTGCAGTGTGTCTTCTTATGTGAAATATATTGACAGGTCTGTATGTACAATGCAGGATTCAAGGAAGCCATCATTCAGAATGCAGATGTCTTGCTCAACGGAGCAATCCAGGTGACCAAGGCACGGGCGCTGGTCGACTACCTCAGAAGTATACCACAGAGACGTTGAAAATTGAGGAGAAGAACGAGGAAATGCTAAACGAGAAATACAAATATGACCTGCTTGAAACATGGAACCCCTTCTAAACTGCCTCTATAAATCTGTAATCACTGAAGTCTAGGGCCTAGATATATGTAAAAAATAAGGAATAGCCCACTACTGAAACTGGAAATTCCCTGACGGTGCGACGTGCATATAGGGAACAATTGATAAAATGAAGTGTTAAACTCAACAACAAATAGAGGAGTGTGCACCATACATCAGCTTGAAATGTCACGAAGAACACAATATGCTAGCACTAACCAAAATTAACAAAAGAATGAAGAAGAAAATCATGTCCCCATTATTTCCAAGGGACAACACTTCGCATCCTCAGTCTACTACTGTCCGGTGTAGACAATAGATAATGAAATAAAGCATAAATTCCCTATTGTCCAATTTCAGAATACAAACAGTCCTATTGTAAGGACTATAACCTGACGTCTAATGACAAATTCCACACGACTCGATTGAAAGTAAATGACCAAAAAATAAACTAAACTAAAATAAAATAAATAGACTGCATGCATGCGTCTGAACAATAGATGTGCATATACAGCCCTTTGTTTTTCTTTAGAACACGGAGTAAAATCCGCTGCCATTGCCATCGATTATTCAGCAGGGGGTCTTCAAATACGTATCCCAACACACGCCAGAAGGGCTGGAGGAGGAGGCTACACGTCCGGTGGTGGAAGCACTGAGCTAGAGCCTTCCTAGAGTGGAATAGTGGTCTCATCATACTTCGCGTGGACAACCCCTGTGATCAGCAATGCACGATAGAATTTGGAGTTGAAGATCTAAAATTCTGAAATATAATTACTGTTTATGGAGGGATATGATTGTAGAATAAGTCAGAGTTGGACGCAAGCAGCCTGCAGCGATGTGGTTGACTGGAGGTCCAAGGATGTCGTCCACGGACACGTCGCCACTACCCCTCCGCCGCCACTCGCTTTGTATATACCTCAGAAACTTGGCCTTGTTTAGTTGGCAAGAAAGTTGCCAAAAACTTGAAAATTTTTAGACTCTCTCCCCATCACATCATATTAAATACATCAAAAGACATATGTTCGGAGCATTAAATGTAGGTAAAAAAAGTTACTAATTACACAGTTTAAATGTACATTGCGAGATGAATCTTTTGAGCCTAGTTACCCCATGGTAGGATAATATTTACCGCGAACAAACGAAACGTGCTACAGTGTGCTACAGGAGTTCGGAACAGTACTTTTGGCAAATATTTTGCCATCTAAACGAGGCCTTGATTCTGCCGTTAAGCAGACATGTTGACTGCACCTGCAGCTCTGTGTTCATCAGCAAGTGCTCGATCGGTGCTCCACAAAGTCAGTTGAATGAACAAAACAGATTGGATATAACCTTGGATAAAATCCTAGATGTATGAATGGGAATATGCATGTGAACCCATGGTGCACCGAGGGGGTGCCTTCTTTTTGGTACCCAGGTAGCTCGCGCCTCCCCATCGGGATGGACAGCCACAGCGGCTCCCCCTTGCGGAGGTAGACGGTGGCGGCAAGAGCACGAGGGGACGCGCTGAGCTACATGGGGTACCAAAAGAAAGCACTCCGCCGGCGAGGAGCTCGAGGTGTGTTCCTCGACGAGGAGTCAGTCACAGCGTAACACCACCCGCAGGATGGCCACAGCTTCTGCCGTCGCGTTCCAGATGGTCAGCTTGGACTCACCGGGCTAGGGCCTTGCGTCACAATGTTGACAATGGAGACGCCGCAAGAGTCATTTTATAGCCTGCCTGCCTAACAAACATGGAAATTTTTCCAGCTCAAAATTAGGGATCCTATTTAGGTCAGAGGTATATCTTGATCACACAGCTTGATCCATAATTGTGCAGATCAAAAAAGATTTTTCCTCTTGGAATACAACTATGGATACGCGCTACATTCATTTTACCCATCTATAAGATAAATGTGCAAATATCTTGTTGACACACCAACATAAATGTGCATATCAAAAAAGATTTCTCCCGCTAGAATTACACACCAGCATATAAATGTCCATATCAAAAAAAGATTTCTCCCGATGGAATGACACACCAACGTAAATGTGCAGATCAAAAAAGATTTCTCCCGCTGGAATACAGCTGGGGTGCGCCTCTAAATTGATTTTACAAGGACAAGTGTCAAGAAAAAAATCATGCGACACCAGTATATTTTGATGCGTCAATAAAAGACTATTAAAGAAGTTGCTCTGATTTCTGCTTAAGCCATAATATCTTTTGCAGGCAACCCATCGAACACGGGGGAAGATAACAAGGCAAATTACGTGCCACTGCACCCACCCATCTATAAGATAAGAATGGTTACATTTCCATCCATGAGCAGTTTGGGGGTAATTTGTCATATTACTAATAATCATACTAGACAAAAAAAAATTGTTCAATAGGTTATATAAAATTGGGGCTATATAATGCCACCATTGTCCCAAATTGTGCAAATAACCACCAAGGGAAGGGCCTAAACCGCCAAGGAAATGACAAAGCCATATGCCGTCAAGGATACTCTTTGGTGGTTTAGGCACTCAATGAGGATTGGCGGTCAGGCTATTGGGTCAGCGCAGCTGGCAGTTCACGTGCACACCGCGCGCTCCACAAGATGCCCACACACGCACATTCTATGCTCCTGGCGTCCAGTAGAGGCGGTTAGCAACCACATGCAAATTTGTTGTATAAACATTCATGAGATCAACACAAAACATTTGTTGGCTCCATTTCTACTGTTTTTTTTTCTTGTGTGTGTGTGTGTGTGGGGGGATGGCACCATTTCTACGTGGTATCATTTAGCACTTCCTCTCTCCCTCGCATTTCGCCTCTCTTGCATATCTCTGTTCGCCCACTTAATCACAACAACAATGTCTCCTTTGAGTTTGATCCATTCGGTTTTACTATCAAGGACTTTCCCACTCAATCGGAGATCCTCCGTGTAACAGCGTGGCAAGTTGTATCCTCTGGTATCCCCATCGTCAAAGGCTCTGGTCACCGCCACACTTATTGTCGACTTGTGGCACCAATGAAGTCTAGGGCATCCGGGATGCCATGCCCTTCAAATGACGCGAACCAAAGTCAACATCGACATCGTCTCCACGAAACCGTCCTCACCGACAAAGTTAAAGGGGATTAAAACATCTACCAAGGATTTCCTCAAATAAGTTATTATATATGTTTTATTGCATTACCAGAAGTTGTCACCTGTCCAACATATCTAAATATTTCTATTCAATATTGGTTTAGCTTGAGTTTTAAACATAAGATTAAATAATCTTTTTGTAGATAATCTTAGTGATTACAATTCAATCCTTTAACAATATAATACCCCCTTTTTTACCTCGCGGCAACACGCTGGGAATACCTTTAGTATTCTTTGTAGGCAATATAGATAACAAGGCAATTTATTGCTATTAAAAAAGATAACAAGGCAAATTAGTTACCACTGCGAACACCCATCTATAAGATAAAGAAAAAGGTTCGGTTCCCATCCATGAGTAGTTTGGGGCAACTCTTTGTTATCGCTTGGTGCAAGCTTTTTGCAATAGTTCTAGTCAAAAAAATTGTTCATCAGGCGCGGTTAAATAAAAGTGCAGCTATATGCAAATTTGTTGCTTTTTAATGCCCTAATTACGACCACATAACTAACCCTTCTCGGGAAGTGGAAGTAACCGCTATCAAATAACAAATACTCCATGGTAGCCGAATACCATCCTGAACCTTGCTCGATCAATTATTATATGTGAAATTTATAGTGCTTGGAAAAATGAGAGCCATCCATTTTAATAGATCTAATGATTATAAAATAAAAAAGAACCAATACAAAAAAGAGGTGAAAGCAAGTTTCTTCTATCCCTTGGTTGTGCGAACACATGGTTGATTTAGGTCACATGTGTTTAGTTTTGTGATTGTCAACAGATCAACATTTTAATTCTATTTTTCTTTTATCTTTTATGCTTGGCTATGTTCACCGGCACACGTGGAGTGTGTCGAAGACATATCTCTTGGTTCGTGTTGTGCGGGTGTGGAGCTCGGAGATGGTAGCTGACGGCGAGATGAAGGAGCCAAGGAGGACGGTCGGGCCGACGGACCGCTGGAGGTGAAGGACGGACGTGAGGCTTGGACCGAGGGACCGGATCGTTGGGTGGCTAGCCATCTTGGCTGACATCCGGGACATCGACAAATGCAAGAGGACGTGGTAGGACCGCGCCCGATCGGGTCAAGACGGGCGAAGCGTGCAGCGCGTAGCGGGGAGCTTCGGATGACTTGGCGACTTCGGGCGATCAAGACGGTGATGACACGCGTGTCGAGGAGGTTTGGTGATTTGTCCTCAAAACCATCGGTGCGGGTTTCGTGGTTTGGACCTCAAAACCACAGCGCTGGTTTGGTGGTTTGGGCCTCAAAACCATCGGCGGGTTTCACGGGTTTGGGCCTCAAAACCCGGGTGGACGTTCCGGTGGTCGGAAGGACGGCTGGCGTGGCGGCATCTAGGAGACGCGCGGGAGCGACGTTACTGGATGAGGAGGCGCGGTGGCCGTCGGATCGACAAATTATCTAGAGTCGACCAAAATAGCCCTAGGGTTAGAAGATCGACTCATGTATCTTAGGGGTAGTTTAGGAAGAGAGAATATTGGACTATTTAGTGGATGCTTACCCCTCCATCCCATCTTGCCTCTTTCATTTTCGTTTTTATTTTTCCTCATTTTTATGGTTCTTGTTTAGAGGTCTAAGAACAAATTTGTGGATATTTTGTGCTGTGATTTTCGTTCGTAGGAAGAGTGGCCCTTAATCCACTCATGCCCTCCAGGATTTGTCACTTTGATTTGTGATTTTCGGGTCTGTGTTCTTAGCTATTTTTCCCCATTTTCGTCATGGCTGTGATCTGATTTTTGCCGGTGATTGGATGCGTTCCAGCCAATGATTTCTTAGGGATTAGTTCGTAGCTAGGTGAATTTCATCTGTGCGAATTTTGGCTTCGATTCATAGAGTTTCTGACCGGATTCGGTTGTTTTTGGGATCAGGCGTTTCTCTGTTCTTCGCTCGTGCGGTCTGGAGAGAAGCTGCAGGCTTTTCTCGTGTGCGCTAGCTTCGTGTCCCCAGCTTCAATCTGGTGCTTGCCCTTCAATCAGCGAACTGCAGCAGTCCGGTTTTCTATTCGATTCTCTCTCTGTTTGTGTTGTGCAGATTAGCACCAGACGCTATCATCTTCGAGCAGGCCTGGCGCTCGCCATCATCGAGCAGGCGTCCGTGAGAATCCGGTCACATCAGGACTGCAGCGGTCAGCACCGAGAGCTCATCCTCTTCCTATCTGCACCGTTCTTGAGGTAGACAGCAGGTTCAGAGTAGCAGTAGTGCGTGCGTCTAGTGTTCATGAGCATCAACGTAATTTGCATTGCTAATCACATGAGATGTCTCTTTCTAGCTGTAGTGCTTGATTTGTTTATTCAAGAATGCATCTAGCAGCAGCAGCTTCTCCCTTGATACACGTGCAGGTTCTCCTTGATGCTGATCGTGTTGTGCTCTAGTTCATAATTGAATCTGTATGCAGGTCCAGTAATTCATTGTCCAGCTCTAGCATTTGTGTTTGGGCTCCAGTGAGCTTTTGCTCGGTTCAGACATAGTGCTTGATGTTTTCTGCAGCTTAGTTCATTTGCTTGCTGTCCGAATTTCTAATCTATTTCTAACAAGCTGCCCTTGCCTATTTGTGATCCGGTTTGCAATCCGGTTCTTGCGTTGGCTTTCTATCAATCCGAGGAATTTTCCTAGGTACTCTCGTCCACGAGTTGGCGTTGGTATTTTAGTTTCGGGAACTCACTTCTTCTCTATAGAAGTTGAGTGACTTTTTTTTAGTCCTCGGTTCGACATTTGCTCTTTCGGCGGTGGTGCGATAGTTTGAGGTGTCCCGCTGTGTTCCTAGGGAACATCCACCCAATCATTTGGGTCGTGGGACATCTCGGGTCTCTCTTTGACGTGACACCTTGCTACCGATTAGGACAGTCTCAATGGGAGTTTCATAGGTGTTTCATGCACATTAAATAGGGTGCCACATCAGCAAAAGTTCACTTTTTGCATGAAACTCGAGGAGAGAGAAGGGAAAAAGTTTCATCTTGGTGAAACTCTTTTGGCACACATACCAACTCTCTATGAGTCATGGAATTAAATGCATATGAAACTTTAGAATGAAACTTTGCATTGAGGGAGGGTGTTTCATCTAAGTTTCATTTCATCTTATAGTCTTGGAAAGAGTGCAATGAAACTCTCCATTGAGACTGGCCCTAGCACGTGTGTGTTACTCGTCTCCCGCTTGAGTTTGTTTTTGAGGGTTGGGGTTGAGCCGATGACCCGAAAATGAAAAGGAAAAATTGAGGCTCCCATTCCCCCTCCGGTCACCGTTTCGGGTCCTCCAGGTTGCACAAAACACAGCTGGAATTCTCTAAACATAAATCTTGAACCTGTCGTTATGCTCATGCAAGCTAGATCAAACTTTGGTAGTATTATCTTCAGAGAAATTATGATCACTGCCTGCTAGATTATTTGGAAAAATGAGGAACAACATCATTTTTGACAATAGACAGAAAAGCCTTTCAAGATCGAAAAAGATTATTCATGGAAGAATTGGATTTAGTTTGCACTAAAGCCAAAGGCAACAAGAGTTTACTTCTTAGTATCTGAGAGAGAACCTTATGTAATACTTTTTGCTTTTCCTTTTGCTTTGAGCCTAGCTGCTTAACATTATTGTAATCCCATTCTTTCATTTAATTGAAAAAGGGGAGACCATGTTTCGATCAAAAAAAAAAAGAACCAATACAAAAGAACTTAGTTGTGGACCAAATATGAAGAGTAGAGCAATACTTTCACAATCTCTAGTCTGCTCACTGCAGGCTCGTGGTTGCACTTCTAAGTTCCAACTGTAGAACAGAACTCCTATGGCACTCGTCGACACCACTGCTGCCGCGCGAAGTAGCATCCCAACGCCTTGCCTGAACCTTCCTTACTTGACTCCTTTCACAGCAGGGTCAATGCGTCCCAGTCCCATCTACCACATGCACAGTTAGCCAGTTAACCCAATTCAGTCCCTCACCATCTCTGTGTTTCTCCAACTCAGTCCCAGTCCCATCTACCACACTGCGAACAAGCAAATGATCAGAAATTCAGAGTTCAGGCCAGCCAACAACAACATTTCCAATCCTTTCTCCCTTCTCTTCGATTTGGAGCAGCACCGAGTCCCCGGTGCTATGCTAGGTGGGCCATTCAGATGGGCCAGCTCTTGTATAGTAGGAGTCTGTGGGAAGATGGCGACCCCGGAAGTCCGGCAGCAGCAATTACCACAACACAGCTGGCAGGGCCGGCTCTATAATTTAAAGGGCCCTTGGGCAATGGTGGCGTTTCTTAACGTAAAACAGAATGAGTTTTACAAGCGCACGGAAATGTCGCGTTTTAGCTTTCATCCTGAAGCATTTAAGGTATCGTATTTCCACATGCAACGGTTGTATAAATTTCTCTTAGCTAGTTCACCTAGGATAACAAAAGAGAGAAGACAAGAGTAGCAAGGTCTTCTAAGGTAGAGATTCTAGATAAGATACCTCTACCACTATCTACTTACCGGGCACGGATAACACTTGTTTGCCAAGCATTGCTGGCCTACAGCTCTCGCCCGAACACTAACACACGATGGATTATAAGGTGATGACGGGGCTGTCGCCACCTGCTGCCTACCACCTCAATCATGCGAGTTCGAGGCAAATGAAGGTAGCCTCTAGCATAGACACCACATCTACGTTATTTACTACTACTCTATCATTGATCAGGGTGACCCATCATGTGAGGCCCTCTACCACCGCCACAAGGACGAATGACGAACCAACAAGTAAATAGCATCCGCCACTATACCTCAGCTTGAAGTGTCACGAAGATTTGCCTTGGTTATCCACAGAGCAAAGCCTTCTTCAAAGATTTTATTTACCCAATGGCTAGACAACTTTGTGTAATTTTTTTAATCTTTTTTGTATCCTTTTTGGTTTCCTGAACTTTTTGTTGTAAATTTTTGCTCGTTTAATTTTCAATAAAAGCACAGTAGGGGCGCTTTGCCCCTCCTGTTTCCCTTCAAAAAAAAAAAAAGTGTCACGAAGAACATAACATGCTGGCACTAACCAAATTTAAAAAAAAAATAAAAAAGAAAATCATGTCTCCATGGAGAACACTTCTCATCCTCAGTGTGTTGACAATAGATAATAAAATAAGAGATTTGTTACTGTGCTTGGAAGAAATCGGTGGTTCCTCCCACTAAAAAATTATTTACAGTAGATATTAATTTATAGTTAAGGGTAGTTTAGTACTTTTCCTACCGTGCGAGAATCTCTAGCTCCCCCACCCAATCCCACTAAGAGCCTGTTTAGTTCACAAAGAGTGAACCAAAAAATGTTACCCATCACATCGAATCTTTTTGACGCATGCATGGAGTATTAAATATAGGTAAACAAAAAAATTTAGGTAAACAAACAAACTAATTCAACAGTTTAGGTGAAAAATGTGAGACGAATCTTTTTAAGCCTGGTTAGTCTAGGGTGGGGACAATAATTATCAAATACAAACAAAAAGTGCTAAACTACCCGAACCTAAAATATTTCACCAACTAAACACATATTGTCTTGCGTCATCACTTACAGGAACATCGGGAGTCAAGGAGCGGACGGAACAGAGGCGCGTGGCCACCCGGGGAAGGGAGAGGAACATATCGAGGAGTCAAGAGCAAGGTGTGGAGGCCGGCCAAGAGGGGGAGCTTGCCTCTAGGGCCCGTGAGGGCTAAGGCGGCGATTGCAAGACAAGATACGGTGGCCACGAACAAGGTTGAGCATGGCAAGCACGGCGACGGGCGACGGCGAGGAGCACCGAGTGTCCAAATGAAGAGCTTGCGCCCCGACGAGGCACCCGATCGATGTTGATGGACTTCTTCTTCTTGAAAATGCGACGTGCTCTGCTTTTTGATCAATGGTTGGTTTGGATATGGGTTTGGATATGGACCGGTATAACAGTGGACAACTAACCCATGACGAACTCAAATGTCAATCGATGATGATTTCCGTCAGTCCAGCAGAAGTATGACATGAGATACACGACAGATTATTTGGTCGTCATGGCAAGTTAATCGTGACTATTTTTGACTGTTTATGACCAAACTGATCGTCATGTAAAGCACCATTCCTTGAGCCAAGACATCAAGCGAATTTGTGAATGGATGCACATAGCAGGGTAGTTGCAGGTGCGTGTATCGTTAATATCTTGGTCACTCATGCCAGTGACGGCGTTCTTGACACCCTCGATGTTGGCTGTGTAGCTGAAGGTGCATGAATCATTGATCTCTTGGTCGCTCATGCCGGTGACAGCGTTCTTGACATCCTAGACGCACATCGGTTTACTGCATGACATGTTGTACCTGTGAACCGCCCTGTTCGTCGTGCGCCACATCATCCTTACGCTGTGCATGGCATGTGTGGCACACGGTGAGGACAAACTCGTTGAAGCGGCCGAGACATGCGTACCGCCAGGAGTGCACACAAGTTCAAGGCCACGGGTTCACATAAAAAGACAGTGAACCCACAACTTAAGTTCCTCCATATTGGTTCTTGTATTATAGCCATCCGATCTATCATAATGGAAGACTCTACTCTTTCGAAACGCTGTAAAATTTCACGTGAAATAAAACATAAATTCCTTAGTGTCAAATTTTAGAATACAAACAGCCCTACTATATTGTATAAGGACTATAACATGATTAATGACAAATTCCACACGACTCGATCGAAAGCAAATAAGCAAAAACAACATAAATAGACTAGACTACGCCTGCGTCATGAACAGCAGACGTGCACATACAGCCCTTTATTTCTTCAGAACACGCGCATCCTAAGAAGCCGCTGCCATTGGCATCGATTATTCAGCAGGTGTCTTCAAGGACTGTATCAGAATGTTTATTTCTTCAGAACAGTAGACGTGCACATACAACCCTTTATTTTTTTTAGAATGTACAGCGAGGTATTGGCTCTGCCTCTGCAGCAGCGACGTGAACCAATGTTGCGCGCCGAGAGCCTTCCCAGAGCAAAACAGTGGCATGCATGAACATGGTTGGCACGGTGGTCTCATTGTACTCCGCATGGACAACCCTTGTCATCTGGATTTGTAAGAGTGAATTTCAAGTTGAAAGATCTAGAAGGATATGAATGTAGAATAACCAAGAGTAGGATTGTATATGTACTTACCTTGCAATAGCCATTGCTCAAGTCCTCAACGAGGCAGCTCGACCCTGACGAAAGCAGCCTGCAGCGATGTGGCTGACTGGCGATCCATGGATGCCGTCCACGGACACGTCCATCACAACCCACTGCCCCTCCGCCACCCGCTTTGTGTACCTTAGGAAGTTGATTCTGCGGTTGAGCGGACGTGGCGACCGCACTTGCAGCTCTGCATTCATCTGCAATTGCTCGATCGGCCGATGCTCCAAAAAGTCAGTTGAATGAACAACACAACACAGATAGGATACAGCGTTGGCTAAAAAACACAGATATGTACGAATAGGAGGACATGCATGCGAACCCAACTCACCAGTTGAGTCCGTGAGCCGAAAATGCCACCCGAGATGGCACCATTGGTGGTCACACCCGCGACGATGCCAGGGAACAGCTCGGTCCAGCACTTCTGATGGACAAACAACACAAACATTTAGCATTGCGATAGTTGCAGGAAGACATGGATAGGAGAATATGTGCGTAGATGTGTACCGAATCTCTAAGCATGGCGACGAGAGTGCTTTCTTTTGGTACCCCAGGTAGCTCAGCGTGTCCCCGTCGGGGTTGGGGAGCCACAGAAGCTCCCTCTTGAGGAGGTAGATGGTCGTCGTTGTAGAGGACATGGTTGGCCATCGCTTCGTCATTCGTGTTCCTCGACGAGGAGTCAGTCGCGGTGTAACTCCACAGGATAGCCGTGGCCTCCGGCGTCGCCATCCAGACGGTAGGATCGGCCTCATCGGGGCCATGCGCCACAACGGCGACTATGAAGATGACACAAGAGTCATTTTATAGCCCTACAGAGATGCCACAAGAGTCATTTTATAGCCCGTCTGCCCGGCAAACAAAGAAATTTTCCATGTCAATACAAAGGAATTAGGTCAAAGGTATCTTGATGACACAGCTAGCACCATGATTGTGCAGATCAAAAAAGATTTCTCCTAATAGAATACAGCTATGGATATGTGCGCCTACAATCATTGTACACACATCTATAAGATAGATGTGCAGATATCTTGTTGATATACAACAATATAAATGTGCAGATCAAAAAGATCTCTCTCTGGCTCGAATACAACTATGGATATGCGCCCATTCATTCATTAATTATATTATTTTTACTTCGAAGGACAAGCTGTATAAACTCAAAGCTTAGTTGTTTCATTCTTCATGGTCTTTCCCATGTAAACATCCAGCTACCAGGAAAAGCTTCAAAATGTACTTTTAGTAGCAGCTTTTTTTTTATTATATAGAGCCAGGTAGCCCTTCTTCTTTGCCCCCACATATGGTCAGCCTTTTTCCATAGTAGTTGGATGCTTTTTTTTTCCTAAAATATGTTTTAAATGCAGCGAAATTAATTAAACTTCTGTGTTATACAGGACCTTGACTTCACAGTCGAAGGAGAATTCACCTTCGAGGCGTATTCGAGATAAAATCGCCAAAATTTATTTCGCATGAGCTCCTGCACTCAGATGGCCTGTTTCATCACCATGATTCAACAGGAAACTAAGATGATTGTTAAGATTGCACCCTCCATCGTATGTATCTTGGATTGTATGCAGAGAATATTTGGTTGTTAGAACACAGTTTGGACTTGTTTTGTTAGAGTGTGGCATTTGAAAAATTGAACTTTGAATGATCTGTGATGTGTTAGAACTGTGGACTAGCTATGGATTATATGTGTTTGTCCGTTTATGGAGAGTAATTAAACTTTAATCTGTGTTGTATTTGTGTTATGGATTGATTTTATGTAGTAATGTATTATTGCAGACGCGTATGTGCAAGAGTGTCTGTATCGCAATCGTTACTGCAGACGAAAGCAGGATGTAAGCTCGTCTGTATTCAAGTTTTACCAGAGACGGCTGTTGCTTTTATCATAGACGGATGCTTATAAGAACACGTCTGTAATCAAGGTTTATTAGAGACGCGTCTCTTTGCACGGCAGACGCCTGTGGCTGTTATCATAGACGGATGCTTATAAGAATGCGTCTGTAATTAAAACCTTATCATAGACGCTAGTTTTTACGGCGTGTGATAAAAAGCTTATCACAGTCGTCTTATGACAGGCGTGTCCGTTCAGCGTCTATGATGACCCCAAACCCACGTCTGTAAAGCTGCGTTATTACATAGTGAAATGTGCAAATATCTTGCTGACACAGCAACATAAATATGCAAATCGAAAAAGATTTCTCCCACAGGAGGAATACAACTTGGATACACGCTCATTCATTTTTACCAGGAAATGTATTAAGAAAAAAAAAATCATGACACCACATATTTAATTTGATGCGTCAATAAATTCTATGAAAGAAGTTGCTCTAATTTATGCCTAAGCCCTTGTTGAGAATCGGCGCACAAACTACTCGCAACGACGTTCACGCGCACACAGTGCGCTCCTCAGGATGCCCACACACGCACGTTCTATGTTCCCAGTGTCCAGTAGAGGCGGTTAGCAACCACATGTAAACTTGTTGTAAAAATATTCATGTGATCAACATGAAACAAATATTGCCTCCGTTTCTACATGGTTTCAGGTAGCGCAGATTCTTTATCCCGCTCTTCTCCCTGACGCTTGCAATGCTTGCATCTCTATTCACTCATCACTTACTCATGACAATAATGTCTCCGTTGAGTTTGATCCATTCGGTTTTCTGTTAAGGGCCTTCCCACCCGAACGGAGATCCCGGTGTAACAGCAGTGGCGAACTATATCCTATGGCGTCGCCGTCATCGCCGGAAGCTCTAATCACATTACCATGCCCACCATCGACTTGTGGCCCAATGCCTAGGGCATTCGGGACGTCATGCCCATGCCCTTCTCCAGCTGCTGAGAAACCTCGACTTCGTCTCCACCAAACCGTCCTCACCGACTCGTGAGAAGCTCGTAGGTTAGGCAAATATATCCGATTGACGTTTTCTTCTTCTTCACTTAGTTTCTTTCCCTTTCAGCTTGTGCACGCCCGATGTCTAGACATCACCGGTAATTAGTTTTACTGGTTTCAAATACTATCTCGTTTTAGTTCATGATTTCACATATCCCCTTTGCGCAGAGTCTTATGTTCTGCAATGCTTACTCGAATTTCATGTCTATGTCAGTATTCAATACCTAACTCCCGCTGATCGTCTTTCAGTCTGACAACAGCAAAGAATTTGACAATTGTTGGGCCATGCATCGTCACCTCGATCACAGCCCATGGCACAGCCTTTAGGTTCTCTTCCTATACAATTTTTCCCGAACGGCAAGGCCCATCACATCCTATAGCCATCACACTCCCTTCCATCTCTTGCTTTGCGTCCCACCATTTTATGATCACTTGCATGTGTTTGGGTGCCTATGTTTTCCCAACCTCTCTTCCAAAGCCATGCACAAACTCAGCGCTCGATCAATGCCTTGTGTTATCCTTTGACACGGCAATGACATCGCCTGCTTGCTGCTATACATGGACGGCATTCTTGTTAGCAACCCCCAACCAGGGCCACTAATCTCACTGCAATTGATATCCAGAAGGTTATAGAATGCGGGTGCAGGGAAGAGAGGAGGAGCCGGGGAGGAGGAAGAGGAATAAAGAAGCATACAGCTAATACAGGAAAGGTAAATGTAATGCAAAGATAATGTTCGATAATTTGGTTGATGACCAATGCTCCCTTCCATCCTTCCTCTTGTAGCCGTCGTTGGGGGCTTGTTGCGATGGACCAAGGCGCTGCTCGGGGCTTGTTACAAGATGATGGGCCGAGGCCCATACGCGCCCATACAACAGAGAGCCCAACTGAGATAGGTATCCGACATTCCCACCTCCTTAAAATTCGACTTGCCCTCAAGTCGATATAGAAGCTGTAATCCACCGGGATCCCAAGGCACTAGTAACTCAGTATTGCTAAGCCTCGAATAGTATAGATTGATCAACAAGATAAGCATAGCTCAATGCATCACACACCAAAACAGATAGGATTGGATCAGCACATGAACTTCAGGTTGATAGCTGTTTTCATTGACTGGAATAAGAAGGCAATTGTCCCCCTCAACCAGAGGCTTTTGATGACCACCCAGAATCCCAAACAGCACAAACATCTTACGCTGATCTCTGCAGGCTGAGAAGCAACCACCATGTTGCGGGGAAGTTCTCCTTGGCCAACCAACCATTTGTGTGTGTGATCATTAGCTGCAGAAATATAAGCTGCCACTGTTGGTTGCAATTCCCACTTGAACCACTGGTATCATAGAGATAGAGCTGATAAGGCCATGGTGGTTTCCAATCGATAACCCAACTCATGGAACAACAAATGCTCAAGGTGAAAGATGGCCATGGAGATGGACGTATATCAGCATTGTCATATTCAAACTGAACTTGTAATTGTGGTGGTGGCCAAGGGAGGCTGTATGGCTCAGCAACCCAGATAGCTGATACAACAAAGATTTCCATATCAAGGGGAGCACCTCAGTACTGCACCATGCACCTCACGCCCAAAATCAATAACAGCCCAGGTGCTGCACATACCGTGAGGATGCTGATGACGGATGGGCAGGTTTGGCCAGTATTCCGAGTGTGCAATATCTCACCGAAGGTAGGCGAGCCTCCATCACGAAATCATTCTGCTCGTATGTTTTGGTGATTGCACTTGTGGTGACTGTCATCATAGCAACAACATAGCTCATTGCACATACCAGAAACTCTATTTGCATAATCATCGAACACTTCCACCACCGACGGTCTTAAGAAAAATCGAATGGTCAAGAAGGAGAATATCTATTCCTTTGACCAGGTTTAGCCAACTTCTACCATGCACAAGAAGACAAGCACCAACTAATTCACCCAGCGGTGATGTCAGGTTTGGCACGATAGTGTTCATCTTGCTTCTTAAATACTCGTACAACTGGGATTTGTAATCGAAAGGGCCAACACTTGATCACATAGCTCTCTCGGTATTTAGCACCACGGGAAGGCCACTTATCAGCTTGAGAAGGACTGCATCAGAATTTAGTAATTTGCCCTTATGCTGAATCGAAACCAGAAAATGTTCCATATTAGCAGCTAGAATCTCATGCATAAGGATTGGCCACACAACAAACTGCACCACACTTCCGCTACTCTGCACAGCAAACCAACCCAAATAGAATGGCGACCATAAAAAAAAACTGAGATGTGTGGTGTCCGCCAACATAATATTCACTCGACACCGATGGTTCCAAGTACACGGGGGCTGCGTGAAACCACAGAAAAATCGCCAAGAGATTGGCCTGAGATGGACTGCATTACCCTCGATCTCAATCAACATAAATGGAGACCATGGAGCTTGGACAACCACCTGAACTGAGAACGACCAGAATTGCACTAGGCAATGACTAAGCAATTTCCCAAACACCTTCTGACCACCATGTATCTCGGATGTTGAATAGAACATAGCAATACCAATGGAGTATGCATGGGTAAAGTCGGTGATGTACCTCTTCAGCATTTGGTCAAGTTTCCCAAGAGTGCTCACAACTGTAGATGCTGATACCGGTGCTCGAGTTGTTGCGGACTTGCATCGAACACTTGGTGGTGATCGGTACAAGCTTCTCTGCATGAACGGAGGGAGCACATGACTTGCTCCGAGCAGCAGCAAGGGTAAAGAGCGAGGGCATGGACTTGGTAAGCGCGGCGTCGTTGTGGCTAGGCGCGTGGTGGCCGACGCAGAGGAGCAGTGGTGGCGCCCGGCATCGCGATGTCAGAGCCCTCCCAGCCGGGGTGTCCCGTGACGAGCACCACACGCGCGGGCACGAGGTCGGAGGAGTCGACGAGACCCCTGCCGCTGATGCATAGCCCTTCGGGCGCGGGACGATGGAGGCGCGCCTCTCCAGCACCGCTGCGACGACGAGACCCGGACCGCCGCCTCCTCGAAGATTTAATCGGTCATGCCGACGCGGATGCCGACCGCACGAAGAGGAACGCCATGCCGGGGCGCCATATGAGACGCCGGAGGGGCGCTCGCGCGACGCGGGATCGCCGCGAGGCGCCATACGAGACGCCGGAACGGACGCCCGTCGCGGATCTCGGGGAATCTTCCCGAAGAGGACGAGGGCGCGGGTGCACGCTGGCTCGAACCAGAGGCGACAACCTCAACCCAAAGTCGTGGTGGCCGCCCGCGTCGATGCGGGCCACGACCGCGCCGTCGGCCGGTGTGGGTGGACGCGGAGGAGGAAGTCGTGGCCGGCGGAGCGGAGGTGAGCTCAGAGGAGCACGCCGCGGGCCGGCGAGACCGGCAGACCTTGTGAAGCCCGCCGGGTGGACGAGAGCCGGAGAGGCCGCCCGGGTGAGGTAGTTGCGGTCGAGCGTGGGGACGATGGCCTTGAGCGCACCGGGCGCGGTGGATGGGAGGACCGCCTCCCACCTCCAGCTCCTCTCGCCCCCTCGGATCCGAGCCGGAACTCCACGGTCTCGATCTCTGGCCGCTGCGTCGTGATTCGGGGGAGGCGTTGTGACGAGTCGAGCGCGACGAGGTCGGAGGCGGTGGAGTCGCGCGGGAACGAAGGGGTGGAGTCGATCTCCTCGGTGGCCGCAGCGCCGAGGATGGAGGAGGCGGAGTCGGCCGTGGAGTCGTGAGGGAATCTGTGGAGGCGACCGGCGTCGGGGAAGTAGTCGAACACGGGGACGAACTCGTCGGAGGCGCCGTTGAAGAGGTTGCCCCGGTTGTCGGCCACGACGTGGCGGCGACGACGGGGAGCTGCTCCTCCTCCGACTCGAAGACGCGCCGTCCGGGAGGGAGTTGAACAACCCTCCCGGTTGTCAGCAGCCACCACGGCATCGAACTGCGCGCGGAACCGCCGTGGGACGGCGAAGGGGGTCTCGATGGCGGCAGCACGCCACTCCCGGTATTTGGAGAGGCGCTGCTCCCACCGGGACTCGTCCTCCCTCGAACCTCCTCGAACTCGTCGAAGAAGACTGGTACGATGAATCCATGCCGTGAATCGGCGGGAGCTGATATCAGCGTTAGCAACCCCAACCGGGGCCACTAATCTCACCGCAATTGATATCCGAAGGTTATAGAATCTGGGTACAGGGGAAGAGAGGAGGAGCCGGGAGGAGGAAGAGGAACAGTAAGCAGTACAGCTAATACAGGAAAGGTAAATGTAATGCAAAGATAATGTTCTGATAATTTGGTTGATGACCAATGCTCCCTTCCATCCTTCCTCTTGTAGCCGTCGTTGGGGCTTGTTGCGATGGACCAAGGCGCTGCTCAGGCTTGTTACAAGATGACTGGGCCGAGGCCCATACGCGGCCCATACAACAGAGAGCCCAACTGAGATAGGTATCTGACAATTCTGCTCACCAGATGACGGTAGTCGACTCGCACACCGGGCGCTCCCCATGATGCCCATGCACACCTGTTCTGTGCTCCTGGCGTCCAGTAGCTAGAGACAATTAGCAACCACATGTAAACATCATAGTACAGCCAAGCTTTCTACACGCACCATCCTTTCTCTCCGCTGGCGGTTTGAAACAAAAAGGTGCTAGCCAAGCTTTCGGGAGGCGGCTGACAAAGGTTATTTTCTACTATCGACTAATAACGTTGGCAGATCTCTTTTCACCATCAGCACAAAGGTTATTTTCTACTATCGACCAACATAAATGCTTGCTGAACCGGCTGGAGAAAGGTCGGTTGTACTACTAGTGCATTCACGAGATCAACATGAAACATTTGTTGGCTCCACTTCTACAGCCTTAATATCCATTGCAGGCAATATAGAGATCGAACGCCAGAAAGATAACAAGACATACACTTTGTTATGTCTTCTTGCAAGTTTTGCCGTAGTACTATAATAATCATGCTTGTCAAATTTGTTGGACAGGTTAAATAAAATTGGAGCTATATACACAGTTGTTGATTTTTTTTTTAGAACCGAGGATCTTCCCCATTTCCATTTCATCAACGGAAATACAAGCATTTTTAGAGTAGGAAGAAAGAAAGAACAGACTAGATAGAAACTAAGATGCGCACAGGCAACAAAACAAGCTGGGACTGACTTAGCTGACACAGCAGCTACCCCACGCCATCTGCCTAACATGTGTTGGAAATAACAGCAAATCAGTGACGCAGTAATTAATTCCGACAATTAGAAAAAGATCTACAACATGTATGAGAGATATATGATCCATCACTAGCACTACGAGACTAGATAAACGCTGATAATCTAGTGCTAGCAACAGCAAGAACAAGAGGACGAACAGAAGGGAGAGGATCGACATTCTTACGTTGGGGTTGTCGCACTACACCACAACACCTCAATTACCGTTGGATGGTCTGATGCTGAAAGCCACATATAGCATCGGACATTCTCGACCCTAAGAACATATAGCATCGACTTCAGCTGATGCTGTAAGTCCCGATGCTAAAACTCTTTAGCACCGGACCAGACTTATAGCATCGATTGCAGGACCGATGCCTTGAATATATTTAGCATCAGATCATCCATTACTAGATTTCAGCATCAGATCCTCGTTAGCATTCATATAGCATCAGACAATCCAATGGTCCAAGAATTTATAGCATCAGATTGTTTAATAGGACTATAAATATGCAAGAAAAAAAATAATACAATTAGAAAATATCATACAGATTCAAGTTTATGATCCATCACATAATGATACACACATACATCACATGAAGTTCAATATATATATATATATATCATACAATCTTGTCCTTGCACAATGTTTGAATCATCCAACAAGTCATCAAGCAACAAAATACTACATCAAATGCACATCCTAGCAAGCAATACTAGTATTTTGGGTTTAACATACTAAGACTTGTGCACACAATCATTTCTAGGAACTCAAAAACCAAAAGCAATGGCTTGCCAACACATTGGCACATCCACTAGGTTTGCAGAACTTCAAGCCACAGGCGCCCTAACACTTCCTGAAAAATATAACCATGTAATTAGATAAGTGAAGAAAATATATGAACTGTTCTAGGAGTCCAGTAGCAATAGTAATAGAATGCACATGAATAAAAACATAGCAGATATGTAGAATAGTATGCATGTACGTGTGCTATTGCCTGAAAATATAACCATGCTAGATACGACCACAAGAGGGTTGGTCAAAATGTAACGTGGATGCAGCATTTTACAGCGATCAGATGACTGGGGCGACAGGAGCAGTCCTAGGGAACGCAGCTGGTGTTGGTGACTTGGTTAGAAACTGATTGCAAACTTCGGTTAAAAACTGATTGCAAGGAGTTGGTGAATTTATGGAATGCTGATGACAATCAGAGATCAATTACAATGACTATACTGAATGAGATCCGGGAGCTGAGTCTTGGCTTTCAAGATTTTAATTTTTATTTTCATCAATAGAGATTGTAATAGAGTTACAGGTGATGCAAGGACTGGGCAGTGGCTAGTTTGCCTAGCTGGCATTATTAACCTAGTACTTGCTGATTGTAATCCCGGGCTGATTTGATAAATGAATGAGACCCCCAAGTCGCAAAAAAAAAATGCCTACCACTGCAGTGTTGTGCTGGTGCTGCTTATTTTTTTCTTGATTCATTCATGTCCCATCTAACCCCAGCATTAGCATTACCAATAGAAAAGCCACCTCTGAATCTCTCGTTGTATATATAAACAAAACCATCCTCTGTTCTTCCATCTAGCTGACTGACTGACAGACGTCGTGCACCCGGCCGGCACGCCCAGCACCACCAGTCCAACACATGTAATTTGGTTTGAATTTCTACTGGTAGGCATACATGCTAGAGAACAAGCTGTGTGTGCTTTGAAATAGGACTAGGGAAGGATTTAGTGAAAAGAACTCAGGTTGTCTAAATAGCCAAAGTTGGTCACTAGGTTTTTACAGTTGATCACTAGGTTTGTACAGGAAAAAACCCAAGAAACAAAAAGAAAAATCATTCCTATTAATATTTTTCTTTGCAGAACTGCTACTCATGTATGATCTATATTATGAGTAAAACATACAAGACTAATGTTCATTCACCATGTTACAGATAGCAATAGCAGAGCAGCTCATTTCCGGATCTTATGAGTAGAAACAAGGCAATGGAAGCTTGACTGTACATTGACTGTACACATCCATGTTTTACAAAACACAGCTCCTATTCAGCGTTATATATAATGACAATCTAGGCCTCCATCCCCCAAGCTATTCCTTAAAAAAAAATCTTTGCTTGTTGTGGTATAGCATGAAACACTTCAGATACATATATCATACTCATGCTAATAACTGCATGGATGTCACTAGGTTTTTACAGTTGGTCACTAGGTTTGTACAGGAAATAAAGTGGAAGAAGCATTCTGACATACCTGCAGTGCCATTGAGAGGTGTACTAGATGGTTTCTTGCCTTCCTTCTTCTTGCATTCCCTTACCTATCACAGATATGTTTAATTAGAAACATTGGTCATGCATCACAGATCAAACCAAAATGAAAATTATGTCAAGTCTTGGCCATTACTTTATTGAGTGGCCATGCAATGCTCATCTTGTCAGCACTAGCCATAGTCTGGATCTCGCCAAACGGACGAGGCAACATAGCATCCCTTTTCATGACAAGATTAACTATTACTTCACAGTATTCATTGCCAAGAGGCTCGCCTCCTACAATACGGTTTGGATCAATTGAAACGATTTTTGCCCTAGCCACAGGTAACTCAGATCTCAATATAGCATATAATATCACATCCTTTCCAACCTGAAATAAATGATGTGCCCATAAGATTGTTAAAGCAAGGCATGAAGATGAAACCACAAGAGAATGCAGGAAGACAGAAAGATTACATAGTCATCATTAAGGCGAGGGCCAGCATTTGTTGCTGTAGTTTTCTTGTTTATAGGTGGCTCTTTTCTACCGGGGAGCAACCTCTTGTCAGTTCCAACCTGTAGTTAAGACACCCATGAGAAACATTTAAAATCACAGAGAAACATTGCTGCAGCATTGCAAGAGAAACATTGCTGGGCATTGCAAGATTATTACATGGGTATCATTTGCCAAGCGAGGGAGGATGTCATTTGTTGGTGCAGTAGTCATGTTAATTGCCGATGGGGCTGCAACAGGCCTAGGGGCCAGCAAGCTCTCTTCTGTTGCAACCTGACATAAATGGTGCACTCATGATAAAGCATGGAACATACTTGAAATCACAAAGATAAACAGCGCAGCAGCATGGGAAGCTTACATGTGTTGCTGATGTGGTCATGTTCATAGATGGTCGGGCTACAACATGCCTAGAGGGGGGCAAGGTCTCTTCCATTTCAGCATGATGTGAACGATGCATTGATGGGGCTACAGCAGGCATAGAGGGTTGGAAGGTCTCTACCACTTCAACCTGAAATAAACAATGCAATGATGAGATTGTAATGCAGGTAACCTTTTCAAAATCACAAGCACATACTTGAAATCACAAAGATAAACGGCAGCAAAGAAGATGGGAGGCTTACATGTGTTGCTTCTATAGTCATGTTCATAGATGGGCGGGCTACAACAGGCCTAGAGGGGGGCAAGGTCTCTTCCATATCAGCATGACGTGAACGATGCATTGATGGGGCTACAAAGCAGGCCTAGAGGGGAGGAAGGTCTCTACCACTTGAACCCGAAATAAACAATGCAATGATAAGATTGTAATGCAGGTGACCTTTTCAAAAACACAAGCAGATACTTTGGGGGGCATAGGAAGATTACACGTGTATGGGGAAGCAAGTTCTCATCCTCTATGCCATATTGATCATAGTCTTCATAATTATTATATTCTTCACACCGAGGAGTAGTATGTGCCTCATGGATAGGTCCTTAGGTGTCGGACTCTACACAAGAATAGGAGCAATAATATTCATTGGTTGCTACTAGAGAAATGTATGTGCATATTAAGGCTTGTAAAGAGAGAAAACAATTTTGGAGACTTCTAAACACATTTTCTTTACCGCATATTGTCGTGAATTAGAACCATTTTGTGATAGGATTTCAACATTTGCGATTCCATGTGCTCTCCTTTTCGTCTTCCACTCCTGAACGCGTTGCTCAAGTGTTTTGCTCTTACTTTCAGCTTTTCGTCGAGCCCAAATTTCCATTTGCAACCTTGTTGACATGAGCCCTTTGATCCCCGGGGGTACGAATCTCTTGGGAGTTGGTCCTAGACCCAAACCACGAACACGTCCTCTTGGCTCTTTTGCTCCTAAAAACGGCAGCAAGCACATCACCTTCTTGAATTGTTTTATCCTTCAACTCTGGTTGAGCTTCAACAATGGCTTTAAGCTCATCCTACAAAATATGAATGAGTGAAGTGTATACATCGATCCATGTTTTTTGGGGGGGAGGGGGCTTACAATTGTCTTTTTTGCCCCTATTGAAGGTACTCCATTTTTTCTTGTATGTACATGGACCCATGTCTCATCTCTTCGAGCAGGGCGTCCAAGTGTTTCACCCTACAAGAGTTAAAGCAATGTATAATATGACCCCAAACAATTTACAAAGACGGCAATATGACAGATAGTGTACCGGTTCATAACTACGGCAAGCAAAGCCGATGCTTCGTAAGTATGATGAACCCTCACATGTGAACAATTTGCTTTTCCTCTTTCACCGCGAGCCTATGGTAGAAATCACTAAGATGTGCACATTCATATATAGGCAAGTAATGGAAAAGAAAGATTCATATGAATGGTTCCTTACTTGACCTTCAAGAGACCTCCAAAATGTAATAAGACCATTGATGTCATCGACATTTAATATATTCTTAAGCCTGTCCTGGATTTGTTCATCTCATTAGTGTTTCATCAAAATACTTCCTTTTTTAAGTATGTCTTGTAGTTCCTCCACTTTGCCGCTATCGTATCAATAAACCATTTCTCAATAGCCTCATCCATATCATAGAATGCCTAATTTGCCAATGAAAAGAAGCCATCGGGATATACTAGCTGAAATGAATTGTACTAAGAGATTGCACTAGTAGCTAGTGATGCATAGAATATACTAGCCGCAATGAATTGGATAACCTCGCACAAGGGTAGACAATGCTATACCTCCAAGGCAGTCCAAACTTGACGCTTCATTTTAATGGGAACATCCCTCCAATCTTTAATTCGAATCGGTAATGACTTTCTCACTTGACAACCAATGGCACTAACAAATTTCCTATAATTTTCTCCAATAGGCTGCCCAAGTTCATTGGTCGTTATTTTGATTTTTGGCATGTGAGCTTTCCTTGAGAATATTTCATTCATTGTGCTGATTTTCCTTCCCTCCCTCTTTTTTGAGTACAACCAGGGCAGATCTCAGAGATGAGAAAATAAATATAATATCAAAGCATATGTTCTCGAAATTGTAGCAAGAAATTGCAAAGAATTGTTCGTAGAAGTTTACCTTCATTGTCACCTAAGAAATCTCCAACTACTTCATAATCGGGATCAATATTATTCTGCTCATTTGTAGTCTCAACATTATTCTCGCTGATTGGAATTCTCAACATAAGTTCTTTGTGTTCTTGGTCGCAAATTACGATCGGAGATGGCTGCACCACTTGGGTTATGTGTTCTCTACAGGAAAATGCACATGACAATGTCACTTAGCAACTCATAACCCGCCGCACATGACAAGCACACACACATAATCTGAAGCAACCCAAGCAGCCCATAAGTACTTGTTGCAAAGAATGTTGCGCACACACACACACACACACAAATGTTAAAAGACTATTTGAGCATCACAGATCATTGCCGCCGACTAGAAGGGGCAACTTACCGAAATAAAAACGATTGGTAGGGTGCTGATCTAATCAGTACCACTTCCCCCACATAACAAATTGGTGAAAAACCATGTCAACAATGAAGTGACCAACGGTGAAAAGCGTTCAAATACTTGGGTACAACTGTAATATAGTTGTACAATTCCATAAGGATTAGAATCAAGACACTTGTAGAAAAGCATGCTCATGCCCCAATTTGCAAATATACATCTATCAACAAGATTCCTTACAAAAATGTTGCAGCACTATTATACAAGGCTAACCTTTTTATTCTTTTAGTTTGGTTGGGCGGGCCGGAGTTGGGTGCTCAATTGTTTTAGACTAAGGGAGTCTATCTTCTCCCGGTTTCTTGCAACTCGTTCCCATTTCTCGCCTCTCATACTCATTCATGTCATCGTCTCCATTACCCCTTCCTCTTGCGCTTGACATTTTTTCTCCTAAAAAGGTACAAAGGAATTAGCAATCATTTTCTTATATAAGAAATAATACAAACCGAAGGGAACAATTATTTTCATGCAATCAATGTGGCAATCACAAACCGCATAAATAACACTTACTTTGGAGGGTCAACAATTATACCATCTATGTCTAACCTACTAGTGGGGACAACCCCATTAATAACATCCACAAATACCTTGGCATTTAGATCGTGCAATGGCGTAACTAGTCCATTGCCATTATCTAGGTGCTCACTCTCCAAATTATCCATATCATAGAAATCTCTTGGTTTGGACCGATGTACGTAAAACCCACTCGTAACCAGGATTTTCAGGAACATAGAACACTTGTCTTGCTTGTGATGCTAGTATGAAAGGCTCATCCGATACTTTTTCACCAAGATTAAATAAATGTTTAAAGTTGAGTGGTGACCCCGAACCGATCAGTTCTAACCCATTTGCCCCGCACACGGTTGTCAACCCAATAACACTTGAAAAGAACAACATTTCCTTGGTGATTATAGTTCAATTCAACTATCTCTTTTATAATGCCATAATAAGTTTTTTTTGTATTGTGGCATTATCAATATCACCCCTCTCAAAGCATGTGTATTCTCGCAAACCGAGCAACCCCACTATTTTGGACAGACCTACCCATATCATAGGACTCGGTGTGAAAATCAAAACCATTTATTCTCAGAGCTACTATATTTTTGTGCAAGTCATGATTGGCGCCTTGGCTAAGATTTGTATCTCTTTCGATGCTTCCCCGAGACATTTCTTCCACCTATGATTTGTAATAAATATTATTATTAAGGTCAATGAGAAGTTCAACTTAGATAGCATGTCTTAAGTTCTTTTCCTACTTACATGTGACCTAAAACCACTCATGGAAGCATTCATGCCGCATTCGATTGATAGCTCACGGTTTCGAACACCAATTAAGGATAGATGGTGAGCATACTTTTCGCAAAGATGAATTTATCATCATCTCAGTGCAAGAGAATGTATACATATGGTGTGAAGTGAAACAGATACTTACTCCAAGTAAGGCCCTATATTTGATAGTTGAACAAAACATATCTATGTGCCCGCAGCCAAGTCTTGTGGTCTAAAACCCATTTGCAAGCACTTCCCAAGCCTAAACCCCGGCCAATGTTATCAAAGAAAGGGGTTGTGGAATTTTCAAAGCATGAGTCCTTCAACATTTCTAAGCTCTCGGTTGTGTAAATAGTGTCCACATAGTGTAAGGCTCTCATAAAACATATGTGCCTCCATAATTGATCCCTCCGGATGGCTTTTTGTACGAACATCACCTTTCAATCTCATTAAGAACCTATATACAATTATAATATAATATAATAGGCTTAGTATGTTGTAAAAGTAGTATGTTTTTATATGTATATTTGCAATACCAAAGAAATTACCTCTCAACAGCCACATGCTACGGAAATGTCTTGGACCAGCTATTCTTGCTTGGGGTGAAGATGGACCATCGATGTACCATGATGTCAAAAAAAAGGAGGGAAGGAATATAGTCTCCAAAAGGCTCAAGGTTTCAGCGATTTCAGCTTCTAGACTAACCATATCACTTTGGCGGAAAACAGAGCACAAATTTTCTTGAAAAAATGACTAACACGTATCACCTAAAGCACTAACTACTTCGGCAATACTTTCCTCACAAAGAAGCGGTAGTAAGTGTTGTAGAACAATGTGGCATTCATGACTCTTAAGCCCGCACACCTTTCTCTCATTGACATGAACATTGTGACGTATATCGATGCAAAAAAACCAAATAGAAACTTTACCCCTTTCAAAGACTTGACAAAATAATTTCTTTTCATCGGGACTCATTGTATATGGTGCGGGTGGCAAAATAAAATTGATCTTCAACATCAACAGGTGGAGATCACTTCTAATGCCTAAAGCTTGAAGGTCTAACCGAGATTTCACATTATCCTTAGATTTCCCTTCGTGCCCAAGAATGTATTAACAAAGTTCTCATACACATTTTTTCCTATGTTCATTGCATCAAAATTATGCCGCAAAGATCAAATCTTTCCAATAGGCTAGTCTAAACCAAATAGACCTCCTTTTTAAAATGACTAATGGCTCCCCTACCTTGCGTTTCTTCCTTGCTGGTTTCTTCCCGGATGGATCCTTACCAAAAACTGTAACAATATCTTTTGTACACTCCAACACTTCCTCCCCCGAGAGTGGAGCAGGCCCGCCTAAATTCAGCTGAACCAAACTTATCAACATCGAACCTAAATGGGTGGTTTTCATCCAAAAACCTACGATGGTCCATATAGCAATTCTTGCCGCCCTTACCAAGTCTATGTGAACAAGTATACAAGTGGCAATCAGGACATGCCGCTTCACCAAATGTGACACAACGCATACATAGCCTAGACCCGGAAAGTTCGTAATAGTCCACAACACCTGCCGCTCTTAATTGGAACCACTCGCGCTTTGATGCATCATAAGTTCTAATCCCCTTGTCAAACATATCTACCATATCATCCATAAATGGCTCGATGAAAACATCCATATCACTACCAGAGCATGTTTTCCGTGAATCGTGAAAGAGAGTATGAAATTTGATTGCTTCATGCACATTGACGGTGGAAAATTGTAGGGAATACATATACTGTGCCAAAAGCTATAGCTAATAGACCGGGTTCTATAAGGATTAAAACCATCGCTAGCAAATGCAAGACGATATTTCTACTATCCTTAGCAAACTCGGGATGTTTAAGATCAAAGTCTTTCCATAAAGGAGAATCTGCAGGATGCCTAAGAACATCATCTCTTGTTCTCTCCTCATCATGCCATCTTGTTAGAATTTCTTTGTTTTAGAGCATAGAAACAATCTTTGGAGGCTTTTCTTTATTGGAAAGTACCTAAAAACCTTGTTAGGAACCTTGTACACATGTTTCCCATCTAGACTCTTCCTAGCTGATTTCCAACGTGAAACCTTGCACTTTGGACATGATTCAAAATCCTTATAATCCCCGATATAGAATGCAATCATTTTCATGTGCATGAATACTAATGTACCCAAGTCCTATGGACTTAATCAATTTCTTAGTTTCATAGTAGTTTTCGGGTAGTGTTGAACCCTCAAGTAATACATCATTAAATAGATCTAGCAAAAGGTCAAAACTTCTCTCGGTCCATCCTCCAAGGAGTTTGATGTGAAGAAGCCTAATCGAGAAACGCAGCTTTTAGTGTACTTCTTGCGCTTAGGAAATAATTCTTGACTATTGGCTTCTACCAACTTACGGAGGTCAACTAGTTCTTTAGGAAGCACATCAGAACTATTGTCCTCAAAATCCCCTCTATCATCTAAACCACAAGCTAGGTCTCTCGAGCAATGCAGATATGTCATCCTCTTCACTAGACTCTTCCACAGGATCAGCACCATCAACATTGCCGGTATCAACAAAAGAGGAACTAGCTTCCCCATGTAAATTCCAAGTTGTGTACCCTTGTAAAAAACCATGACATATTAAGTGCTCCCCCGTATTTCAATTGAGTCCCTCCAAAATGAGTTAACACACTTTCGCAAGGGCATAGTATTTTGTCCCCATCGCTGAATTGCTAAATGCAAAATCTAGGAAATTGTTGACCCCTTGTGAGTATTCCTTTGTGTGCCTAGCATCACTATTGATCCATGATTTATCCATGATTCTTTGTGGGGAGTGGCTGTCAGATTATACTTGTTCAGACTACAAAATTTCATAACATAGACCAATTAGAAATTAAATAAACAATTCACAGCAAGCATTTGCATTGCCCACAGCAAGCAACACAAGTTAAAACGCAGTAGCAACACATATACAAAGATAAATGTGGAAGCCAAGTGTGATAGTGCAAGAAGACAACGACACATGAATTATTTCTGGACATAGAACCCATAAGTGTTAAGTGCATACCTACGGTACTTCAATCTGTAGGCCGCAAACAATGTGAGGACAACGTCGGTGGAGCAGGCAACTTCTTGGGGACTGTGGAGGAGCACCACAGGCAGCGTTGTCTTGTGTTGTTGAAGAAGATCTTGTGTCAGCCTCGTTGTGGTTGGTGCAGCCGTCACAGTGTTCACACAGCGTTGAATTTTTAGCTGTTATAGATAGGAATCTTGGTCAGAAAAACCTAACAGCTGTGAATGGAGTGCAAAAGTCAGAAGGAAATGTAAACTGATGAAGCAATAAAGAGCCCAAGATACATTGAATATTGCAGTCTTATTGTATTCTAGCATGCGAACTGGAACAAAGCAAATTTCAACTTATCATAAGTGACAGACTGCCAGGCACCCATAAGCACAGTTACCCAAACTGACACAAATTAGCCCATCAGATTATCACAACAATCCATGGCTCATCTTCTTTCAATGTATTGCTCACTCTAACCACTTAAGCAAAATAGAAGCTCCAACATTGGATAACAGGACTACCCTATTTAAGAAATTAGGGTCAACTATACCAATTCGTTAATCTAATAATGATGAATAATAACCACCATAGTTCCCTGTTAATTAGAGAAATAAAGCGGAGTGTACAATACTGTGCCTAGCAAATGAATCTTGCCTAGCAAAAAACCTACAGCAGTTCCATGGCTTAAAAAATGAATCTTGCCTAGCAAAAAACTGTGCTTGCAGATCGATCCAAGTAGTGCAAGTAGTGGTCAACTAATAACCTACGGCGTACCTCCGTTGAGCCAGAGCACGAGGTGCCTCTTCTCCACGTCGTGCGTGGCCTCGAAGAACCAGTAGAAGAGAGAGCGGCCGTGGGACACGTTGGGGGTCACGTAACCGGCGAACTGCTGGAACCCGACCTCCAATAGCCGGCGAACTGCTGGAACTAGTTGGGGGACTCCTTCCAGGCGGCGCTCCCGCGTGCACTGCGATTAGGGGGGCGGACAGGGTTGTGAGGGAGCGATGGGTGGCGGCGTTGGTTTGGGAGCCGATGGGTGGCGGCGTCGGGGTGGGAAGGAGCAGGGCCGGCGCGGGTTGGGAGGGATGGGCGGCCGTCCCTGGGTGGGAAGGAGCCGGGCGGCTTCGGATTGGGAAGGATGGGCGGCGGCGTTGGGATGGGAGCGATGGGCGGCAGCGAGGCGGAGCAGGGATGGACGGCGAGGCGAGCAGGATGGGCGGCGAGGCGCGAGGGGATGGGCGGCGGTCGCCGCGCGTGCGCGGTGCAGGGAAGGCGCGGCGGCGCCCGTCTGCATGGGCGGGCGCGTCGCGGTTCACGGGAGCTAGCGCAGAGAGGGGGGAATGGGTGGGAGAGGGAGACAAGGCAGGGGATTTAGGGTTAGATTTCGGGATGGGCCAAAAATTTCGCGGGCCAAGTAAAATTTAAAAATTTGAAGCCAAAACTAAGCTGGAGCCCAAATATTTGGGCGCTGAATATGACGCTACTGGGCTTAATGTGGGGCCATATATATATATAGCATCGACCCACGACTCTAATTTTTCATTTAGCGCCGATCGATTGAGGCTACGTTTAGCATCAGGCGGTGCATCGCTAAAGAAAGGTTTGGCATCGATCGTCTCCTAGTAATATTTAGCATCGATCATCCATCTAAAAAAAAAAAATTTTAGCATCGATGTTGTGATGGTGATTCGGTGTTGTGTGTAGTGTCGGGCGCTAGGAGCGCAAAGTAGACGAAGCGGGCCGGCGATGGAGACCGACGGAGAGGAAGAAGACGCCCCAATGAAAGCAGTCGCCGGCGCTTCCCAAAAAACCTAATATCGCCCCCTACCCCCGCAGGGACACGAGGAGACGAGGCTTCGAGCCCGCTCTCCCGACGACGATGGCACGCCGGCGACGGATGGGGAAGACGGCGGCAGCGCAGGACAATGGTACCGAAGAGAATGATTCTCGGGTGGTCGGGGACGACGCCTCGCCCCTCTATTTATACACGCAACGCAGCTAATAAGGCAAGTAATTGCCGCGTCAATCACAAAGATTAAGGCAATAGAGCACCGTTAGGGTTATTGCCATAATACGAGAATAATTGCTTTCCTAAATGGACCTTCCAAATAGGACAGCGCAATTTTCTCCATGCATGCAAAAAAAAAAATTTCGAGTAGCAAAAGGAAGCCGCGCACCAGAAGCACGAGGGCGAAGAATGGCTGGACCATTCACGCGCATGTCGTGCGCGCTGCCGCCACGCCACGCCCCGCCCGCCCGCCCGGCGAGGCGAGGCGAGGCGAGCGTGTTCTTCCTTTTTCCTCTCATCAATTGCTTCAACAAGGTGAAGACCACTCTCCTATTTAAGTTGGCTTCACTCCTCCTAGTTGAGCAACGTGGGACTAAAGTCCCCCACCATATCATGCATGTGTGAGTGGGCCTTTGGGATTTATATTTGGGAATATTTGGGCCAAAAGCCCAAATCTTCTAACAACATGGAGCCTTGCTCACGACCTCTCATAACCGAGAGCCAAAATGGGTTCTTACTGCTAACCATATACACCAGATCATATGGCAAAAAATCAGACACGACATCCTCCATCTTGCACCCGCTGTCATGGTCTGGGTGAGGGTTGTTAGCGGCTGACCTGCTACACTCCCTATTCTGTCCCTAGGTTTTTCTACCGGTCGAAAAAAAAATATCGGCACCTGCCGATAAATGCGATATTTCGAAAATTTCGAAATATCGGATCAAATTTAAACAAATTCAAAATGCATTTTAAAAAATTTGGCATCATCTCACTAGAAAAACTCCCAAATCCATCTTCAATCACAAATTTATATAACATGAACGAAACAACGCGTTATATCACATAAATTGTGCAGTGATATAATACAACGGGCTCACGGTGGGCAACTTGCACAAATATGCTAGTATCATCGAATGTGTTAGTGAGAAAATTAAATAGATTTGAAAAAAATATGTCTTTATTAAGACTAGAGGATATGGAGATTTTAGGATGGTTTGGTGTAATTTTTTGAGTGAAATATGAATTTAGCCAAAATTTTTTGACCGATATAAACTTTTTTCGGACCTAACTGAAAAATGCCATATATCGGAAATTTCGAGACGATGGACAGCATGATGGTGGCGCCTTCCTCCATCGCTTCCCTATCCTTCTCCGCATATAACAACCCTGCCCAAAACTTCATGTGTGCCCCTGCATGACAAATGACACTTCTAGCGGAGATTTGATATACTTTTATTAAAACATGCATTGTTTCTTGCATTCCAAATGGCCCAGCATATATTGCAGCCACACCCCCCACACACATGGAACTCTTTCCCAGTGGGTAGCCATTTATCCGTCCACAGCCAACATTAATTCAAATCCCTTGCACCAAGGAATCGAGAAACACATGCCCATACAACTTTTTCAACTGAGCATTTTTAAAAGAAAAGGTGATTGATTGATTCATCATGTTCACAGAAATAGCAATCAGGGGTCTCCTATCCAATTTCTTTTGATCATATTATCTTTTGTCAGAATGGCTCCATTTGTCATAAGCCACATAAAAAGTTTAATGTTCTGAGGGATCCTCTCCAGATCTGTTTAAGATAGGTCCCACCATCTCCTTGAGCCAGGGCATTATAGACAGATCTAACAGTGAAATTACCGTTGTTTTCCCATTTCCAGTAAATTCTGTCAGGGGTATTAAGTACAGTTTTATGATAAGGCCAAGTCCCATGCATATTTTGTCCCATATAGATCTAAGATCACTTGGTAGCCTTCTTCTGAAAGAGAACTGAAATCACCATGTTTAATCTTGCCAACTGTGATTTCTTTCTAATCACATAGGATAAAAAGTTCAGGAATCAGTTGACAAAGGGATTTGTAAAACAGCCAACAGTCTTCCCAAAATCTAGTATTTCCACCATCCCAAATCTTGATTGCTATAACTTTTAGATATACCTCTTTAACTTTGAGGAGAGATCATGCATGCCAAATGGGAGAATCATTCAGTTATAGGATACAGCACAGTTGTTGATTTATAACGCCCTTCGATGACCGGATAATTTTAGGTTGTTTCAGTAATTAAGTAGATTCAAGTAATCGCTATGAAGTAGCATATACTACTAATGGTGTCCTAGGAAGTTAGAAATACATGGATTGTGGTTCATTTAACTATATATATAAGTATACTTTAAAGTTGAGGTATATCTTTACTACTGATTTAGAGACCCTGAAATGGTTTTATAAGCTGATACTTTGTTTATAAACTAATAGTAACCAAACAAGGCAAACCAAAACATCACACCCTCTTCGATCTCACCAATATACCACTGAGCAATCTCAAGGAGGCATACAGTGCCACAAGAATTCCACATCAACAAAAAAGGTTCTTAAGAAAATTTTTGTGAACACACTCACTCTGATAAGGCTACAAATTCTAAGCACTCCTTACATTTGGCACGTACTTAAATTTGTTTGCTGAACATATTCTTATTATTTTTCATTTGTGTATTACTCGTTCCTAACCTGTATAGATCGCACAACACAATCACTTCATTCCTTCCATATCTGAGAGGCCTTCAACTACTTCCCTACACAAATGATATACCTCTATTGCTTAATATGATCATCATCACTAACATCTCCAAAAGGTCACTCTCACACAAACATCCAGTTCAGAGACTTTAGGAGCAACACTAAGTCTACTGAACTCTACATGTTTCAGGTTTCTCTAATGATTTTGAGATTCTGTTGACAGATGCCCCTAAAGAAACTCCCAAATTATTAATATTCTATTTAACTTTTTTCATCCCAAAAGGAAAAGAAAAACAATTTCAGCGAGGTTACCTTTGTCAATTGGACTAAGTACTTGCTGCGTGGTTTGAGCTTTGACGCTTTTCTGTAGAAGTCTTGGTCTGTTGTTGACACAAAGTTTGCTCCTGCGACTTGGTGTTGTTGGCTTCACGGTTAGGAAAACTGGCGCCGTTTGTTATGTGCTAAACTCACGCCGGCCAATTGTTTTGGCGGACGTGAGTTCGTGTAAGAACTCCCACCTCTCTTAATATAATACGTGCCAAGGTGGCCGATTTAAAAAAAAAAAATGGGATTGCTCCGAGGCCTCTGAGTTGCTCTCTTGCTGCTTCCACCCATGTGTGTACGGGGCTTTTCTCGGTGAAGTGAGCATAAAAGCATGGTGTGGCAATACATAACCACGGAAGTAGAGAGGGTGTAATTTGCATTGTTGTTGTTTGTGACTTAATTTGTGACGTGCGTATGCAAATGATGAACAGCGCGATCTTTTTTAATAGACAGTCATCTCTCATCAAGGTTTGCTACTAGTCTCATCATCTGAGAGATCATGTATGCTGCTGTATACTGCCTAATCCTGGAAAGATTCACAGATGAATGAAAACACTGACCAAAACAAAGGACTGGAGTAGTGCCAGAAAGAAGACATATAGAAACGAGACAAAAATTGCTGCCAAATTCAAATTCTGGATACATTTAGCCCTAGTCTAAGGACTATTGGACTAAAACTCGAATGACGACAACTCCTGATACTCCACCCTAACCTTAGGACTCTTATACCATCGATACAATTAAAATGAAACAAATCTAGATTTAAAAATCAAACATAAGATAGATTTTATTTCATGCATGCCCCTCAACAGGTAGGCGTGCATTCTTATGCCCCTTTAGGCTAGTTTGGATTATTGATCATTCCCCTGGGATTGCAGGGAACTGAGAACAAAATCTGTTCATTTCCCACTTCAATCCCCATGGTGAATTTGTGTATCCAAACTAACCCTTACATAGGCCCGGGCTTGATGAAGTTCTCGAGGCCGTGCTCCGAGAGCAGATGGTCGACGTCGTCATCAGTGGCCTGGGCGGCGCGTCCACTGCCATCGTCCAAGATAGCGTCCGCCACCTCAAGCAGGTAGCGTCCCTCCCGGGGAAGCCGTCGTCAACACCAACACCGACACCAACAGCAGGGGCAAGAGGATCCCCACCGCCGGCAGCAGCGTATGCGGCACCGGCACCAGCACCGCAGGTCAGCAAACATTGGCGGCGCCATAGCAAATGGTGGCACCATGGGTGGCTCCTGCATCGGCGCCATCAGGGGCTCCTCCGGTGGCACCATCAGCAGCTCGAGATCCAGCGGCGGCGGCGGCAGCAAAAAACAGCGGCGAGTTCGCCACCATCGGCGGCGCCATAGCAAGTGGCGCCACCATCAGTGGCTCCTCCTGCGACGACACAAGCACTGCCGCCGCAGCTTCTCCCGGTACGAGCGGCGGCGGAACCACGGCCCCTGCGGCCAAGGTGAGCGCGTGAACTCGCTCGTAGACGGAGCTCCTGAGCATGTCCAACTGCGACCTGACGGCGGCGGCGAGCTCGGGAGCCAGGTCGTCGAGGTTGCTGCGGCGGCCGAGGCTGATGTCGTTGAGGATGAGATTGACCTCGAGCTCCCGGGAGGTGGCCTTGTAGCTCTCGAAGCGTTTCCCCATCTTCTTCAAGCACCGGCGCAGGAAGCCCTCGTTGTCCAGCCTGTTCATCTCCTTGGAGGCCTCAGGCTGCTCTAAATATCTGCGCATGATGTTCTTGGCCTCCTCAAGCTCCGGCGGAAAGAACGCCGGCTCGGTCTCACCGGGGCCGTACACCACCATGGCCACAGGGATGTCGCAGAGGATGGAGAGCTCCTTGGCCTTCTCCAGCAGCGTGGCGCGGCGCTTCTGGAACGCCGACTTCCGCGCGGTGCTCTGTTCGATCCATTGGATCTTGAGCTTCCCGTGATTACGAGGCATGGCGCGCTAGCAAGGCGATGATGCAAGAAAGGGAATTTGTTCGCTGCTGTTGCAGCTATTGGTGGTTGGTGAGACAGAAAAAGAGAGGGGCTCCTTTTTGTAGTTGATCTAGCAGAGAGAAAAATGGAACGGAGTTAATTGCCTCCAAAAATGGTGTAGCAAGCTATGGTATAGTACAGACTATCATATACTCACTGGATAATTAATTAGCTGAATCAAAAAAAAAGATTTTTATATTTATGGCTGGATATAGCTAGATACTCCCTCCATTCATTTGACTTTTTTTGGTACATTCATTTTACTATGTATCTAGATATAATAGCATGTCTAGATACAAAGCTAAATGGACGAATTAACCAAAAAATCAAAGAGACTTATAATTTAGTATGGATGGAGTATCTTTTTTATTATTACATTTCGTACATGGACAACACATGGTAAAAAGCAAATACTCCTACCATTCTAAATTATAGGTCACTTTCACATTTTTGCTACATTGATTTTTTTTTTTATGGATCTAGACATATTATTATATCTAGCAAAGTAGATGTCTCGAAAAGTCAAAGTTAATTATAATTTGGAATAGATGCAGTATTGTTCAATTCTATGCATGAAGGTGCAAACAAGAAAAAACTAAAAACAACTGTCAATACAGAAATACTAATTCTCACTATACACACCGTATATACATCATTATCGTCGTGGTGTAAGAGTTGTATCTGATTCCGATTCTCTATAGAAGCTGACTCCATGATCAGAGAACCGATTCTTAGCATAAACTCTCAAAGTAACAATGGAGAACCACTTCATAGAATCAGCAGAAGCTACTTTTTCAGCTCTCAAAGCCTCTTAGCTCATTTTAGAATCATTTTATAGAATCAATAGAGAATCACTTCTCACTAGATTCAGTAGGGAGAGAATCGCTTATGTGAGCTATGCCAAACAAAGGTCCTTAGAGACTCTATTAGGGTGTATATACAACCCTACTATGGAGATAGCTAGTATAACCTACCTAGTACATACAGTGTGTCGATAGTAGTTGCAACCATATTACACCATCAAAGAAGACTGAATAAGGTCATAAAACAATCACCAACGAGGTTACTTAGCAGAATTCCATAGGTTTTGGTGTGAATCTATGTATCTATAGGGATTAATCACGAAATAAAGAGCAAAAGAGGACCTACATGACAGATTAAAGAGAATATCCTGCATTGGCACCAACTCCAGAAGGATCTAGTGGACACGAGAAGGTAACCCACTAAAGAAGACCACGAGACGTTGTAGGGTGCGGTTGACCGACCCTAGGTCCCACCTGTCAACCTCTACCTTCATATGTCGGTTCTACACTAACTTAGGGTTTGCATCTCTACCATTGTTCAAGGTTGGTTTGATCCGAGGGTCTAGGATTCATGCTCTGCCCTCTATACCCACCTCCTTGGATATCAAGTTATTCAAGAGATCAAGCCCTAAGTCAGAAACCCCAATCCTCAGAGCTCCAATATTTTCCAGGGCACAGCAAGCTACGATAGATCTAGAGAGAGGCAAGCATCATTTGGATTCCGGATCGTCTCAAGAGAGTGGCTTGGAAAAGCATTATGTAACCTCTCTTGTATGTTTCATTATTCATATGTTTGTTACATTTAGTTTGACATCGTTCTATGTGATATATTTATATTCTTGTTAATCATGTTTATCATCTACTTTGATTATACGCTTAGTATAGTTAGATTTCTTTTATATTCAATAATAAGATCGTATAGCGCTCACCTAGAAGTACAATGGGTGAGTGGTCGACATTGTGTAAGTGTGGTGTCTATATGTTGTTTACCTGCGGATACACACTATATCTTGAGCCATGTGGTAGATCACGGATATGACACTCTCATTGAGTCCTTTGTAGTCCACTTCCTGAATGTTGGACAACTAGGATCTAGTTACAGAGGAAGACACACTCTATTCTTGATCTTCCGTAGTAATATCCCTTACGTGTACATATGGAGCTATCTTAAACATGATTACTAGGTGTAATTGCACTAATCAATTTATGCTTTGATTTGTAATTAAGAATGACTTAGGAATATTCTTCTTAGTTCTACCTAGTCATGCTAATGCTATAGAATGGAGTACTCTGAGTGATCAATGTTGGTATTTGTTATGCCCACGTAAATATTGAAGATGAATAATCCGCAAGCGCACGGATACCGTTGTAGCCTTCACCCGAGAGGGTTTTAAATATCGTATCCACAAGGAAACGTGTGAGGGAGACTAAGATCTAATCTTAACCTGCAGTAGCACAAGACCTAAGAAGGTTAAAAGTATAGAGATGATTACTAAGATATCTAATCCTACTCGTAGTAAATTTGCCTTCTACTATTCTATCTGGGGACATCACATAGGGAGAAACACCAACAAAGGATGATTCGTCTAGAGATAAATCCCACGAGTCCTACAGACGGGATGGAGAATACAAAGGATCAACGACACCCCAACTAGTTGGTCATCCAACTAGGGGGCTATCACAGTCGTGATCTACCACCAATCCGGAATATAGGATGAATCTAACAAGATACCCGAGCCCAAACACCACGCTTGCACTACAAATATTACTTTAACCTAATGCACTAGATTAAAGTACTCAAAAGAGACCCAGATCGTAAGAACAATATAAACAATAGTGCTTACTAAAAGAAGAAGTAGATTACCGTGAGTAACTCCAAATGTAGGTTAACTTCCACCGAGGTACAAGTTGTAGAGGTAGCACCGACTTGTGCCCGGCACCTCCTCGGTGTTCCTTCCCTCTCTCTATCTCTCTTATTCTAAAGACTAGATCTAATGAGATCTAATCCCTCTTGAATACTAGCTCATCTAGTTCTAGTTCTTGTCTAGACCTAGGGGGAGACTCGGGGGCCTCACCCTATTGATAATGAATGATAATGAATTAGGGTTTCACCAGGGGGCGGGGGTCTCCTTATATAGCCCTAGGCGATGCACGACAACCCTTGGATCAAACCGACCTTGAGCAACGGTGTAGATCTCTTCTTAATGGCGGTTGTGAACCGACCTTCGAGCCGAGAGGTCGTGTGGGGGCCCACGACCGCGGCCGCCGCTACTAGGGCGGCCGCCCCGGCTCACCGCTGTGTGGGCCCCTTCGTGGCTCATGCCTCTATATTTTATGCTATAAGAGATATCAACAAGCTCCCCAAAGCTTACCCTTTGCTAGTCCCTAGCAAAGCCAAACTCAAAGAATGGATCGGGAGTTGCTACAACGCTTTCACGCCCTCAAAAGTACACATGCTTTCAAACAAAATTTCTCCTGGGATTAAAATAAACCTTTTCAACCTTCAACTTACCCATATTACCTTTAACCATGGAGCTTATAGCCTTTTCTTGGGATCTTGGGCAATTGAAAGATAGAACAATCAAGTCAAGCACCATGTCTCGGACTCTTTGTTCAACCATCATTCCGAGTTTTTGCTACTTTTCAAAATAAAACTCAAAGTTCCTTTAGTATGACCCTTTCAAGTCTCTCATTTGTAATGAGGGAAAGAGCCCGATTCTACTTTAGCTCCTTGAAGAATCATCTCTCTTGAAACTTGGAAACACTTGAGAGAACCTGGGTTGCATATTCTTTCTTTCTTTTTTTTTTTCATGGAAAGGCGGGCATCTAGTACCCATTGTTTTCATAGCGGACACTTGTCCATTTTTTTTAACTCTCTTTTATTCTCTTTTTTAGGGAGGTAGGCTCTACTCGCCCGTAGGACACATGTCCATTTTTCATCTCCCTTTCTTTTTTTTTTTTTTTTTTTTTTTTTTTTTTGAATACAACCCAAATCTCTTTTGCAATAACTTTTGAGAGATAGACAAGAGTAATGGAGCTTTATAAGATTGTTGGTCGAATTGATGGGTGTAAGGAATATTTTTGGTTGTTCTCTCCTAGGATTGGAGTGGAACATTTTTGGTGGGTATATGATGGATGCGTATGGTGGGTGTGTGTGGTGGATGCTTACTTCCGGGGTAGAAGTAGCATATATGCAAGTGGAATAGAGTGGGATGAGGTGGAGTGTGCGTGATTAGCGAGAATGACAAGTTTCTAAGGATCGACAAAGATTGACCAAACTCAATGCAAAGTAAGCGACCCTATATATATATATTGAAAAGGGTTTTCCTAGCTAAAGAGCATGTATATATATGGTTGTGGTAGGAGGTTCAACACTCTGTCATACAAGAACTTATCATGTGCATTTTATAATTTTCAAAAGATACATCTCGTAAATCTAGTGTCACTAGGAGTAAGATAAATAGCAGCTCAAACTTTCATATATCATATCCGTCAATCACCTAGACTTTAGAGCAAGCATTTGCTACACATGTGTTTTAGGTTCAGAGCAAATCTCAAGTCAAAGTAGTTCGCATTAAAGGCTCAAGAGAAAGTAAGCTTGAAAGCTAGGTACTTGAAAGGAATTACGATTTTGAGCAACTATTCATCATTTCCATGCATGAGAATTAGCTTGAGTTCATTTTATTTTGCGTAAAAGTAACCTTTGGCACACTCCTTCTATTTATTTATTTCCAAACCTAAAGATCACACTAATATTATATATATATATATATAGCCTATACTTTTTATTTGGTTTTATATGGTTATACATCTTTTTATTTCTTTTTAATAAAGCAAACATATCTAGCTAATATTAAAACATAGGAAAGAGATACTTATCGAGATAACGGGGTGCTCTCCCCAAGCTAGATTGGAATGTCGGGTTGATAATGTGGAAGTTGAGGTAGACAAATGATGAGGGTGTCATCCTATCATGTCTCTCTCTCTTTGAATCACTGAACTCAAGCGGACAACAAAGCTAGTGGAACAGATTAGGGCGTTAGTGGTTGGCCACATAGGCTTCATGTGCCTAGAGACGGATCACGATTATTCTAAGCGTAACTTCAGCGGGAAAATATTTTTTGGAGTTTTATAGATTTATATGCATGCAAAGAACTATGATGCAAATGCAACTCGATGAATGCATAATTATTTTTATGCCACCATGGTGAATATCCTTATGGGTTGTTACACACCACAAGATTATTCACATGGGGCTTTAGAAATTTTCAATGCAATGCTAATGCGGAAATTTAAATATGCTAAAGGAAAATGATTATGCAATGCAAGGAAGTAAATATGGTATGCATTAAATATGGATAACTACCCGATCTTACCTCCCGACGAGGGTTAGGTGTTTTAAGTCTCCCGAACAAGACTACTTACCTTGTTTATTTCTTAAGTGTATCATCTGATCTTGGTAGGTGCATCTCCGAGATGGTGATTCTGAAGATGGTGTCACCCATGTTCTATTGCTGGTCCAACACTTCGAAGTGAAAATTTGATAGTGGGGGTTGGCAGCCTCTTGTTTCGTGTGCCCGCTTTGTGGTTTAGGACATTCACTCATAGAAATTTGGGGAGTGACGGACTCCTCAACATTTTTTGCTCGAAGTGTGTCCTATTTGCAAAGATAAGGTAGAGATCAAGTGCATGGGCCCTGTTGGTGGGGGAAAACACCAACGTAACCAAAAATTCATTCTTCTTTAAAACCTTAGGCACATTGAACAAGATGCATTTGATGTATTATATATTTTGATTAATCTTAACTAGGGTGGCAAGGTCAGAAGATGAAACATGAATGTTGTAATATTTTTGCTTATATGATTGGGACTATGAGAAGAGAGTGGTGTTAGGAGCAACTTAACTAAACATGTTGAGCGGATCAAGCAAGGGTGTTACTCAAACATGTTTGGTTCTTTATTTATGAACATGCCCTAATTATGGGAAAGCTTATTTATTGACAACCTACCTCAAGATGTTACCTTTATTGTTGGAGCATGCCAGCACCGTAACACCTCGTGGTGGACCTTTCCATCTCGCTTGAAGCTTTCCTTATTTGGCCTCTTATGTAGCTTATTCCGACTTGTCTTCTTCCTTTTTATTTCATAAAGTTCCTTTGTCCATGCGCGTGTCTTCCTTGTGAAAGATTTGTTGTATCTTGCTTCTTCTCACCGTGAGTCCATCTCAGGACCTCCCCCAAGCTTATTTGAGAGTTTCTTCTTTTCTACAGGGGTTAGTCCAACAAAATATACCAAGATCTACTACAATATACTATTGGTTCAAAAATCAACCTAGACACCACGTCTAATTTGATTTAGAAAGGCATTTAACCTAAGCACCACGCTTAATTTAAAAACCTTTAGAAGTAAAATCAGCACACCTTTGGTTCAAAAATCAAACTAGACACCTTGTCTAACTTAATTTAGGAACACAACATAAACTAAGCACCATGCCTAATTTTAAAAGGTGTTTGAAAGTACATCAAAACCAAATCATATAACATAGTAGATTATGGTAACATGAAAACATTAAAGAGATTTATTCAAACAGAGATGAAGAATATGATTCTCTCTTTTTTTGCATGTCGTTATGGTAGAGACAACCAAGTAGTGTAGCAACATGATAAGGAATATTTCTATGCATGTTAATTAATGTTGCACAATGATTGGTTGGACATACCTTACATTGTCATCCTTAAGTTCTCCTTGCTCTAGACCTGAAATGGTTAGCGACAAAAATACCCGAAGGAATATTTCCTCATTTATATCTCTATGCTCATTTCACAAGGGTTTTATAGCAATAAGGTAAACACTCATGTTATTTCTTAAGAAATGCTTGTTTTAGGACAACAAGCTCGCCCCTTGGGAAACCATTGATTTATGATTCATGATGACAAAGTGGTTTCCCTTCTAAAAATCAACTGTCTCGAGGATTCGGGATCCGAATATTTATGGTAGATGAACACATCCACAACCACCCTTTCAAAATCTAAAGGAGGAGAGAGAGTACGGGGTCGAAGAACTTGAGCGTGATAAAGATAGAGAGACTAGATGGTTCAGGAAGTTCATCATATGAACATAGACTAGATGAAGTGTCTATGAAGCAGCTCTCATGCTCATTGATGTCATCTTCCTCCAAGGTTAATATATCATGGTTATCTAAGGGATTCCTTGGGTTGGTGTCTCTCGGGCTGATTTCATCTAAAATTTCGTCCATCAACTCGATGGTTGTGACACATATGTTATTAACACTTTCAAGCCATTGTTGTTGGTCTTCTTGGTGGTCTTGATGATTCCTAGACATGGGTTGTTTCAGTGAATTTCTAGGATCATCATGAGTCTCAAAGAAGTAGGGATATGTGGATTCATCGGGGTCAAGGATGGGTTTAGAGATAGGTTCGAATAGGTCATCTTGTTTAGGCATAGAAGGGGAGAAGATAAGGTGGTCTTCTGGATAGCTTTGCTCTCCTTCTATGACATGATCAGACATGCCATCCTTGGGTTTCTCCCAATGTCTTTTAAAAGAATAAGCATGTTCAACAAGAGTCATCTCCTTAAAAGAATCAATTATAGTCACTTGAGATCTCTTGTATGGACTTCTCCCATAATCTCTAAGGGTTGGTTCAAAAGGATCTTTCAAAGGTTGAATTTCTTCTTCCTTTGGGGGATTTTGGGATGTTGATGGTTCAGGGTGGATAGCTAAATTTTGGGATTGGAATTGTTGTGAATTAGCTATCGTAATTTCCTCTTCTTCCTTTTTCTCGGGAAAAGTACTAGGGGAGGTGGAGTATCCACTAAATCTGTCCACGAGAAGTCTTGCTTTTCTAGCAGGCAGATGGAGGAATGCGCCTCCCGAAGCTGCATTAAGGTCATCTGCATCTTCCTTATTAAGACCTAAATAAAAATGTTGAAGAAAGACTGGGTCTGGAATAGCAAGGTTTGGGCATGTAGTGGTAAGGACATTGAAACGTTCCCATGATGCAGCAAGAGACTATTCTTTGTGTTGTTTAAAAGTTAGAATTTCTACTCGAAGGCGGGCCACTCGATAGGTGGGAAAGAATTTTAGATAAAAATTGGTGTACAATGTTCCCCAATCTCCATTCACTTTCTCTACATTCAGGTAATACCACTGTTTAGCTTTTCCCGTCAAAGAGTACGGAAAGAACTTCCAGCGTAAGGTATTATCGGATATGCCTTTTATTCGAAGACAATCCATAATTTGCTCAAACTCTTGTAGGTGTGAATATGGTTGGCCTCGCCTCTCCGAGAAGGCTAGTTTTCGAACCAAGTTTATAAAGTCAAGGGGCAGCTCATAGGACGATGTTAAGATAGGCTCTGAAGATTGTGGCGTCCTAAAGCTTTCGCTTGTACGTAGATGATATTTATAGATAGGCATGGAATCCATAATGAAAAAGAAAACAATAGAAAAAAGGGATAAAAGAATAAAAGAATATGATACAAGGATAAGGTAGATTTAAAGTCAACTCAAGAACGTTTCCCAAGAACGGCGCCTTAAAAGCTTGTTGGTATTTGTTATGCCCACGTAAATATTGAAGATGAATAATCCGCAAGCGCACGGATACCGTTGTAGCCTTCACCCGGAGGGTTTTAAACATCGCATCCACAAGGAAACGTGTGAGGGAGACTAAGATCTAATCTTAACCCAGAGTAGCACAAGACCTAAGAAGGTTAAAAGTATAGAGATGATTACTAAGATATCTAATCCTACTCGTAGTAAACTTGCCTTCTTTTGTTCTATATCGGGGACATCACATAGGGAGAAACACCAACAAAGGATGATTCGCCTAGAGATAAATCCCACGAGTCCTACGAGACGGGATGGGGAATACAAAAGATCAACGACACCCCAACTAGTTGGTCATCCAACTAGGGGCTATCACAAATCGTGATCTACCACCAATCCGGAATATAGGATGAATCTAACAAGATACCCGAGCCCAAACACCACGCTTGCACTACGAATATTACTTTAACCTAATGCACTAGATTAAAGTACTCAAAAAAGAGACCGCAGATCAGAAGAACAATATAAACAATAGTGCTTACTAAAAGAAGAAGTAGATTACCAAAGTAACTCCAAGTGTAGGTTAACTTCCACCGAGGTACAAGTTGTAGAGGTAGCACCGACAAAGCCGGCACCTCCTCAGGTTCCTTCCCTCTCTATATCTCTTATTCTAAAGACTAGATCTAATAAGATCTAATCCCTCTTGAATACTAGCTCATCTAGTTCTATTTCTTGTCTAGACCTAGGGGGAGACTCAGGGCCTCAGCCTATTGATAATGAATGATAATGAATTAGGGTTTCACCCAGGGCGGGGGTCTCGTTATATAGCCCTAGGCGATGCACGACAACCCTTGGATCAAACCGACCTTGAGCAACGGTGTAGATCTCTTCTTAATGGCGGTTGTGAACCGACCTTCGGCTGCAGAGGTCGACAAGGGGGACCACGCCGCCGCCGCCGCCGCCGCTACTAGCGGCCGCCCGCTCACCGCAGGTGGGTGGGCTTCGTGGCTCATGCCTTCGGTGTCTTCGGAATGTTCTTACGTGGGTTTCAAGTTGGATTGCTTCACGGATACGTCTTTATGGCGTAGGGCTTGCAAACACTTGGGCTTTTACTGCTTTTATCCATTTAGTCCCTGAAAATATATAAATCACCAAAACTCGTGGAATTATGTCGGTAAAGCCCCTATACTATGTTGATATTCAGTTTAAGCCCTTATTTCGTTTAAAAACCTCTATATTTTATGCTATAAGAGATATCAACAATCAATGTCGTTTATGACTTGTCATTTATCATTTATCCTACATTTATCTCATGACGTCATGCTAATGCTATAGAATGGAGTACTCTGAGTGATCAATATCGTTATGACTTGTCATTTATCATTTATCATACATTTATCTCGTGACTTATCTCTATTATGAGAAGATAGGTTGGATGTGGTTATCATATTTGTATTGCTTGTCCTTCCCTATGGTAAAAATATAAATAACGATACCCGTAATAGTCCCAGTGAAGTGCTACTATGGTATTTTATCTGCGTGCGCTTGGAGATACCTTTCATTCATGTATACTTTCCAAGTTACAAGCGGTATATTCATAAATATCAACAACACATTTCTGGCATTCATGCCAACAATACATTTCTAACATCATATTAGGGATGACAACCTAGTATAATGTGATGCTAACAAATGTCAACATATTGTCATCATCCCGTTCATAGCAAGGAAGAAGCAATAATGCTGGTTTGGAGCCAACTTGGATTGAATGTTTGGTTTAGAGAATCAAACCATTCTTGATGATGTGATACGTTATGAGTTCATTTCTCAAATTTAATGGAATGACTTTATTTCTTTTATACTAGAGATGGTGATGCATCAACTCATTCTTTTCTAGAAACGAAACAAAAAATTTAAGGAGGGTGTGATGATGGACTACCTCATTCCATAAAACAAGCACCCATAAACAATAGGTGAGTCTAGCTACAAACCGGTGCAAACCTTCATCATAACCGGTCTAGGCTTCACATATTTCTTCTATTCGTTGAGCCATAAATCAGGGGTGATATGAACACCATCATTGCTAGTTTTATGGTATTAAACATTCCCCCTCCCTAATTTACATGATAATAATTTGATTCAATAATTTTAAGTACTTTTTTTATTATTTAGTATTCATGGACGATACTGAAACCTATATGGACTCGGTTTGAACATGTTAGGGATATCAAGGTCATGTCTCTATGATGATCTAGCTAGTGTAAAGACATGGCTTGCACGTATAGCTTCTTTGTATTGCGAATGTGTTATAGGCTTGCATATACAATGGACATAATGCTCAGCTTTAATAGATCTTCACAATATATAAATGATTTCATGTGTTGGCTACAACTATATTATATATACGTTTTATTGAGTTACATGTGTCAAATTTGGTCATGTTACTATTTTTTTAAAAAACTTGGATAGATCCATTTTTCATAAACAATACAAATCAAGTACAGTGATAGGCCAGGCAGAAAAAGTTTGAAAGCAGCATACTATGGATCAAAAGAAGATCACATGCCTTATTAGGTTGTCGAGTTGCCTATTACATGGAGACCAGTAAATTTATCATCACTATAAAATTTCATTTGCAAGAGTTTATTTAGAACAAAATTAAAACAACAACCAAGAACCCATTACACCGATCAAATTTTCTCTAGATGTGTGTCTGCCTTCTCTTCAATTGTTGGCTCCTCATCAATGGCAATGGTCTTCAAGTGGAGAACTGTAGCACTGCAATCATCATTTGTTGGGCGCTGCATAGTAGCATGTTACCTTCATTGACCACCTTCTCCTAAAGACCTAGCTTGAAGACACCTACCCAAACATTAAGAAACGAGCATGGTCTTGTAATCACTTCACATGGATGCTTAATGATCTTTTTGTCAAAATAGGCTCTAGCAACTTCCAAATTTTCTCAACTAGTATGAGTAAAATGTGCATCCATTTATGAGCTAGGAATCACTTGTGTAGCCAATGTCAACACTAACTGCGAGTTGGGGATGTTACTAGAACCAATTAAATTAAGCAATTACCCCTCATATTACTCTAGCAACATTGCACTCAAAAATAAATGATTATGGTTTAATCATAAGAACAAAAGTAATAGGTGGGACTACCTAATAATGCCTCTTTAACAAAGTATCCTTATCTCGATAATGGATCCATATTCTAAGAGGCATAATTATAAGAAAACTTAATTTTGGGGGAGTTTTGGGTTTCCAGATATGGACAAAGGACAAGCTTGATATAGTTGCTTATATGTAGATTTTTATACATAATAACATAGATTTAGACCATTTCTATCAAATTAAATCCATCTGATAATCAGTGTTGAGTCTTAGCACATAGTCCTATATACCCTTCCATTAGGATATTAGGAAGCTATCTCTAGAAGTTTAACTAGCAACTTCTAGTTTAGGAGGAGGTTATTTACATTTATAAATTTGGCATTACACACTTCAAAATGGACAAGGAATCGGTAACAAAGAGGGATTTCCCGCCCAACAAGTATCTAACTAGAAAATGGCATCATTTCCACTATTAATATTGACTTTTCTACCCATATTATGAATGTCTCTTGGTTTAATAAGTTAGACCAATTCAAGGATCGTCTTATTTGGGCTTTACATGACTAATACAGTGGCCTTTAACCTCTCATATATTATTTTGTCTTAACCAATTCATGCAAGATTTTGTTCTCTTATTCTAGTTTTCACCACCATTTACAAAGAAGGTTTACATTCATTTTCTGATTTTTTAGTGTTCAAGACTCCCCTTTTTACTTGTACAAATCTTTGTCTACACTACACCACAACACTTAAAATTGGTGATGGACAATCTGAAGATAAAAGGGGATACAGCATCAGACGATCTGACATTAAAAACATATAGTGTCAGACTTCTGCATACGATATAAGTCATTTAGTATGTTGCAGTGAATATTTTTAGCTATAGATAATCCACTGTAATTTTTAGGGTCAGACCAAAACATAAAGGGCCAGATCATCTAATGGTCCTTGTATAATAATCTGAGCTGGTAAAAACATGCCATTTGATATATTGGAGATTTTTTTTAAACTAATTTGTCATCACACTCCGCACAATGGGAAGAGAACTGCCTTGACAATGTTTAATTTATAGCTATTTTTCATAGATAGGTAAACAATCGTTAATGTGAAGTTGCTAGGACTCACAGGCACCCCCAAGGTACTTAATTATATAATTCTTCATATTGGTGTTGAAAATCTCACATAGACCAATAGTAAGAGCAATTTGTCATTTGAGCCCCTACCCTAAATTTTAGGGGTTTTGGAGAAAAAAATCAACTCCAATGGAACTCCTTAATAGAACCTCAAATTTTACTAAACCTCAAAATTTAGTGCCTTGACCCGTGGATGATTTTTCTTTTTCGCCCCGCAGAAAAATTTATAGAGCATGGCTTCATCCACGCGGCTCCCTATTTTTCATACAGGTCCCGCCGAAGCGCCGAGAGCTCGGGATATGCCGCCGACCGACGTCCCGAGTCCGAAGTGTGGTGCGAAGGATAGCGACCACTACCCTTAAACATTTCGCGTTGCCGGAGTGCACCCCCGGCGCCGGACCATGCGCAAGACGCGGATGGCTTGAAGCCCGGATATTGCGTCATTGAAAATCGTTAATGTGCGCTGGCAGACGCGCCGAGGGCCCCTACGTTAAGGCCGGCGCGCCCCGGGCGACGCCTATAGCCAGACCGGCCACAGGCACCCTTGGCGTGAGTGCCGCCGCCCCGCTGCGGACGCGAGGAAGCGCCCGTGCTGCTGGGATGTGTCGAATTTTTTCTTAATTAGTTTAGGGGCCAGAATTCTTCCCATTGGAGTTCAAAGTTAGGACCCTAGATTTTTAAGGTGGCATGTAAATTAAAATTTGAGGCTCCAATTTGAGGACTCCCCCAAGTTGCTCTAAGCCATCCAAATTATAGTTCCTCCATTCCAAATTGTTATCTTCAATACATAGAACAATATTTAGCTTCATAATACATAATAGCAACACCGCCTTCTATCAAATTACTAACAACACCCTCAATTAAGTATGACTTGTATTTCTCTACCATGGTCATGGGAATGAATAGCTAGTTTAATGCATTTTTACTTGTATCTTCCCTTGCGCTAATAATAAGATCACATTTGTTACCGTTAGTTAAAGAGATTTTCCCTATATATGCTGGCTCAAATTCAGTATTGCCCCTTCAAATTCATTTCAAATGTCAACTATTATTCTAAAGTTATTCCTATTGATTCTTATGCCACTTTGATCATGTTGATGCATGAAATAAATTTTAATCCCTATATTCAATCGTAATAATACACAAGTGTATTAATACACAATATATGTGGTATTATCATGCATAGCTTACTTTCCCAAGTCCGACAAAAACTAAGTTATAGTAATTTTTTTTAAATAGCCAAATTTTCGGAGTTACATGAAACAAAAAAAATCAACAGGATCCACGGAACAAAAAACAATTTCATTGGATGATTTTATGCAAACCGTAATTTTTTTTTAATCTCGTATTGGTTGTACTAGAACAAACACACAAACCAAATACAGACCTAACTCTCACCCTTACATCATTTAAAGCATATTTATTTAGAAAAAAACCAATAAACTAAATTTTATTAGGAAGCAAAAGGCAATAGAAAATATATTGCATATTCTAAAAAGAACTTCATTTAAAACACATTTGAAAGAACATACTTCATCTTTTCTAAATTACAGCTTACTTTGACTTTCCCCAATGTAGTCCTCAGTGAAACTTGTCTAATATTGATAAAAATCTATACTACTTTACTATTGAATTCATCCCGAAGTATAGTCCACATCACTAAAAAGAACACCACGCCTAAATCTAATTAAGTCGTAGGAGAATAATATAAAATAAACAAATAAAATGGCTCAGGATTTTGCCAATATTACACAGGCGGCCTATCCAAGCTCATGGACTAACGTTTTCGTCTAGCCTTGCCACCTCTGGGCCGCCCCCTCAGCTCGCCTTGTCTCGGTCATTCTAGGCTGGCAAGTGACACCATGCCATCCCTCCCTCTCTGTTCCAAATTAAAGCATCAACTTGTAAGATTATAAGGTTGTAAGATCGGTAAATCTAAAGCTCACTCGTGTGAAATTTGGATTCTGCTCACTCGATTCTGCTAGCAGCCCACGACCACGAGCCCTTGTCGACGCAGCACATGTAATCCTGAGCAAAAAACACGGGCACGGTGACCCGCACGGAGCCCGTTTTCTTTGGCCCGGCCCGGCCCGAAAAAACGGGCTCGGTCGGCCGGGTGTGGGCCGTGCCTGGCCGACCCCAAGGCACGCGGGCCAGCCCGACACGGCCCGGTTCAAAGTCATCTCCTCAAAAAAAAAAAAAGAAAAAAACAGCCAGCTATCTAATAAAAAATAAAAAGAACAACGCACTAGGCCACCAGCCCATTAGAGCAGCTCCTCCGGTGTGCGAGATAAAACGAACCGTGGTGAGAGAGAGTGAGAGCAAAGTTCGAACCAAACATTGCAGCAACCGAACAATGGGAAAAGATTCTTTGGTTCGCATCTTGAGTATGGTTCGAACTCTTGGCCGAAAAAAAGGAATAAACTAATCAGGTGCAGCACGGCACATGCAAACGAAGGCAGTCAAAGCACAAGAATCAGACATTGCAACAATTGTTTTACTCCGTGATGGGACCCAAAAGCGAACTCCACACTGCAGCTACCGAACACTGAGCAAAATCGATTTTGAGGCTGCACCCAAGGGACCCACTGACATGTTTCAGTTCGAACCAACACTGGAGCTGCCCTTAGCTATCTCCTCAAAAAATAGAAAACACAAAGACACCAAACCAATAGCCCACCAGACCACCAGCCCACCAAAAAAAAAAAATAAAAAAAAAACCATTGTTGGGACGTGCTTTTTCGGGCCGGCCCGGCACGAAAATCTGCCCACGGGCTAGGCCTGGGCTGACCCCTCGGCACGGAGGACTGGTCGCACGGCCCGATGGCCCGTGGGCTGACCGAGCCCGTGCCCTACCGGGCCGTGCGGCACGGCCCGGCCCGGCCGAGACAGACCGGGCTGGCCCGATGCATATGTATAAGCACATGCATGCGTGGCGGCCTTTGACCATTGCCCAAATTTCAAGGATGAGAGCACTTCATGTCCACATCTTGCTGCGGCTCCCATGATCTAGAGCTACTGATCGCACAGTCACAGGTGAATTAACAAGATCAAGTCAACTGTGCGTCTGGAGATCGATGAGCCATATATATCGCCGCCACCTCAATTCCGCCATCCCCAACGGCCGGCCAGGATGCACATGGGCGCCATGTCTAACTAGCCATAGATCAAGTCAACATGTCATGTACGTAGCAGTATATACATGTGTGCACGCCGGCCGGCATTGCATAGCTAACTAGCCATGGCGCTTCCATTGTTACGCCGTCCCGTCCTGCTGGCCGCCGCCTGCTTGTGGGTATCCATCTCGATCGTCTCCAACGCTGGCGTGGCGGAGGCGGCGTGGTGGTGGTCGAGGTGGGACTCCCTGTTCCCGCGCCGCGTCCATCCGAAAAGCTACGGCGACTGCAAGAGCCGCGTGGCGTCGATCGTGACGGAGAAGCTATACAACGACATGTTCAAGCACAAGGACGACACGGCGTGCCCGGCGCACGGCTTCTACAACTACACCTCCTTCCTCCTTGCCGCCGAGCGGTTCCCTTCGTTCGGCGGCGACGGCGTCGACGCCGCCACACGGAAGCGCGAGGTGGCGGCGTTCCTGGCGCAGATCTCGCACGAGACGACCGGCGGGTGGGCGACGGCGCCTGACGGTCCCTACGCGTGGGGGGCTCTGTTTCAAGGAGGAGATCAAGCCACCAAGCAACTACTGCGACGCGACCAGCACGCGGTGGCCGTGCGTCGCCGGCAAGTCGTACCACGGCCGGGGACCGATCCAGCTGTCGTGGAACTTTAACTACGGGCCGGCCGGGAAGGCGCTGGGCTTCGACGGGCTCGGCAACCCGGAGGTGGTCACCGCCGACCCGGTGGTGGCGTTCGAGACGGCGCTGTGGTTCTGGATGACGCCCAGCGCACCCAAGCCGTCGTGCCACGACGTCATGGTGGGGCGGTACTGCCCCAGCGACGCCGATGTCAGGGCCAACCGGACGGCGGGCTTCGGGCTCACCACCAACATCATCAATGGCGGCATCGAGTGCGGCAAGACCGGCGTCCCGCAGGTGGACGACCGGATCGGCTTCTTCAAGGAGTACTGCAAGCTGCTCGGCGTCGACGTCGGGATCAACTTGGACTGCGCTCAGCAGAAGCCGTACTCTTCTTGAATTAGTTGATCGATCGCCTGCTTCTCCTCCGATCGATCCTCCTGCTGATGCTTATCTTCTGATTCGATTGGTAGTTTGGTACTCGTTGATATGAGTTTATCTTTGCCAACGTACGTAGCGGTACGCACAATTGAATCCTAGCTAGTTGCAACAGCGTGTACTGCGAAAACTACGCGACAGATCGAGGACATGAACGATTGGACAGAGTTGAAGCACAACGATAGGGTCATGTGTGGACACTCTTGATCTTGCCATGATCCAGTAAGACTACGAAGTACGAACCACTAGAGTCCAGAGTAGACCGTGGATCCAATTAGCAACAATTGACCTCCACTCAGGGTTTTTTTTTTCTTTGAGAAGAGCTCTCACTGCTACTCTATTTTTATCCGAAGCAGGCACAAGCCATCCCCGGCCTCCCATAAAAGTTCATGGTTAATCCGGGCTTTACGGGCAACCTGCCTCAGTTAATCAAGTAACTGAGGCCAGCAGTGTAAGGCAACTGCTTGCTATTAGCAGAGGCGGTTGTGTTAAGTAGCCCGTCTCCATAAATAATTTCATCAAATGAAAAATGTTCACCGAATCTGGTCCCGTGCACTGCCAGTGGCTATCAACGCAACCGCAGCCACAGGTGTGACCGGATCCGTTACCGTTGGTGACCGGATTTGCGCACCCACCACCACTATGCCAGAAATCGCTATCAGTGACGCCACTACTAGTGACCTGGAAACAAAACGCGTCACAAATAGATTATCGGTGACACATATTAACAAGACACGTCACAGATTAGCTGTTGTCCATGCCCTAGGATTAATATGTGTCACTAATAATAGCTTATCAGCGACGCGTCTTGTTAACACGCGTCACTGATAAAATCTGCGACACTTGTTTGTAAGCCGCGTCACAAATAGGTGTCCTTATCGGTGACGCGGGTAAACAAAACGCGTCACGGATAATTAATGTGACACTTGTTTTATTGACGTGTCACAGATAGACACACCTATTTGTGACTCGTTCTTTGAATCTGCGTCACAAACTGGGATGGGTCATTGGGCCCTGGCTAGACGGCCCAGCAGTGCAGGTGTCCATGTCCATCTAAAAATCAGAAACAACCCCGTCCCCATCCCCACACCGTACACTAACCCTAACCCAACCCCACACACGACTGGCGGCGGCGACGTTCGAATCTGCAGTCGTCCCTCTCCACTCCGCCCGATCCAGCGGCGCCCTCTCCCCTCTCCGACACAGAGCCGCCTCCGTCTCCCTCACCCTCTCCACTCCGCCTCCCGCTCACACTCTCGGTGCCGCGCGCTCGGGACCCGGTGGTTTGGGGCAGGAGACCGTGGGCCTCGCGCGGCGTGGTTGTGGACCTACACGGCGTCGAGCGGCGAGCGGGATCCGGTCCCGGCGGCGGTGTTGGGCGTGGTGGCGCTCGCGAGGTGGTGTGGTGCAGCCTCTCTCTCCTTCCCGAGCGGCGCATGGCGGGACGACCTCACAGCGACGCGACTCAGGCATCATCAGACAGGCTTCTCCGTCCTCCCCTGAGCGCGAGCAGCGCCGATCCAGCCTCCCGACGTGGATGCAGCGTCGATCCGGCTGCGGGCGCGTCGATCCCGCTGTGAACGAGCAGCCCCTGCCACCGCCAGTACCTCCAATCCGTCAATGTTAGGCTTCCTCTCATCCCCGTCCTCCTCTCTCATCTTTGCTCGTTGCCAGCTTGCTGAGATGACCCAATCTGCTGGGCCAATATTTTCAGGAATCCATTTCATGGAATGTGGTCAATGGCGATTGAATATCTCAAAGGATTTTGGGATTGTTGAAAATGTTGTCTTATATTACAGGGTATGAGATACCTTTACAAGCTTAACTTACTCACATTTTCTCCACGTTTATTATGGAACTTGGCACTTGGATTGATAGTGCAGTGCAATGCTTTCTTTGCAAAGGCATATAGTTGTCATGTTTTCTGAAGTAGCTGATAGATTACTTTATAACTCAGCGATAATAGCTGCTTCTGTGTGCGGGCCAGTAAGCAATTTAGCATGAGAAGACATAAAAAATGCAAAGCAGACATTTGGATTGCATTTTATATTGTTGAATGTAAACTTGACAACTCAACATGTGGGGAGATAAACTAACAGAATAGGAAAGATGCTCTGCATAGTACTTTCCATACCTTCAAATATTCATATTGACAAAGCTAGAACTTTATAATTTGTTTGAGTATGCCATGAGGAACTCATCTGTTAAAGACATACAGTGCATGTCCATATACAAAAAATTCAGAATTGCCAATATTCATCCTTGTTGTAAGACTGTACAATAAGGCCTTATAATAAAGCTGTCGTAGGTAAGGCGGAGCTTAAGGTGTTAAAATAATATCACCTGTAAGTGAAAACAAATAATAGAAAATAATTGTTGCTCTGCCTTTCAGTGCATCAATTGTTGGACTACTCATAATAGAAATTAGAGCTTAATTGTGCACCCTGTAGGTCCCTTGTTTTCTGTAACGAATACCTGGTAATATATGTTTTTGGGTTGCTTGGATAACGATTGATTGTAAAAGGGTGATTTCTACTTCAACTGTTGTCTGTTGATTGGACCAAATAATCAGTTGATGAAACGGGATGAGGTACACGATTACTTATTGGCAGGAGACATTCAGTCTTAGAAAAACCTTAGAGTAAAGATCCGCAGATGTAATATGTAACATGAATTGTGGCAGCAAATCACTTTTGTTAATTAGCGGTCCTTCCAAACTAGCTTGGAAGTAAGTTTGCTTGTGCTCTGGTTTTCAACTCACGCTCTAATGCTTGCTTGCAGCAATGCAGCGCAATAGTTCAGCTATATTGACATTGTATGTTGCTTAATGACCGTGTTTTATTCAAAATATTAGAATCAGTGCCCTTGCAGTTTTAATCTCCAAATTGAACCACGTCTGGCTGTACTGTGCAGTCTGTACTAACTAGTTCTGGCTGACTGTATGATTGCTACTTTGTTGATCCAGTTTGACCTTGAGTCCTGAAACATTAAGTGTGAGTCGAAATACTGTTCTAATACACCAATTTGGCCTTGACAGGTTCAGGCAATCATGCTTATAGCTGCAGCAGCTGCGGCATCCTCCAAAAGCAGTGCTGCCACTGCGGAATTCATGTTTTCCTGATTATTTGCCATATTATTTCATTCAGTTGCTCACTTGTTAGTGGTGTTTAAAAAAGTATTGTCAATATTTCAGCATACTGCTCTTATTGACCTTGTTATGTTATTAGTTACTTGCACTGTGATAATTTCTGTTTGCTAGGTAATGGAACTTGCAAATTGGTGTGTTTTTTTTTCTTATTAGTGTTATTGGAATTGAGTGCTTACACCATGTTTTTTCAGGTTTCAGCAGGCTTTCTAAATCCATCAGGAAGTACACTATATCAACAAGGCCATGCTGCTATGTCTTCAAAAATCTGGATTACAAGGTGTTGACAGATGCTTGTAGTTCAATAATTATTTAACCTGGATCAGCTTCCGCCACAACATTATTATTTGCCCACATTTTGATAACTTTAATGAACATGCAGGCTCAAAGATATGATCTAATCATTAATGGAAAGACAAGGGGCAGGAGCTGGACAAGGAGACAACTGTGGGTTCTGCTTGCTGTTTCCATGTGGCCTTGTTGCACGGTTGATGCCCCTTGGGCTGGATGTGATCTGCAGATACATTCCTGGTATGAACATTGGGTAGCTGTATCCTGGATCCATGTGACTTACTAACTGAATCCATGAGTTGAGTTGAGAATGTTTTCTTCCCATGTATCTACTACGCCCTTATCTAGTGTCAAACTACCTTTGGTTTATGGTTTTCATATCTGACATATGCACTTCTCATTGATTATTACAATAGATGTGTTTATTCATATCTAATCTAATTAATTAAGTATACATGTGCTGCTGTTCACTGTGTCTTAACTTAGTTGAACTTTAATCCTACTAAGTAGCAGCTTAACTTAGTTGAACTTTATACCATGCATTTTTGTTACTGAAATGAGGCTACTGAAATGCGCTAGATTGATTGTTTAGGTGCAGCTGAAAGATACAACTTTAGGTGTATATTGGTGTCTTTCCAAATGGTCATAGCAAGTCCAAGTGCTACATTAGCTGAACTGAATAGCAAGATACTAGTGTCCTAGTCTGGTGATTTTGTAAGATATTGGTGTACTAGACTGCAGTTAGAGGGACACACTTAGTTTTACCTTGATGAGAGTATGACCCAGCTTGAATGCTTGTATGCTTGAGAGTATGACACTAAGTATATGCACTTGAATGCTTGTCCTTTTTACATTCTGTATCATAGTTTTGATTGGAAAACAAGTGACTCCTTGTGCTGTTTACATTCTGTATCATAGTTTTGATTTGCATGCCTAATGATATTGATATTGCTCTAATGAATACAGAAAATGGCTTCGGATTTCCTGGATAACTACATCTTCTTGGCTACTGAAAGAGTTGGGTGGGTTGCAGCACGTCAGTAGCTTGGCTCTTATCTCAGGTGAGCAGTGACAGCAGCCAAGCATGAATTCACTTTTGAATGAAGTACCTCTTTCAATTTAGCTTGCTGCTAGTTAATACCTTAGAGTTTGCCTGTTGCTTGCTCTACATGTTGCGTATATTAGGCAAGGATGTTAGGTACCCCCTTGGTTTTCTGGTACTGGTAGCTAACTCAAGTGCTTTTTGTTGTTGTGTTGCTTGGTGCAGAAAAGTAAGCAGCCGGGAAGATAGACAGCTGCATTGACATGTTTTGTTATATGCTAGTTGATTTATTGGACCATAATTGTTTTGCAGGATCTCTAGAATAGCCCTTATGCTAGTTGAATCTCAAGAACAGCCCTTATACTAAATGTAGTTACAGCTTATGTATCGTAAGAAATCTTCTATGTTGTTGCTCATGTATTATTAGAAAATCTTCTAGGTTGTAGCTCAGCTTAAGTTGTATGTGAAGCTTGTAAAGAATTGATTGGTGAAATCGATGGAATACGTGTAATGCATATATAAATGCGAGATTTTTTTTTGTTTTTTTTAGTTGCTATCAGCGACACTTGTTCTCAATATGTGTCACCGATATCTCCTTATCAGCGACCCGTCTTCCCAATATGTGTCAGCAATATCTCCTTATCAGCGACGCGTCTTCTCAATATGTGTCACCAATATCTCCTTATCAGCGACGCGTCTTCTCAATATGTGTCACCGATATCTCCTTATCAGCGACGCGTGTTCTCAATATGTGTCACAGATATGCCCTTATCAGTGACACGCAAATACGCGTCACAGATATGCCCTTATCTCTGACGCAAAAAGGGTGACACTTGTAAAACGTGTCGCTGATAGCAGTTAACAAGTGTCACAGATAGCGATTTCTGGCATAGTGCACCTCTGTTGGCCAAATGGAGGCAAAATGTGCGCTAGGTGCTCGGAGGAGAGTGAGGATGCGCCATGCCATGGTCGAAGGAGAGGGACACTGTGCCAAGCTTGGAGGACATGTAGTGGTTGTGCCTAGGCCCATGTGCCACCATGGCCACTATGTCGCCACCTTGCGCCCTACACCACCACCGGCCATATCCAGCCTCCTCGCTTTGTGATGGAGAGGGGCGTCGTTGTGCTCGGGTGGGGGCGGCCGTCTAGCGGTGGGGACATGCCGCATATGAAAGTGGTGGTGGGACGGGACCTGGAGGTGGTGGGCGTTGATGGAGATTAGAAGGGCGTTATTTTTCCCGGCAAGAGATTAGAAGGGCACCGAGGGCCGGGAGAAGGTGTGGCCCCGTGCTCGAGATGGAGAGGGTTTGCCGATGTGCTCGGGAGGGAGAGGTACGTCGTCAGGCTTTGGAGTGCGAGGGAGAGAAAGTGGAGGGAAGGGGTGGAGGGGCGAGCCACGGCTGCGCGATAACAGGGAGGTCGAGAAAGTGCGAGTGCATAAAAATCTAACTTCTCCTTATATACATGGCCAAGCTAATGGGTCGGCTCAGCTCATGGCCTTTTTTTTTTTTGAGACAGACCACGTAAGGCAACTGCTTCGCTCCGGCCCGGCCTCCATTATGGACTGAATTTGGAACATACTCAACAATTATACTATTTTAACTAGCTAGGATTCAATTGTCTGTTCTGCCTGATTTATTTGTAACATGTAAGCAACTGTTGAAGCCGAAGGTGTCCGAATCACACAACAATAGGGCTTTGGATACCTAACAGGTTGCATACAATCTGCAACACAGTAAGAATCTGAGCAAATCGATCATACCAATCTAGCCCGAGAAGCTCCTGAACTTCTTTTGGGAAAACCCATCGGGGTGCAGCATATGGAGGATCAACAAGACCACCTAGGATGTTGAATCTTGCCGGGAGATGCAACAAGCAGTAGTAGAGGTTTGGAAAAGGGCTAAAATGAGTAGTAGATATGTTTGTATTACAATTGGATAGATGGGAACTCAATCAGTTGTGAATTGTGATCCTCTCATATATGCGGAGGGGGTGACCTTATCCTAGTAGGAAATCATTCTAAGTTTTCTACGTCAAAAACATACCAAAAATCAATTTGAAAACCAATGTAACTCAGAATCTAAGATGAGTTGGCTTAGCTGACTGGGGGAGTCGGCTAAACCGACCTTCATTCATTGGGCTTGGGCAGCTTTTAGCAACACTACTTGGGTAGATCCTTGATAACTCGAATCAAGTAGTGTCGGGGACCTAAATATTGGGCCCCGAGACATTCTCCAAACAACGAAAATCTGCCGGCCCATCAGGGCCCAGTAAAACCTAGCCTGCCATCATCCCACTTAGAAGGACAGCCCAACAGGCGACGGACCAGGCCAAGGAGCCACGGCGCATGCATGAAGCCGGAGCCGGCCCACGAGCGGCCCACGGGAGTCGCCACGGCGAAGGACGTCGACCAGGAGCTCGCTACGCTCGAAGGATAAGGCAGGGACCTTTACAAGACGGAGAACCGTAACGCTCCACGTTATCACCAACCCGTGGCTCGGACTCAGCCCCAATCTCCGTCCGCGCCCGAGGGTGGCCTAGCTCACCGGCCCCCGGACGAGACATCTCCTCTCGACCCGAGGGTGGCCTAGCTCACCACCCCGGGCGCAAAATCTCCGCCTCGCCCGAGGGAGACCCAGCTCTCCATCCTCGAGCGAGGTAGCCCAACCAACTCACCCGTGGTCGACGACCCGGGTATGGGAGGTTCCGTCTAAAGGAAGGGAAATAGCTGCATTTAATGCGGTCACACGACAGACGAGGCGCGGGGCCATCGACACGCCCGATCAAATCGGCCTGCCCGATCACTTCCCAAATCCGACCGACGGGACACAAAGCCGAACCGTGACATATTACGCCGCCCAAAGACGGGAAACCGTGACAACACTGTTCATTTCCTAGAAACACAGCCAAGACGCCACGTTGGGCGGACACTCGGGCTCATGACACGCCGCAACCCGGCGTCCCGGGGCCGCCGCCGCCATGCGGATCGTGAGGGACGCCTCACGACCCTCGGGGCCACACTGGGAACGGCACGCCCGCCATCGGATCAAGACGCGTGTCTTCATCAACCGACATCCAAGCCAACCAACCCTCGGCCGCGCACATGCAACAAGTATAGCCTCGGGAATTAGCCACCTAGGCATCCACATATGTAAACATTACCTCCCTCTTCCTCCTATAAAAGGGGGAGTAATGCCCCATTAGGGGATCGAGCCGAGAGAAAACCGACCACCACTACCACGATCGTGGGGCTTGAGACCAACATCTCTCCCTCACACCGCTTGTAACCCCTACTACAGGCTCTCCTTTGAGCGAGGTAACACGAGCAGACACCACCCGCTGGACGAGGGCCCCGTCGCCGTGTCCGTGTCCATCTTGCGCTACGCCATTGGGGGAGGAGGCACGCAGCCTAGAAATTCTTTATTGCCGGCACCCGAGGCACCCCCGGTTCTCGGAACGCCGACAGTTGGCGCGCCAGGTAGGGGAGCGCCGTGTGCAATCCACATCTCCGTCAGCCCTCATGGCGTTTCCACCTTCGTTTCCACCCTTTTCGCCGAGCACGAAGCTCCCCGCGCGGAACACCATCGTTCTTCGAACGCCGGGCGTTCGCGGGCGCCGGCCGCAACTACGAGATGATCCTCCCGCCCGACATGACGGCGAAAGGAGGGAGGGCGTCTGCAAGCGGCGAGCTCATCATCACGGCCGCCGCCGCAAGGCGGCAAGGCAGACCCACCGGCGCACGAGGGCGCATTTTCGCAACGGACTCCGAAGTCCGACGACGCGCCCCCGTTTGACTCACGTGACGGTCCCCGGGAACCCTAGGCGCGGGGAAAATCCTTCCCGGTGCTCGCCCACGGCAGGATGCCCGTAAAACCCTAATCGCCAGAAAACGCGGCCCACGTTAGTGGTACCGGAAGGGATTCCCGTGAACGCCGGTGGAAACTTCAAATCGGCCGCCGCGAGGAGAGCACGGGCCGAACCTCCCATCGCCCCACCGGAACGCTATCCCACGGACAATCACGCGGAAGAGCGCATCCGCCAAAGGATGCCGCACGACCCCGCCCCGCTCCTCGCCCGGGCATGATTGGGGCCTGGTCCCGGAATTGACGGACTCGCCTACCGTCCGGAGAACAGAGACTTCCTCCGCGCTCGGGCGCCCGAACCGACGACGAGGACGATTATTATGACCCCACGCGGGAATGCTTCAATATAGAGATCCAGAGCAAGATGGCCACCTCACCGACGCCCGACGAAGATGAGGCGGACATACCGCCACGACGGGCCGCGGCACCGCCAGCCTTCCGCCCCTCGTCCAGCCGTAGCAGCGCGCCGGGCCGACCGGGACACGCGCAACCGGGCGGGATCTCGCAGGACCGATCATCCAGCGAGTCCGCGCGACTCGACGACCGAGAGTAACATCCAACGGGAGCAAGCTCAACGCGGGCAGGCCCCCGAGGGCGCCCCAGTGCTCGCAGCGGCGAGGAGGTCGCGGGCCGATGGGGTGCCTCCACTTCCCGACATAGCGGCCCCGTTCAACGAGCCGCCCCTCGTGGCGGCGGCGGCCGCGGCCGGGGCACGCGAAATGCCCGAACCCCCACCGCCGAGGGAAGGCGCATTCGTGAGGGCCTCCGACATCTCCTCGACAGTGGCAGCCGTACAGCAGCGGAGAGCCCGCCCCCGGATCGGGCCGCGACGCCACGACGACGGAGGAGTCCGGCAGTCGGCGTGGCTCCGTCCGACCTGAAAGCGTAGCCGAGCCTCCGCAAGGCCGGTCCGGGAACGCCTAGTCGACAACCGCAACAACCGCCCAGCCTGGGAGCGCATAGAAGACCCCGCCGAGACCATAACCGAGGCGCCCCGACCTCGTGGAAGAAATCGAGCGGCAATGGCTCGACACGAGGTGGCTCACCCGGGGCGACCGGGCGGGCGAGACGCGCAAGCGCGCCGGGAAGACCGAGGGTACTCCCAGATCCACCCGGCCACAGCCTTCACAAGGGATATCAGGAGGGCACCACTCGCGCTTTTCGTGCCTCCCAACCACATTGAGAAGTACTGGGAGAGACTCGTCCCGGTGTGGTTGGCCGACTATCGGCCGGCATGTCAATTTGCAGGGGCACATGATGATAAAGTAATAATCGAAATTTGCCCCCGTACTCTCGAACTCAGCCTAGGGCCTGGGCCGAACACCTTCCACCATACCTCATATCGAATCGGGCATTTGGAGAGAACCTTCCGAGGTAACTTCCGTGGCACGTACCTACGCCCGGGTAACTCATGGGACCTCCGAAACTGCCGTTAGAAACCCGACGAGTCCCTACGTGACTACATCCGGCGCTTTTCCAAGCAACGGACCGAGCTTCCTAACGTGACGGATTCTGACGTCATAGGGGCCTTCTTGGTCGGCACCTCCCCGCCGTGACCTCGCGGAAGAAGCTAGGGCGCCGGACTCCAACCGAGGCGAACGAGCCGATGGACATCGCCACCAAGTTCGCCAGCCGAGAAGAGGCCGTCGGGGCTCGCTCAATCGTGGCACGGGCAAAGGAAAGCGTAAGGAGGAGGAACCCGAGGGATCCCAGCCTCGCGGGCAAGAAGAAGAAGAAAAAGGACAAGAGCCGCAAGGGCAAGGGCCAAGCCCTCAACGTTGGACGACGAAGACATGGTGGCTGCAAAGCCGACCGCAAAGGGTCCCGAGCCCCGCGACAAGTTACCTTCGACAAGATGCTCAAGAAGCCGTGCAGAACCACAGTTTCCCGGTCAAGCACACACCCTCGGGAGTGCAAAACGGTGCGCAAACACTTCGCCAAACTCAGGGCCATTCCCGAGGAGGAGGAGGAAGGAGCGCCCGAGGGCAATGCCGAGGGAGACAAGGGTTTCCCGAAGGTGAACAACTGCTTCATGATCTTCGGCGGCAACACCAAAGAACATGTCGGTACGGCAACGCAAGAAGGAGCGACGGAGGTGTATGCGACCGAGCCGGGCGATCCCGAAGCCGCGCAAGTGGTCGGATCAAGCCATCACCTTCGACCACCGGATCACCCTCGGCACATCCCAAACCCGGGGCTTATCCATTGGTGGTGGATCCCATCATTGCCAATACCCGCTCACCAAGGTCCTCATGGACGGAGGGAGCAGCCTCAACCTCATCTACGAGGAAACGCTTGACCTCCCGGGGTAGACAAGTCCAAGATCCGCCAGAGAGGGCCGGCTTTCAACGGCGCCGCCCCCGGCAAGCAACCGAAGCCCCTCGGGCAGGTCGACTTGCCGGCCTGCTTCGGGACCCCTCAAACTTCGTGCAAGAGACTCTCACCTTTGAGATCCCGGGGTCCGAGGTACATACCATGCACTCCCCGGGCGGCCTTGCTATGCCAAATTCATGGTTGTCCCAAACTACACCTACCTCAAGCTCAAGATGCCGGGGCCGAAGGGTGTCATCACGACCGGCCCCTCGCACCATCATGCATATGAGTGCGATGTAGAGAGCGTGAGTACGCCGAGGCACTCGCCATTGCCGAGGCACTCATTGCCGACGCCAAGAAGAGCTTTGACGAGATCACGATCGCAGCACGCAGGCCGCCGCGCGCGGAGCTCGAGCCCTCCGGGCACCAAGAAGATCCCACTCGATCCCAAGCATCCGAAGGAGAAGCCGCCGACCATCAGCTCGAGCTGGATCCAAAATAGAGCGCGTGCTCGCCGACTTCCTCCGCGCGAACGCCAAGACGTTTTGCGTGGGGACCCCTCGACATGCCGTGCATACCGAGGGATGTCGCCGAAGCACTCCCTAGATATCCGGCCGGGCTCAAAGCCGGGCCATGCAGCGCTTGGCGCCGCTTTTGATGATGCCAAGCGGAAGATCATCGGCGAGGAGATCCGCAAGCTACAGGAGGCCGGATTTATAAAAGAAGTATTCCACCCCGAAAGTGGTTAGCTAATCCCGTATTAGTAGAGAAAAAGAATGGGAAATGGAGGATGTGTGTGGACTACACTAGTCTAAACAAAGCATGTCCGAAAAAGTTCCCTTTTCCTTTGCCTCGAATCGACCAAATTGTCGACTCCACCGCGGGATGCGAAACTTTGTCCTTTCTCGACGCATATTCGGTTACCACCGGATCAAAATGAAAGAATCCGACCAGCCGCGACTGCGTTCATAACACCCTTCGGGATGTATTGCTACCTCACAATGCCCTTTTAATGAGGAACGCTGGGCAACGTATCAGCGGTGCATGCAAATCATCTTCGGAGAACTCATCGGAAGGATTGTGGAAGCCTATGTCGACGACATAGTGGTCAAATCCAAGAAAACGGCGGACCTCATGGGAGACCTCGGGGAAACCTTCGAATGTCTAAACAAGAAAGGAGTCAAGCTCAACCCCGAAAAATGTGTATTTGGGGTCCTGTTGACGGTCACCAACGACATATTTTTAACGTCAACATTCTACCAATAAGGGGGTGAAACTATACCTTACTACACACATATACATTTATTATTGACATAATTCCACTTGTAGTGCCAAATAATGTTTTTTGCGTGATTTATATAAAAACCAAGTGGAAAATGCACCAAAAGGCGCCTCCCCTAGAAAGCGCATTCTCGAGAACATCAAGCCCAAGGGAGAAAAGTCCATAAAATATCAATATCCAAGCACAAGCCCAAGAGGTCGAGGCCCGAGTCCAACATGAAATGATAAACGGGCCGCAGGACATGGGTTCAATATTTTGGGCATAACTTTCTCATACGAAATCGGATTTCAGCGAACGAATAATACCGAAATGAAGCTTATTCCGAGGCCCACGTGCTCATGCAAAGTTTCAGGCCAAACGGACGAAATATTGGTCCCGGAGGCCAAATCGCCCATCTTCGCCCCCTGGCGGCCCATCTCGACCGAAAAGTTCGGAGGCGTGTGTTTGCTTGCCTGTAAAAAAACGGTGCGGATTAGTACCAAATGGCTAAGCCAAGAGAGGATCCCATGGTGAAGGTCCTATAAATAAATGGGCACTCCCTCACTTGTAACACACACCACACAATGTAGCCTCTCTCTTCTTCTTCTTCTTCTCCCTCTTCCCCCTTTCTTCTTCTTTCTTCTTCTTCTTCTTTCTTTCTTCTTCTTCTTCTTCTTCTTCTTTCTTCTTCATCTTCTTCTTCTTCTTCTTCTTCTTCTTAGTTTGTACTTAGGAGGAGTTTGGCAAGGATAATAAAAGAGAGCAAGACATTTTGGAGCTATGCGGTATGAGCAATTTAGAGTTCTTCATTTTGTTCTTGTTCTCTACTTATCAATATAGTTATGTTCTTGAATTAGAGTAAAGTTCTTGTGATATAATCTTGGTTGAAGAACTAGTCTATAGTTCCTATATCATGATCTTGTCTTATAGAACTTTCGTGCTTAGTCTATCATACATACATGTTTAGACCAAAGAGCTAGATTGCTATGAAGAGTTCTACCTAGAGTTAGCCTTGGTTGATGTTGGGTTGCGGGATTGATAGTCGTTCCTTCGGGGCGGCGCTCTAGTAGAAGGACCTCGGGACGGGTAAGCCTTGTTAACACGCTAGAGTGATAATCACTAGTGTAGACGTGGTGTCCGGGCTAGGGGTTGCCTATCTTTTTGTGGCGCATCCCACGGTTGAGGGGTAGGCGGCTTGGTCGTGACAAGCCTTGTCCGTCCCTTGAAATCCCCCACGTTCGGGTGTGGTGCAAGTGCTAATTGCCGGACAATCGTTCTTTGAGCGTGGGCGGTGCCCGAAGTAATTCGCGTAGACCTTGGCTATCTTGAATTAGAATCTCTAACAGCTTGAACATTTGTGTATCTCGCTATCTTGACATGACTATCTAGGATATGCCCGCTCCATATTAGATTTATTCTTTTATTCATTCATTTATATTTATCCTTGAGATTGACTCGAGTGTGTGTGTCAAGTTATCCTACTACCTATTTTATTTTACCCCTATTATGAGCATTGGTCTATTATACATTCGTGTCATCTTGACCATGTCCGAATTAGAGACTTTTACACCATGCCTTCCTTTGGGAAAATATAAATAACGATACCCTGAATACTTCCGGGTGAAATGCTACAATGATAGATCCGTGCGCTTGCGGATGAATATCTTCTTTGGCAAGATCTATCCCGTTGACGTTCCCATTCGGATCACCGACATGGTGGTTTTACTTGGGAATATCAACGGCGCATTTCTGGCGCCGTTATTAGAGATGGGTTCTAAACCTGTTTCTAGTGATTGCGCTTAAGAAATGCAACAGGTCCCCCGAGGGATGCTGCTGGGTTTCATCGTCTCTCAACGAGGCATCGAAGCCAACCCGACCAAGGTTGATGCAATCACCAAGATGGGGCCAATCCGAGACCTCAAAGGAGTTCAGAAGGTTATGGGCTGCCTGGCTTCACTAAGCAGGTTCATCTCCCGCCGCCGGGGAATGGGGGCCTCCCCCCATCGGCTCCTTCGCAAGACCGAGCACTTTGCCCGACCCCCGAGGCCGAAGAAGCCCTTGGCAACCTCAAGAAGCTCCCCGACTAGTCCACCGATCCCGGTGCCGCCAAACCAGGGAGAAACCTTGCTCCTCTACATCACGCCCACTACCCGTAGTCAGCGCGGTGGTCGTAGTGGAGCGTCGGGAAGAGGGGCACACGTTGCCAGTACAACGCCCCGTGTACTTCATCAGTGAGGTGCTTTCCGACACCAAGACTCGGTACTCGCAGATGCAAAAACCGTTGTACGCCATCGTACTAACGCGAAGAAAACTTCCGCCATTACTTCCTCGCGCACCCGATGCCGTGGTATCCTCATTCCCCTCGGGGAGATCATCCAGAACCGAGAGGCCACGGGAAGAGTGGCTAAGTGGGCGGTGGAGCTCATGGGTGAGACAATATCATTTCGCCCGCAAAGGCGATAAAGTCTCAAGTCTTGGCCGATTTTGTAGCCGAATGGACTGATACGCATTACCCCGGCACCCATCCAAGCCGAAAGTGCTGGACCATGTATTTCGACGGGTCAATGATGAAGACGGGTGCGCGGGGCCGGTTTGTTCTTCATCTCACCCCCGGGGTTCACACAAGGTACGCCATCCGTTGCACTTCCCGGCCTCCAACAACGCCGCAGAATCACGAGGCACCGGGTCAACGGTCTCAGGATCGCGGCGGACGACCGGGATCCGACGGTTGGAAACCGTGAGGGGATTCGCGAATCGGTTATCGATCAAGTCATGAAGGCCTCGGCGTGCCACGACCCCAAGATGGAAGCATATTGCCGAAGTGCGCAAACTAGAGGAAAAGTTCCACGGGCTTGAGCACAAGCACACACCAAGACGTTACAATGAAGTCCGCGGACGAAACTCGCCAAGGTAGCGGCGACGCGAGATACCGTTCCCCGAACGTACTCACCCGAGATCTCAACGAGCCCCGGTAAAGTACACTCCCTTGGAAATACCCTCGGGGCTCACGACAACAACTCGTAACAAACCGCGCCCGAAGCTATGGCGATCGACCAAGACCCCGACCGAGAGAACCTCTATTGGAGTACCTCTCCCGGGAGAACTACCCGAGGATAAGACCGAGGCTCGCCAGATTTTGGCCCGAAGGGCAAAGTCCTTTTGCGCTAATCGAGACAAAAAGAACTCTACAAGAAAGGAGCCTCGAGAGTATACATGCGATGCATACCCGGGCGGAGGGCAAAGATTTGCTTAAAGACACCCACCGAGGGAGTGTGGCCATCATGCCGCCCCAAGGACTCTTGTCGGTAAAGTCTTCGCACAAGGCTCCTACCGGCCCTGGGCGGTACGGGACGCGAACGAGGTCGTGCGCACCTGCCCGGGAGTGTCGTTCTCTACGCAAGAAGACGCATCTACCAAAAGACAAGCCTTGCGCAGACCATACCTCCGACAAGGCCATTTGCGGTGTGGGGGCTCGACATGATCGGTCCTCGAAAAGGGCGCTGGAGGACACACTCATGTCCTAGTCGCCATCGACAAGTTCTCCAAGTGGATCGAAGCCCGAGCTGTGGTGAACCCTCTGGACGGAGGAAACGGTGAAGTTCTTTACGAACATCATTGCCCGTTTTGGAGTCCCGAACTCCATCATCACGGATAACGGAACCAACTTCGTGGGAAAAAAGTTCCTCGACTTTTTGTGACGACTCACGGCATCCGGGTTGACACCTCGGCCGTAGCCCACCCAAGGACCAACGGTCAAGTGGAGCATGCCAATGGCATGATCCTACAAGGCCTCAAGCCAAGGATCTTCAATCAGCTGAACCAGTACGGGAAGAGGTGGTACCAGGAGCTACCGTCGGTTCTATGGAGCCTTCGAACAACAAAAAGCCGAGCCACGGGCTTCACCCCATTCTTTCTAGTCTATGGAGCCGAGGCTTATCTTGCCCACGCATTATTGAATATGGGTCCCCAAGGCTGCAAGCCTACACCGAGCAGGGCAACCAGCAGGCAAGGCAAGAACCCATCGACCAAGTCGATGAGGCCCGAGACGTCGCACTTTTGAATTCAGCAAGATACCAACAAGCTCTACGCAAGTATCATGCCGTTTAATCGGAAGCCTCGGGAGTTCCAAGTCAACGACCCCGCATCAGCCGAAGCAGATAACAAGGGGCGCCACAAACTCACACCACCTTGGGAAGGGCCATATTTCATCGCCGAAATACTAAGGCCCGAACCTACAAGTTGAAGAATGAGAAGGGCTTAAGTCTACTCCAACGCTTGGAACATAGAACAGCTTACGCCGCTTCTACCCTTAACCTCGCACTAGAAGTCAAACACTTACGCTCTTTTTTGCTCAATAAAAGATTTACATCTTTTTACTTAAGAGAAGCTTCTTGTGCATACCTTAAGGGAGTCTTAGCCTCGTCCCCAAAGACAAGACTAAAACTCCTAAGGGGGCTACACGGGGACCCCCTCGGGGGACCCCCTCCTCTTTCTTTTTTCGAAACTTTTTTTCAAGGAAAAAGTTCTCCCCGCGCACACTTGAATCGATCGTTTAAGTTGCGAAGGTCGCCAAGACGCGACAAATCCTAAGTGAGATAGCCGAGTCAAACGGACCGCCCCTAGTGGCACCCGTACGGACCGCCCCCAGTGGCATCCATGCTCAATATCTCGCGAGCGGAGAAAGCAAGCGACCTGGCCACACAATAAACGAGAAATTCGAGAAACGCAACTTAATCATAAACGCACTGCCGAGGTCACAGCCCCGCAGCACTATTGTTTATGTACACATTTCTCACACATTCAATCTTTTCATACAAGGGGAGATCATGGGGCATCACGAGCCTCGTCCACCCGCGCTTCACGATCAACCGACGAAGAGGCATCGGCGCGGGCGACATCCTCGGCAATGGCATCCCCCCGAGGAGGGAGGCCGGACCCGCCAACAATCATCCTGAGACGGTATCCCAAGATCTCCGTGTCCGCCTCATAGTTTGACTCTATGGGGAATACGGAGGGCACACCTTGTCCTCAAAACGGGAGGCCAGCCGAAGTCGCAGCACCATCCACGAACTCGCATAACTCCCGGGTCTTGGCGGCATCGGCAGCGTCCTTCTTGGCGGGTTGACCACGCCCTCATCATCGAGCCAAGGAAGAAGCCACCCGCGACGTTATTCAAAGTCTCGACGCCATCGGGAAGTGTGAGCGTAAAACTGCCATACACGCCGCACACCAGTCCGAAGGCGCTCCGAGTTTCGGACTGAGGAAGTCGCCCACGGGCCAGCGCGATCGCGAGCCGAGGGGCCCGACCTCCGTGTTGTCCGCCCCCGGCGGCGGATGAAGTCCGATAGGGCCTCTTCTAGCTCCCGGTACGACTTACGCCCCGCTCCGGCCCTTGGGCGGCGTAGCCCGCGGTCTCCACGGCCTCGGTCCGACCTTCTCGCCGCCTCGGGCGACAGCACCAAGGTGATATCGGCAAGATGAAGCGGTCAAAGGCGGTAAAACTTACCAAGGGAGAGGACGTACCTTGGCATTTCGGTATCGCCCCAAAGCATCACGCCGTGCTCCTCCGCGAGCGACTTTTGAGCTGGTCCTTCTCCTTCCTAAGGGTTTCCCCTCGGACACTAGCCCCCGATGCGGGTGTTTAAGGCATCGCACATCTCCCCCGCTTCCTCGCCTCCTCCCGGGGATCGGTCCCGGCCGCCATGGGCCTCCTCCGGGGCCACGGAGGGACCGCTTCCGAGCGCCCTCAAAATCTTTGCTCATCTCGAGCCATCTCGCCCGCCACCTTGTTGGCCTCGGACATGGCCTTGACGAGCTCGGGGCCTCCGCAGTCCGCCGCTGGGACTCCCCCTCCTCGGGGGCGCAGCCGGGACGTCCCGCCCGGGCCTTGATCGCCGCCCGCGCCCTCGCCCGAGGGCGGTCACCCCGTAACGCCCGCGAAGGAGCTCGACTTCTCCCGCGACCGGCCGAGACTCGCAACGCGGGACACCACGGATTACGACGCATATACAAAGACGGTGAAGGCTGGAATAGCGTGCCAAGACACTCACCGCTGCCGCCTCCACGAGACGCCCCGTCATCGCCGCCAATCTTCACAAGTCGTCGGCGGCCCATCGCGGATCTGCTCATGAGTTTTCCACGCCAGACCTCGGGACGATCGTCGATCACCACGGCGGCTGGACCCCCGGGCACATCACACCCAAGGTCAAGGGAGGACCACCCAGCGGTTGGCCCGGTGGGAGTATCGCTCCACCCGGCAACTCCCGCAGCCGGGAACCCGGACCAATAAAAGTCCAGGGTCCTTCGCCGCTGACCACGGGCATAGTCCTCACCATTGCCGAGGACGATGCCTCGCCAAGGACCGCTGCCCGACCCGGCGCATGAAGCAACGGGAAGTCGTGGTTGTATGCCTCATGAGCCCCCAGATCGGCAGAGCCGGCGCATGCGGGGCCTCGCCTCCGCCGCCCCGAAGAGCTCCTCCCGAGAAAAACTCCCTGACGAAGGAGCTTGGCTCCTGGGAGGGGCGGCCTCGCCGTGAGTCCCCGCCTGGGCCGAGCCGGCATCGCGCGCCCAGCCGAGCCCTCCAAGTCAATCACCATCGGCCGGGTGGACGACCGCCATCACCGCCAAGGGCTTGTACCACCCGGGGGGAGATCTCGGGCCGCTCCGGCTCGGGCCCCGACCCCTCCCGAGGCTCCGGGGCTAACACCACGGGGAGCCCAACGCAGTGGGACGACGCCTTGGTGAGATGACCCCGCCGGGGGCCCCGGCCGAGGCTTGTGCACCGGCCTTCGTGGCCTTCTTGGGATGCAAGGACAGAGTAGGGGGCCCCCGCTTCCTAAAGTCAAGAACGCCGAAAAGAAGCCAAAAATACCGTAAAAGAAGCTAATCGCGAAAACACGAAGGGACTCACGAGGCCCGAGGGATCGCCTCGGTGTGGCCGAGGCGCCGGAAGACGCGGTCCGGGCGCCGCGACTTGACGCACGGGCCGCCTCCTCCACGGTTTCGTGACGCGACGAAGCCGGTTCGGGACGGGGGTCACCGGTTCCTCACTCGAACCGCGCCTTTGCGACGCCGAGGTGCCCACGCCGGAAAGCGCCGGCTCATCCCGCCGAGCCTCGCCATAGCGCCGGTGACCCACATCGGGTAAACCCCCGAGCCACAAGTGGCCCCGGGGGGCCCTGGCCGGAGGAACCCGGGGCGGCGCTGGTCCCAAAGAACCCCGACGCCTTGGGCTCGGGCTCATAGCTAAGTCCCGAGTGGGTCGGCAACCCTGTGGCTCGGTCAATACGAGCCCCCACATCATCGTCCGACGAAGTTCACGACGAACTCGTCCTTCTCCTCATCCTCGCCCTCCCTCGGTGGTCGAGGTATCAGCGACCGGCCCCGCCGCCGCCGCCGGCCGGCGGTTGGCGCTGGCCACGTTCTTCTTCTTCTTCTCCTCCTTCTTTAACGCAAGATTGCTCTCTCCCTTCGTTCCGAAGCGCGGTTCCGCCGCCGCCGCGGCAAGATCCGATTGGGCACAAAGCGGAGGAGAGTCGTGGTAGTTCAAACGACCCGCAAGAGGACGGAGTAAGAACCACCACGGCCGCAAAGCATGGTGGCAACAAGACAATACAAGAACGCTGAAACCAAAAGGTGCTTACCAAGGAGATGTACCCACCTGGCAGGGCGCATAGGGATCTCAGGGATCTCGGACGGGGTATTGGACCCCAATGCCTCCTTCACCCTCTTGGCCAGCGTCGGTGGAAAGCGTAAGGGAGGACATCCGAGACTCTTCAAGACCGGCAGCCGAGGAGGTCATCGATACATGAGCAAAGGGCGAGCCATCAATGGCAACACCCGACGCCGATGAAAGGCAGCGACCACGGCCGCTGCTCACACCCCCATCTCGAGCCGCAGGATCGCCGCCTCGTGCCCTCCAACCGAGGATGATCCGCCGAGGGGGACCCGAGAACCACTTATCCGACGCCGCTTGAGAACGCGCCGGGTGTGCGCTGGAAGCGCTGCTCCTCGCTGCTGTGGAGGTAGAACCACCGGTCCCCGCCACCCCTTGTTGGAGGAGGTGAGCTTGGAAAGGATGTACCCATCGCCGGTTCGCCGGCCGCTTCGCCGGACTTGAGCGCGCAACCACCAACGCCGCTAACGCCCTCCGGTGGCGCACCCTTCGCCAATCGGGCAAAGGGTAAGGTCCGCCTTTAAAAACCACAACCAAAGGTCCCAATGCGGCTCGATCCCCGTGAATCCCTCATAGAGGGTGACGAAGATGGCGCTTGGGAGACCCGAGTTCGGGGCGTATGGTGAAGCTCAATGTCGTAGTAATGAAGGATCGCGGATAAACCGCCCGCCGCAAGCATCCCGAACCCACGCCGGTGAAGATCGATCGCTCACCACGTAGCCATCGGGAGGGTTAGGCTCCTCCTCGGTCCAATCCGAGCTATCCACTCGCCGCCGGCAAGATTGGTACAAGGGCGAAGAAGCCCTTCCTCGACAAGGCGGCGAAGCTTTTCCTCCATCGCCATCGTTCTCGCCACGGCTCGGCATCGAGCACCTCCCTCGTGTTGTCGCCACCACCGTGATTGCGCCATGGACGAACGGGAGGACGAGGAACAAAGAACCGCCGGGCAACACCGCTCACACGAACAAGGCAAGTGGATTTCTCCCTTAATCTCTCCCCTCGTCTTTCTTTCTATCTCCTAATTGCCGCAAAGAAGAAGGCAAGAAGGCGATGGCAAGAACAAAGGAGCAACTATCCGCCGCCCGACGACCCCCATATTTATAGGGAAGGGAAGGCAAAACCGCCGGCCTCGGGCAAACGAACCGACGCCCGGAATGGACGGCCCGCGATGGAACGGAACCGCCATCCAACGGCTCGCCGCCGCAGTAGAGCCGCCAATCAAGAGCATTAATGCACCTTGACGGCGCTCGACACGCCCCGACAATAGCCACAGGCCACGCCCCATCGGATCGAACCGCCACGCCGCCAGCGCGGCAAGGAGACGCCCGCCTTCCATTCGTGGGGTAAAACCGTCCGCCATCCATATCCAAAGCCAGCGCCCGACCCTAAGGGGCAAAAAGTCAGTCCGTTGACGGTTCCCGCCCCGGGCGGGGCCAAACGAGCTCGGCCGACGCGACGCCAACGCACCTTACGCTCCAAAGGTTGCCAGGCCGGGCCCCACGGGTTTTGCAGCCGCCTCTCAGATAACCCGAGCCGTGGACAGATGGAAATGCACAACCGGGCTATACCCGCCCTCTCGGGGCTCTGGATTTCCTAAACATGTTTAAGACCCGCGGTGCTGTTTATAGAGATGTCCCATCCGTGGGAGGCCTACAGGCCCCGGGTTTGACCCGCCAAACCCCGGGATCCGCTAAACGGTCCGTAGGTTCTCATGGGGTGAATCCTAGATCACACGGCCGACCCTTGCTCCGGCGAGGGCACGGGCACCCCGTTCAAACCGACCGCTACAACGCTCACCGGAGCGTGTCACATTCGGGCTTACTGTGGCATTGTGGCACGTCTCCCCCCTCCTCCTTCCGTGAGGGCGACAGAGGAGCGTATACTTAAAAGTCGAGGAAGCCGGGACGACCTTGCGCACATAAGCGCGGGCCTCGGGCCGCCCACGTAAAAAATAAAATGACTCCGCACAAACAAGCGCAATTTAAGAGTTGTTTCGGCCTTGCGGCGCGCGGAGGTATAGAAGACCTCGAAGGAATCCGCCATTCCATTCGAGGCCCGGGGGTTACACCCAACCAGCGCCGTGCGCACCCATTGTAGACGAACCACCCCGAGAAAAAAACAAGGCGACGGAACGGCACAACCCCGGCGAAGTCCACACTCGCCGGGGGGCTCGGGGCTACCGGGGGGGACCTAAATATTGGGCCCCGAGACATTCTCCAAACAACGAAAATCTGCCGGCCCATCAGGCCCAAGAAAACCTAGCTCGCCATCATCCCACTTAGAAGGACAGCCTAACAACAGCGACGGGTGCCAAGGAGCCACGGCGCATGCATGAAGCCGAGCCGGCCCACGAGCCGCCCACGGAGTCGCCCGCGGCGAAGGGACGCCGACAGGAGCTCGCTACGCCGAAGGACAAGGTCGGGGACCTTTACAAGACGGAGAACCGTAACGCTCCACGTTATCACCAACCCGGGGCTCCTGACTCGCCCATCATCTCCGTCTCGCCCGAGGGTGGCCTAGCTCACCGCCCCTGACGAGACATCTCTCGCCGACCCGAGGGTGGCCTAGCTCACCACCCGGCGCAAAATCTCCGCCGCCCGAGGGAGACCCAGCCTCCATCCTCGAGCGAGGTAGCCCAACCAACTCACCCGTGGTCGCCGACCCCCCGGTATGGGAGGTTCCGTCTAAAGGAAGGGAAACAATTTGCATTTAATGCGGTCACACGGCGCACGAGGCGCCCGTGGCCATCGACACGCCCTACCAAATCGGCCCGCCAGATCACTTCCCAAACCGATCGACGGGACACAAAGCTGAACCGGTGACATATTACGCCGCCCAAAGACGGAAACCGTGACAACACTGTTCATTTTCGTAAACACAGCCCAAGACGCCACGTTGGGCCGCACTTCGGGCTCATGACACACCGCAACCGGCGTCCCCAGGGGCCGCCGCCATGCGGACCGTGGAGGGACGCCTCACGCACTCGGGGGCCACACTGTGGAACGGCACGCCCGCCATCGGATCAAGACGCGCGTGTCTTCATCAAACGACATCCAAGCCAACCAACCCTCGCCGCGCGCACATGCAACAAGTATAGCCTCGGGAATTAGCCATCTAGGCATCCACATATGTAAACATTACCTCCCTCTTCCTCCTATGAAAGGGGGAGTAATGCCCCATTAGCGGGGATCGAGCCGAGAGAAAAACCGACCACCACTACCACAATCGTGGGGCTTGAGACCAACATCTCTCCCTCACACCGCTTGTAACCCCTACTATAGGCTCTCCTTTGAGCGCGAGGTAACACGAGCAGCAGACACCACCGCCGGACGTAGGGCCCCCGTTGGCCCGAACCCAGGATAAACCCGCCGTGTCCGTGTCCATCTTGCGCCACGCCATTGGGGAGGAGGCACGCAGCCTAGAAATTCTTTATTGCCGGCACCCGAGGCACCCCCGGTTCTCGGAACGCCGACATGTAGCAAGGGTACAAGATCTCGGGGAAAGAGAGATCGAGCAGCAAAGAAGAAGGGGAAATCTCGAGAGGAAGAGAGCTAGGGAAGATGAACAAGAACTCAGTACGGGTAAGTAAAGGTAAAGGAATGCAATGTTTCGATATTCTTCGATGCCTACCTGGCCTCCACCGCCCCTTCTTGTATCCAAAGTGCCTCCACTTGCCACTGTCTAAGGCCCACATGGCGCATATTCCCTCTCTTTAATTGCGGCTTGCCCCAAGCCGCAGAGCATGTGATTGTGCGCGACCGATCAAGAACTACGAGAACGAGGTCCATCACCATTCTTGAGAGCGTAAACGCCAACTTGAAGCTCAACACCACAAGAGGATCGGGCAAGCAACCGCAACCAACCGATTAGGCCCACCGACGCCTATCAAATGCAGCTATCTTTGTCGCCTCGAATTGCCAAGAAGAAGACAAGCGGTACCAAAGAAACCCCCGGCATCTCCAAAGGCTCACGCGACGCCGTTCCTCAATATCACGCCTTTGCCAACCATCACGAAAGCACAATGTTCTTGCCGGCTGGGCTTGGGCATCTAGCCGAGGTGTATACAATTGAAGCTGGCCGGCCGATGTGTTTGGCGGCCGCATGTGCAATGAGGGCTTCCGAGAGGTGGCCACAACAACAACTCTCACAAAGACCTCGTCACCATGTGGAAAGATGGCCATGGTGGTTTCCAAAGAAACAGCTTGACTCATAGAGTAATTGCCCGAGGTGAAAGATGGCCATGGAAGTGGATCTAACCTTAGCAAAGATCGCTATTAATCGAAACTCAACTTGCATATATGGTGGTTGTGTCGCCGCAGTAGTCTCCAAGGACTGATGCCAAACTCATGAGATAAGTGAAACAAACCCGCACTCTTGTTCCTAGTGGACCAATGCACTTGAGCTGCATTTCCCAAGAACTCAATGCAGTCCTTCCCACACCGCAAATTGACTTCATAAAGAACACCATCACTCAACATCTCAAGTTGAATAGGAGGTGGCCATGGAGGCCTCAGACGCCCAAAGAACCAACCCGAAACAAGGAATGACCATAAACCTCCTCCCTTCATCCGCATACGGTTCACCGTTGTTAATCGAACCACCACGCCCACTTCCAATATCTTGACTTGTATGGCCACCGCATCAATGGAATTCAAGCACGCCATTGTCAACACGCCCATTGCCCAACGCATCTCCTTAACCACAACGCCAGAGGCCACCTATACACCGAAAGCAAATCCATCTTGCATGGAGCCATCGATATAGCATGCTTGGATGCAAAATCATGATCCGAGCCGAAATCAATGTGCAGATCTAGACATGATGGCCATCGAGATAGAAACAACAAAGACTTATCTTGAAGCCATGAGCAATGCTTGTGCCACCACTTGCAACAAGTGAACCGATAAGCATAGGGATGTCCAGAACCTACGGCCGTTGTCGTTGAGGACTTGAGTCGAAGCAGCGCTTGGTGAGCGTGTACGTGTGTCTCAAAGATCCTTGACGGGCCGGGATGGGAAAGAGGCCGATGAGGGCGAGCTTGCCGGCCTTGGCGAACTCCCCTTGGTGGTCTGGCCGCACCGCGCCTTCTCATCCACCCGCATGCCTTTCCTCCTCCGCATCTTGCTCGCATCTCCCGCTCACCGATTGATGCCCACCAAGTCGCGTCTCAAAGATGCGGGTGACGAAGAGTTTTCGGCAGCGCGCAGCCGCTGGCGGAGTCGGCGACGAGGCGGTGTAGTGTGCGAGCGCGCCCGTGTTCACGGCATCCGTGATGACGATGAAGTAGTTGTGGACGCCGACATTCCCCGGTGACGATGACAACGAGCACGCCGCGGGTCGCAACCCAATGTCGAGTACCTTGCGGGCGATGCACATGGGGCAGCCGAGGCGCGCCGGGTAAATCGCACCACGGAGGTGCCCCGCGAGCGACGCACCGACGCCGAGGGAGGCGACGCGCAGCCTTGTCCGCTGGTCGCAGAGACGAGCGCCGACGGAGGGGAAAGACGGAGAGGTCGACGAGTGGAGCCGCAACGGTGGCCGCGGCCGGGTGCCGACGGGTTGAAGTGCACGTGAAGCCTCGGCGAGCACGGGCGGCGTAGGTGAAGCCGTTGTCGGTGGCCACGCAAATCGCCGAAACGCTGGCTTGGCGCCGAAGCCCGCAGCCGCTACCCATGGCAGCGAGCCTCCCTCCCCGCAGCCGCCAACAAAGATCCACGCTGAGCGCCGCCCGGCCGCGAGTGTCACCACGGCGACACCGCGCTCGTCCATCGCCGAGGGAGCCATCGAACCATCGGGTGGAGCGGCGAGGAGGTGCGCTGCATCGATGGGCATCACGCCTGGTCGGGCCGCAGCGGCACGGGCTCGGTCCAGCGCCAGCCGCCGCCAACCAGAGTCGCGGAAGGCCTCCATTGACGGTGACGCTGGCTCGACCGTGGATGGCATCCAGCTCGAACCCAACCACGAGGAAGTTCGCTGAGCTCGACCGCAGACTCGCCGTCCGTGAGCTTCCCTCCCGGGTGGAGCGGCGGAAGAGCTCATCCGCCGTGGCCTCCACGCCGGAAGTCGCCGATGTCGGAGATCGCGCTTTGGGGATCAAGATCCGAAGACGGGTCGGAGCGACCAAAGAACGCCGGACGGGCGGCAGAGAGGCCTCTGGGGCTGAAAGCACCGCCGCGGCACGCGCATCCTTAACGGGAGGCGGGAGATGATGTTGGGCGGAGGACCGCCGGGAGGAGGCCGAGGCGGTCGTGGAGCAGGCCCGGCCATGACGATCGCGGGCGCGCTTTCTCCCGCCTCGCACGCTGCCGAGGTACTGAGCGCCGCCTCCCCGCCGCAGAACATCTCATCGCGGATTCGGTCTGCGGACGCGAGCCCGGGCGGAGACGGAGTCGGAGAGGTCGCGGTTCTCGGCGATGTGGGTAGGCTGTTCAAACAGCCTCCCCAATTGTCCGGAACCACCACGGCATCGACCGCCACGCCAGCGACTGGCGCCGAGTCGACGCTGGGCTCGCCGTTGTTGGCGGAGGCAGCCACGCCGCCGTGTGCTGCAGCAGCCGACACCGGCGAGCGCGATGGAGATGCGCTTCTCGATGCGGGCGGAGCGACTCGAGGCGGTGGTACCGATGTCGGGGACCGCAGCCGACGAAGCTTCGCTCGCGCCGAGCGACACGCCGGGTCCGTGGAGGCGGCGAGCGCGGCCCATGGAGATGGCACCCGAAGTCGCCGCCGCAGAGAAAGGAGAATATCCGCGCGGGCTGCCGCGCCCGGTGAAGTGCCGGTCCCAGCCGAGCAGCAGCCTCGCCGAACTTGCCGCTGAGCTTCGGAGTTCATCGATGATGAGCTTGGCAACGAGGGGATCCATGGCTCGAAAGTACCAATTGTTAGCAACACTACTAGGGTAGATCCCTGATAACTCGAATCAAGTAGCAAGGGTACAAGATCTCAGGGGAAAGAGAGATCGGAGCAGCAGTAGAAGGGGAAATCTGAGAGGAAGAGAGCTGGGGACGATGAACAGTAACTAGTACAGGTAAGTAAAGGTAAAGGAATGCAATGTTCTGATATTCTTCGATGCCCCGGCCTGGCCTCCACCGGCCCCTTCTTGTATCCAGTGCCTCCACTTGCCAGCCTGTCTAAGGCCCACATGGCATAATGCTGACAGCAGCCCCCTCGGGCTGGTTTGTGGAACAGTCGGTAGCGGTTGACTTAGTTAAGCTGACAAGCCAGGCAAGTCGGCTTAGCCGACTGGCTCACCTAGGATCGTCGTCTTCTCCGTGTGGTTCCACTTATAACATTTTCAAGGTGTTTATAACTTGTTGATGATGCCCAAAATCGCATTGAAACAATTTTGAGTGTTAACATGAACTCACATCATGATTAATGTACGTACACGTTGGCATAGATAAACTCATCAGCGAGTTCCAATTGAATCAGAAGATAAGCAGCAAGAGCATCGGAGGAGGATCGAAGATGAAGCAAGCGATCGATCAAACTAAATCAAGAAGAGTAGGGCTGCTGCTGAGCGCAGTCCAAGTTTGGCCCGACGTCGACGCCGAGCAGCTTGCAGTACTCCTTGAAGAAGCCGATCCGGTCGTCCACCTGCGGGACGCCGGTCTTCCCGCACTCGATGCCGCCATTGATGATGTTAGTGGTGAGCCCGAAGCCCGCCGTCCGGTTGGCCTTGACATCGGCGTCGCTGGGGCAGTACCGCCCCACCATGACGTCGTGGCACGACGGCTTGGGCGCGCTGGGCGTCATCCAGAACCACAGCGCCGTCTCGAACGCCACCACCGGGTCGGCGGCGACCACCTCCGGCTTTCCGAGCCCGTCGAAGCCCAGCGCCTTCCCGGCCGGCCCGTAGTTGAAGTTCCACGACAGCTGGATGGGTCCCCGGCCATGGTACGACTTGCCGGCGACGCACGGCCACTGCGTGCTGGTCGCGTCGCAGTAGTTGCTGGGCGGGCTGATCTCCTCCTTGAAGCAGAGCCCCCACGCGTAGGGACCGTCGGGCGCCGTCGCCCACCCGCCGGTCGTCTCGTGCGAGATCTGCGCCAAGAACGCCGCCACCTCGCGCCTCCGTGTGGCGGCGTCGCCATCGCCGCCGAACTCCGGGAAACGATCCGCGGCGCGGAGGAAGGAGGTGTAGTTGTAGAAGCCGTGCGCGGGGCACGCCGTGTCGTCCCTTGTGCTTGAACATCGTACGGTACAGTTCCTCCGTCACGATCGACGCGACGCGGCTCTTGCAGTTGTCGTCGTCATGGTAGCCGAAGCCCGCCTCCGCCACGCTGGCGTTGGAGATCGCCCAGACGGACACGGCGGCGACCAGCAGGACGGGACGACGGAGGAACAACCGGAGCGCCATTGCTAGTATGCAAGCCGTGGAGGCCGGTGTGCACATATATATACTGCTACGTACATGTGCTAGTCGATGATATATACAAGATGGCCATGTGCATGGAAGCATCCTGGTCGTTGGGAATGGATGAATTGAGGTGGCGGCGAAACATGGTTATCATCTAGAGTCCAGACACACAGTTGACTTGTATCTTGTTAATTCCCCTGTGCTACGTACATGGAGTGGTCTCATCCTTGAAATTTGGGCAAGGTCAACGGCCGGCCAGAATGTGCTGCGTCGACAAGGGCTCGTGGGCTGCTAGCAGCTCCGTCGTCCTCGATTTAGATTCCTGTGATTTTAACAACCTTATAAATGTGAAGAGAGTCAACCAATCTTCAACTATTTAGGGGGTGTTTGGCACTGGTCCGCTCTCTTTTTTTTTATTGCTCTACTCTACGATCTCTATCGTGGAGCAACTCTACCGTGGACTTTGTGCAGTAGGTGTTACTGTTTGGCATACTGCTCTGCTCTAGCTCTAGGAATGGGTTGTTTACATGCAAATAATCTATTACACCCATGATTGAAATTGTTACTTGATATTTTTTGAGAGGAATAGAAAACAAATAATAGAACATTAACGGAGGTCATAATTTAAATACAAATACAAATATCTTTTCCAATTGTAAATGATAGAAAGTTAGAAAGGCTATAATTCGAGCCCAGGCTACCAGGTGGAATTGATGCCGGTCCGGTTCCTGACCACTGGCCACGAACCGTATGAGGGCGGTTGTGGCGACAGCCGTAGGGGGCCCGGCTGCCTTCTTACGTGCACGGGGGATGAAGCCAATTATTATACAACTTCACGTGGGAGTACAAAACTCTAAAAACTGGAATACCCCTTGAGGTACTCTAGCTCCACTTTTTTCTTGGAGCAGAGTTCGTGGAGTTTGACGTGTTTGGCACCACAGAGATGGAGCAGAGCTATGAAAATAGGACTGGAGCAGTCCCAAACACCCCCTTAGCCCCTCTTATCTTATTTCTGGATCCGCCACTGTTTCGGAGCATCGTATTACCAAAACTAAAATAATTAAGGGAAAGCAGTTCCATAGTAGCTGCTCTCGGCAAAATAACCTTCGTGACAAAAAGATAGAGTGCAAGATCTTCGCCTCCGCTGCCGAAATCTAGGGTTTGCCTTGACTCCAACGGCCTCGTACCGCCCAGAGGAGGGGTAGAACATGGATCCCTAGTGTGCTGATAGGTTAGGTCCCAGTTTCTCTAGGTTTGGTCTCTACGGCGGCGGCGGCACGGTGGTGATGGTGACGCGGCATTGGAAAAAGTCCCTTCTGCATCGTCTTCGTCTCGGTCGTCATCATGTTCTTCAACGCCGGCGAGATACATGTGAGGGTGGTGTCCGCTAGATGTGGACTCTACGCCATCCAGGCTTCTCTTCTAGATCTTGGTGGGTTGTGCTCGTTGCTTCAATCAGAAGCTCTCTGTTCTGGGAAGGGAATGGGGAGTTCGTGCTCTTTGCTTTTGGATCTGTGATGCAACAAGACATTTCTTCTCTTGTGTTCTCTTCTAGTGGTAGCGATGGATTAGCATCAAGCTTGTTGTGGGATGTTGCCCCGATGGAGGGTCTTTCATTGGTGTTTTTGCTCTATCTCTTGGGATGGGCTTCTTTTGCGACTTATGTAGCCCATTGTGGTGTTTCCTGATGATTGTCGAGGATGGTTGTGGAGGTTGTCCCTTTCTGTTTGTTGTTGCATGCGTGAAGATGATGGAGAGTTATGCATCGAGACATTGTCGGTCATGAAGAAGATGTCGTACGGTGATGGTTGTGGCGTTTCCTGTTGATAGGTTGTGGAGGCATGTTTTTTTTGCTTTTATGTTAAGGTGTCGTGGTGATGAGCTCATTTGTATCATATTTTTTATTTCCCGTAGTTTTTTCAATGGTTAGGGTTTGATCTAAGTAAATTTTCCAGTGCAATCTGATGATTTTTGATCGGGATCGTGTCTCCTGCGTTGACTTCGATGATTTTCCATGACAAGGTCATTGTTGCATGCGTTGATTTTATTGGTAGACGGCTAGATTGTGCCCTTTATCTTCAAGGGGAGAGATGCTTCTGGGAGCCCCCTACGAGGATAACGACTTCGGGTTATTGATCTGATCATCGATGGTGGCAGAGAGGAATTGATCGATGGTGGCAGAGAGGAATTCAAGGTCTAGAGGTGATGATTCTACATCCTATGTTGTACCCAACGATACAACTTCCAATATTCTTTCAGTTATTTAGATGTGTTTTGGATTGGTTTCAAGTGTCAGATCGGAGACGTGTCCAATGTTTTGGGGTTGGTCATTAGATTTAGCATATATGAATGCACTTTGGTTTCCTCGTTTGTGGGAAACCATTGGGGAAGAAGATGATAAAAAAAATTGGATAGAATATTATATATTTTTTTGTTTTAGATTTCTTTATATGTAATTTGGGGATGTAATGTACGAAGATTTAATATAGGTCCCCTTCCATTCAAAAAAAAATAAATAAATAATTAAATGGGTACATATCTTATTTATATATACCTAGAGTGTATTATAAAAAAATAACTGAATAGCCTAAATTTATATATTTAAGATTATAAAAAAATATTTATTTGTTTAATTCAGTGGGAAATTAGATGGAACCTAATCGTTTTATTTTATTTTAAAGGGGATATCTGGTTTAATTAGATAAGGAGAACTAAAATAAATATCTTATTTATATATACCGAGTTTATTAGAAAAAAATAACTGAATAGCCTAAATTTATATATTACGATTACAAAAGAATAGTTATTTGGTTAATTCAGTGGGAAAATAGATGGAACCTAATCATTTTATTTTATTTTATTTTATTTTAAAGGGGATTTTTGGTTTAATTAGATAAGGATAACTAAAATAAACTCAAGAACCAAAACAGGCCCATAACTCATGTCTAGGTCAAGTAGGGTTCAGGCTGTCGGGTTCAAAGTGCCCACTCCCCAATATCACCAACTACATGGAGATAGAAAGGAAGGGAGAAGAGATAGGTCAATGTGGTAATATGAATGTGCTCAATATCACACCAAGACCCTCAAACCCGCCTTCATAAATGTTGGCAAATTTTTGTTGAGCATTTGTTCTCGTGCTATCTTTCATTGCCGAAGTGTTCACCTGTGCGGTCATCCACAATCGTAAAAAAATTATCGACAGGTTTGGTTTTGTGTTGTGCTATTTACATCGTGGTACTTTTTAGTCTAGATAGAGTGGTCGTAATATTTTGATGTACCTAATTCTTCTTTGGTTTTCGGGAAAAAAAAAAAAGAGATGCAAAAGGTAAGTAAAATTAGAGCGGGAGATGGTAGGCCCTGCAGTCATGAAGCCCAAGTCGCACATCATCCATGGAGGAGCAACATATGAAAGTGGGAAAAAGTCCGGATTCCCTCCCCCAACTATCACGAAAGTTCACTTTTCCTCCCTCAACTCCAAAACCCGACAAATCATCTCCCTCAACTTTTCAAACCATGCAAATTACCTCCCTCGAGCGGTTTTAAAGGCGGATTGGCTACAGTAACCATGGTTTGCTACAGTGTCAGCGGGTTGCTACAGTAACAGTGACTTTGCCTTTTCCTTTTTTTAAATAAATTCGGCTAAATCTTTTAAAAATCATAGTAAATCATGAAAAAATCATAAAATAAAAAATCTAATTTTGTTGGACTCTACATGATTAGACCTACACATTGAATATATAATATGATATGCTTTAGTACAAAGTTTTTTTGCTACGAAGGTTTTGTCTTTTTCTTTTTATATTTATTTGGTGAATCTTTTAAAAATTATAGTAAATCACAGAAAAAATCATAAAATAGAAAATCTAATTTTGTTAGACTCCACATGCGCATGTCTACACAGTGAATATATAATATGGTATGCTTTAGTACAAAATTTTGGTTGTAGCTTTAGATCTATGCTTTTTGTAATTAATTGAAATAATTCGTAGTCGCAACTTCATAATTATTTTGTTGGACTAAAGCATACCATATTATATATTCAATGTGTAGATCTACTCATGTGGAATCTAACAAAATTGGATTTTCTATTTTATGATTTTTCTATGATTTACTATTATTTTTCAAAGATTCACCAAATAAATAAAAAAAAAAAGAAAACGACAAAACCTTCTTAGCAAAAAAACTTTATACTAAAGCATATCATATTATATATTCACCGTGGTGGATCTAATCATGTGAAGTCCAACAAAATTGGATTTTTTATTTTATGATTTTTCTATGATTTACTATGATTTTTCAAAGATTCAACCGGATTTTTTTGAAAAAAAAAGACAAAGTCACTGTCACTGTAGCAACCCGCTGTCACTGTACCAAACCGCGGTTACTGTAGCAAATCCGCCTTCAAAACCGCCCGAGGGAGGTAATTTGCATGGTTTGAAAAGTTGCTGGCGTGATTTGTCCGGTTTTGGAAATGGCGAGTAAAAAGTGAAATTTCGCGATAAGCAGGAGGAATCCCGGACTTTTTCCTATGAAAGTGGTATAAGACGAGACGATGTGGCCACGCCTGGGCTGGGCTGGTGCGGCCCGTGCCGTCCGGAGCTGGACAAGCGGTGACGCGTCAAGTGGGCCTGCAGCAGGAGATGGGTAAACGGACAGGGATGGACAAGTCCAGTCCAGCCAGAACAACAGCGAGATAAGAGGACGGCTGAAAAACTCGACTGAAGACGTGGGTGGGATGACAAGAAATGGTTGGCTCGCTGGTGCTGTCCTGTTGGCCATGTCGGTCAACTGAAGGCACTGCGACGCCCCGGCTCCGGCTCTGGCCCGGCGCTCTCTGATTCGACTAGGCCCCTGTGTTGTGTCGTCGTTGGGTCGGTGGCTGAATCGTGCGGCTGATATTGTTTTATTCCTTCAGAACTTGCTCCAGTTGCAATTTCCTGATTTCGAACTGTTGCATTTCCAGGGGGTGCGCAATTTATTCATGAATCGAACAAATAAAGTGATGAGATATACGTGTATATATATATATGGGTGCAATTACTTGTGTAATATACTGCGTAAGGGGAGCTGCGAATGAATCAAATAAAATCTCTGAACTTAATATTCTTGCGATCGACGCGGTGACGACAGATGGTTGATCGAGGTGCGCAGCAAAACACTAGCACACTAGTGGATACTAAAACTGTATGTACATCCAGCAGTAATCTGAGACAATCAAGACATATGTATATATTACTAGCAGCTTAACACAGCTGTACGTTTGTTCGACTCATGAATGGATCAATCCATCACACAGTGACACACACAAATCGGCTCAATCTCGGCACATATATATGTGAACAGATAGATTATTATAGATACAAGAAGAGCAGGAGGTGCTACGTACTACAAGCTAGCTACTAGGTATTGGAACCGGCATATATAAATCGATCAGATCGGCGCAAGCATCGATCAACCGGAACAAAGAGCAGCGCATCAGCAGCAGATCTACTTGGTGATGGCGTAGACGGCGTAGATGATGCCTGGAAGGTATCCAAGGAAGGTGAGGAGGAGGCAGATCCAGAACTCGTGCCCGCACCCGTACTTGAGGAACACCCCCAGTGGTGGAAGGATGATGGCGATCAGGATGTCCACGCAGTTGGCCGTCCCATCCGACATGTTGTTAGCTGCTGCTTGACTCGATCGCCGGTGATTGCTCGATCTCCTCTCCGGCCGCCGATCCTCTTGCTCGATCACCGGTGGCTTGCAGTGGTGCCTAGCTTTCCTCTCCTACACTCTGCTTTGGATGAATCGGATTCTTGGCTTGCCTCTGGCTTTTTCCCCCTGGTGGTGGTAGGAGTTCACCTTTTATAGACACGGATGGATGGTCAGATGATGAGATGGTGACTGCTGACAGCTATAGTAGTCGTGGATCCTCTCCAACAGTCCAACACGCAACGCGAAGAGGACACGTACAGTGCGGCCGCGGCGATCGAGGTCCCAGCCGCGGACAAGTGGCGTCCGTCCGTTCCGTTCCAGGGCGGGCGTGGACGGTGGGATGCCGCGTCCGATACGACGGCTAACCGTGGGCGGCGTCTGGACTCTGGATCCTGCCGACGCAGGATCGAACAAAGCTAGAGGTAACCGACCCCACACACGGCTGGCTTGTTGCTTCCTTCGCTGCGAAGCAGCATCTAATTCTTGTTTGGTCCACACCGACGACAGCCGGACGCGGCGGCCAGCACTTCACTCGCCGTGTGCGCGTGCGGCCACCGTGCCGATGCTGCAGTAGTGCCACCCCAAACCAATCCCACACACGTTTTTTTTTTTTTTTTTTTGACAAATCTAAGATGGCCGTCACGCAGATAGAGAGAAAAAAAAAAACTGTGCTAGTGCGGACGTGTTTGCTTAAATGCGCCGAGAGGAAGACACGTCGTCATTCAAAATCGAAACGTCACCACACAGCGTAACACAAGTACTAGTCTTGATTGACGAGGTGCCATTGCCAATGCCCATGCCGGACGTGTCCGGCCTGACGCGCACCCAAAGTCCAATGGACGGCGGCCGGCTGCCACGCCATGCCAGCACACGCCACCGCCAAATCCAAGCCTACGCTACCTCACCTACAGTAGCCACCTCGCTCGCACTTTGCTTGACTTTACAATATTTTTATTTTTAGCCGGGATATAATACCAAAAACAATATGAGTGACACGCTAAACAAATCTAGAGCAATGACAAAAAAAAAAAAAAAGTAAATTTTAACAATCTCGGTGGTATTAAACAAATCTAGAGCATCATGTAAACAAAACCAGCATACTCCTTCCGTCCCAAAATGCCCTGCCGCTTTACGTTATCCCCCAGAAAAACCTCCCCTGCAATTATATATTTGAATATATAAAATATTTATGCTAAGTAATTAGTATCACCGAAAGATTTTTAAGTCTAGTTTTTTAACAAATTTATTTAAATATTTAAATGTTTTACATATTTTCTACAAACTTACCAAAGTTGCCATGCAAGACGAAAAACCAACGGCGATGGCCAATTTGGGACGGAGGGAGTAGGTCCTCTAGCCCAATCGATGGCCCACAAGTTTGCTAGTTATCAGGCCCAGCCACACATGCTCCCCTGTTAAAAAAAACTATAAGGCCTAGTAATGAAAGTTAATTTACCTAGAATATATCTTAGGAAAAAGTATGTGTCCCATGGTTTTTTGAAAAGTCCGATTTTTGTCCCTCAACTCCTAATTTTGACAAAACGGGTCCCTCAACTTTGAAAGGCATTATTTTATTTATATGTTGTTTTGGGGTTTGGTTTAAATTTTTTTAACTTTATTTTTCATTGAGTGAGTGTGGTTTCGATTTTTTCTTTTTTTTTTATTTATTTCGCTTTTGAATCTTTCAAAAATCATAGTAAATCATATAAAATTCATAAAATAGAAAATGGAATTTTGTTGGACTCACATGAGTAGAGCTAAAGTAATGAATATATAATATGGTATACTTTAATATAAAATTTTTGCTATGAAGGTCAAATAATTTTTTTTTTTTTTATTTATTTAAGCTCAATATTTAAAAATCATAATAAATTATAAAAAATCATAAAATTGAAAAATAATTTTGCTAGACTCCACATGAGCATATTTACACAATAAAGATATATAGGTGTACTATTTAATTTATTTGGCCGGGATCCATCGATTTTTATTTAATTTACAGACGCAAGACAAAGACAAAGAAACCTAGCTAACCTAAAGAATTTAAAGAGTCACAAGAACTACGCATTGTGTTATTAAGGCGCCTCATGCGGAGTCCAACAAAATTGAATTTTTATTTTATAATTTTTCTGTAATTTACTATGATTTTTTAAAGATTGAGTGAAATAAAAAAAGGCAAAACCTTCTAGCAAAAACTTTATACAAAAAGTATATCATATTATATATTCATTGCGTAGCTCTACTCATGTGGAGTCCAACAAAATTGATTTTCTATTTTATGAATTTTCTGTGATTTACTATGATTTTTGAAAGATTCAGCCGAAATAAATAAAAAAAAAGAAAAACGAAACCACAGTCACTGTAGCAAAACCGGAGTTACTGTAGCGAAACCACGGTCCCAAAACCGCCGAGGGACGAAATCTGCACGGTTTCAAAAGTTGAGGGATTCCGCTTTTGTCCGGTTTTGGAGTTGAGGGACCAAAATCGACTTTCGCAAAAAGTTGAGGGACCAAAAGTAGACTTTTTCCTATATCTTATACTTTTTTACCCTTATATTTCACATAACAGAGGGTTTATAGTTTACTATTCAGAATAATATTGATAATGATCCATGGCGCTACAAGAACACGTTGAGGATTGACATATATATGCTTCTGAATTTGTTGCTACACCACATAGACTTTGATTAGTATTAACAACAAATGTTTCAAATTCGTGGCGAAAACCTACACGAACAGACGTTGGCAACCAAGACATCTTTCACTAAAACTGCATCTTATCTTATGTTACTGAAAATGCAGGCATACAACAACTGGACAGGTGTACTTAGACTAGATGACAGGCATCACTAACCACGACACGGCATCAGGAAGAAGCACTCACACGGCATACTACATAGCTATCCTACGACGACTGTCAGGTATGGTGCCATCATCCCACAACAAACTGGGATTGGAATGAAAACACCTCGTGGTTAGAACAATCAGCAGCTTGTTCAACAATCCTCTTCAGGTCTGCAGTTCTGTGTTTGAAACTCTGAATCAAAGGGACTGAAGACTTGCAATTTTCTCTTCTTCTGCTCTCTTTTTTCGGCCTGTGAGTTAAAAAAAAAAAAATCCATAAATGCATGTTATCCCTTCAGCTGTAGAAATGTTCGTGAATTAAACCACAGCTTAGGCATATATTCTCTTCCTATTGAGACATGCATGGAACTAAAAATGATTCAAAATGACGGCTTGAATAATTTTTTTTCCTTGTAGTTCACTATACCAAACTGACTTTCCTAATAATGGATGTTGAAATCAGCTCTTTCCTCACCTACTAGAATTATTAACCTCCTCTTTTCTGTCTTCCTCACTAGCTACAACATCCACAACAGGCTCATAAAGGTACCATTCTTTCCGTTTCCTGATACATAAAAAAAAAAAAAACAGAATCAAGGCGATTTTAATGCCAAACAGCAGTAAACTAGTAACATATTAGTTCAATTCAAACATAAAGTGAACATTGTCAGTCAGAACTTCCCAAACAGCACCATCCAAACCAAAATAAAATAATCATTAACACATCAGGGCTTTTAGAAGAAAAAAAGATCATACCGATGACGCTTCCTTTGCTGCCAAAATACTTGAACAAATCCACTGCATTGTTCACGGCTTTACTGCAAAAACATGGCCAGATCAATTTCATATAACAGATTGAAAAAGAAAACATTAAGGATGGCATTTAGCTCGAATATGCTAATTAGCATCTGTATGCATCCAGTTCGCCTACATTTTTATTCGAAAGAAAAAGAGTAAACTCTTCCACAAACCTATTTGAAGAAAAATTCTGGTGCTCGCCTTCCCTTCTTTGACATTTGCTTCTCTCTCATAACAGAGACGCTCTGACTAGCAATCTGCAAACTCAAAAAAATATACTTTTCAATACAAAACCTTAATACAAAACAAAAAAAATATTAGCAATATATGTGAAGGGAGCACAGAAAAACTTTTATATGTTCTGCCTCTGAAGGAACATCAAAGTGATTTCATGATATTGCGAACTACACTAGAGTTAACAAAGAAAATTATATCTAACCTCATAAAGCTGCTCACGGATGGAAACAGCTATTGCAGGCTGCACATCAAACAAAAAAGATTTGGTCAGGATAGAACAATATTTCATAAATACTGCACAAATTTTACATAAAAAGAGCTGCAGTGCAAGAAATATTGATACAACAACAAATTCATCACAAAACCCATCACATTATGCGGCCATGAGAAATCACAAAGATAAAAAAAAATAGTAGCATTTTACGACTTGAAAGTACAATAAAGTTGAATGCAAGTTCAGAGAAAATATGAAAAATATATTCATCTGGTAATCCATCCTGTATAACAGTTTCAGAGAATCGAAATGTGTAAAAGAGGCCAGCTGACATGGAAAACCATCGTCACAAAAGATGTTCCTTTAGTTGAATTAACAGTGCATTGCAGTGAACACAGAGAGCTTCATTATATAAGGCATACCCCAACTTCAGGGTCCATGATGTTCAAATCATCACACAGCGTCCTCGCAAATTCTTCAGGGTCACTATCAAGGTTGCCGATGTCCTGACCACCAAGAGTAGAGTAGATAGGAGTTAAAGCAAATAATCTGGACATGAAGATAGGACTCCCGAGAACCACAAACACACATGTACATACCCATAAGAACTGGTCTCTAATTACAGTGTTGTTCACTCGGAGGTCAATCTGCAGATTCACGACCCATATATATAAGCTGTCACTTGAGTACATAATCTCCATTCATCTATGAGTATAAAAATACACCAGGCCCAGAAAGAGTTTGCTGATGAGCAACAGAACAGTAAAACAAACCTTGAGAGGCACAATCTTCTCCTTGATTTGCATCTCCTGCCCCTCATAGGAGCGGAACTCCGCAAGTTGCCCCTAGAGGGGAAAAAAACAATAACAGCCGATTGACCATTAGCAGAACAGAACACCTTACCTTGCAGGATAGAATATGACAGGAGAAAAGAAGGGCAGGCACCTGGATGGACTGGAGCATCTGGGGGACGAAACTGGCCGGCAGCTTGAGGTCCTTGGCGGTCCGCTTTGCGAAGCTGATGATCTCCGAGTCGGGATCTGCCGAGCAGGCGCAAGGGAGAAGCGAGTCAATCTCGTCAATCCAGCCAGAGAGCGAGAGCACGACGCGAACTGCAGATGAATGAAGATCCTATGAAGCGAGAAGCACAGAGAAGGGATACCTCGCGGGTTCCAGGTGAAGGAGTCCCTGTAGCGCTGGCCGTCCACCTCGAGGTCGACGCGTATCGGCACGAGGTTGTCCCTCGTCGGCCTGCAGCACGGAGGAGGCAGAGGGAGGGGAACGAATCAGCAATCGATCCACGGCGTCTCTAATGGAAGAGGGCTAAGAGGGAGCGTACATGCGGAAGTTGACAGTGGAGGGCCTGGAGGCACCGAGGCTGACCGTCTTCATCTCTGTACCCCTCGCCGGCGGTCGGAGCGCCGCCGTCGCCCGCTCGAGGTCCGCACCGCCGTGCAACGCGAAAAGAACTGTGTGTGGGCCTAACTAATTAAGTTGGCCCAACGACAAGTCGTCTTTGTACGGGCGCCGGGATGAGGTTTCATGGGCCGAATTCACGACAACATTTACGTTCTCATGAATCAATACAAACGAACAGGGAAAAAAAATAATCTATTTTATTTATCTTCATGAATTTTGGTTGTAGTCTATTTTTTTCTCATCGAACATCAAAACAGACATCTTACCAACTTGCTATCTCCGTCCATAGAAACATAAAATTCTAGCACATTACCATGTTAGCACTATATGTGCCTGTCACTGTGGTGTTTTTTCTCTTTGTTTGAGCTAAGTTTTTGTTAGTGTCTTAAATTTGAGCCATCCATTTGTCTATCCTTTGATGATCTGAATATTTTGTAAGAACTTTGGCTTTACATAATGCCATCGCTAATATTATTTGGGTTTGAATATTATACTTGTAAAAGCCCGTTTTTATTCTGGTGGATGTCACTACTCAATCCACATTTGTCTATTTAAACACCTTATTTGTGCACTTTACTAGATTTTGTTGCCTTATCCTTAGTTTTCAAACTGAAGTCTGTACTATTATGTTTTATTCAGTTACTCCAGGGATCATTGGACTCCAGGGCTGAAAATGATCGCTGGACTTGGGGTTCCTGAGAGCGTGTCGTCTCTTGCCATCGCCAACAGATCAAATTGAAACATTCCGAGACATCGTGAAATAATAAGAGCACCTGTGTGTATTTGTCATAAAGCACCTGTAGTGTTCTTGATTGGCTGCTTGGTTATATGCAAAGTCCAAGAGTTCATTATATGCAACAAAATCTATTTCTGTAAAATTCATTAAATCCCTTTACAGTTTGAGTATTCACTAGACTAATGTTGATAAAAAAACAAAAAGGTCATTTTCCAATGTGATGTTTGTTCAAAAAAGGTTTCCATTGTGATGATGAAGAAAATATCTAGTGAGGTCGGTCTACGCATACACCACCATCCGTTGACGTCGTCTTCTTCCCAAGCTATCCCCTGCCTCTCCTCCTCTCTGACTATCTCTGCCTCGATCCAGTCTGTATACAGTGACCCACGTCCCGGTTCATCGCCGGCGGCGGCACCGGCGCCGCCTGGGCGAGCTCTTCATCCGCGTTTCACCGGCGAAGATTCCACTAGGTACGCCGCGCATTCCTGCTGCTGTGCGGAGCCGAGCCGGCCGAGTAGAGCACTGCCCAAGCTCTCTATGCATTCGGAATCTGACCCAAATCTATCATACCACTGCCACTGCCTTCGATTTTTGGTTTTAAAATTCATATTGAGCGCGCCGCTGCTGATTGCAAGGTGGGGGAACATGTCGAGCGCCGCGGTGAACGGGCTGGCCGGCGCCGGCGGCGGCATCATCGCACAGATCATCACCTACCCTCTCCAAACCGTACCACCCACATCCCATTCTCTTCTTGAACCTATCCCTCTACGTAATATCCTCTTCTAATTCGGCAAAAAAAACTATCCTTTTGCTCCCTCCAGGTGAACACCCGGCAGCAGACGGAGAGGTCAGCGAAGAAGAGGAAGGCGGCTGGGAGCGGCGGCAGCGGCACACACTCCTCCACCCTCTTCCAGATGCTGCAGGTGATTCATCGCGGGCTTCAGGTCTTCCTGAAACGGCTGCTGCACCAGATGCCCTCTTCCCTAATTAAGTTTGGAATCATCAAGTGACTGCAGCTGATTCAAACTGAAGGATGGGGTGGGTTGTACAGCGGTCTCAAGCCCTCTCTCATCGGCACTGCTGCGTCGCAGGTTAAATCCCACTTCTTCTTAGTTTGATTGACTGAATTTCGATAACTACGAACTGCAATGTGTATGGATGAGTGTATACAGTAAGTGCTAGTTGTGAACTTTGAGTCAGATTCTGTTTCGTGATTCCAGGGAATCTATTACTACTTCTACCAGATCCTCAAGAACAGGGTGGAAGATATAGCGGTTGCTCGTAGTAAGAAGGGCCTTGGGGATGGCACTGTTGGGATGCTTTCTTGGCTCGGTATTGCAGCTGTTGCTGGGTAATCTACCTTCCTACTGCTTCTACTCATGCACTTGTTTTGTTTAATTGTTGGAACAAATTAAAGGAGATGGGTGGATTGGTTAATCTTCTTATGTGTAGACCTGTGATGTTATTGAATGGGTGAATTTAGGATTAATGTGTACTTTTGTGGCAAATGTGCCGATTTTATTTGATTTTGTAACTTAGGTACCAGAAAGCGTAGTTCTCAATAGTTTGTACCACTTAATTTTATTTTGTGAGTTAATAATCTTGATGTTTCAGCATGCTCATGGTCACTTTCTTTTGTTGCAGGTCAATCAATGTTCTTCTAACCAATCCAATTTGGGTCCTTGTGACACGTATGCAGGTAAATTAAACTAGGTTAATTAATGCCTTTTTTCTTCAAGAAGATAACCAGTACAGTTCAGGAAAGAAGGGAATCTTACATACAGGGGTATCGAGTTCTTCTGTCTGAAAAACTATTACCACGGACCCAGTCAGGAAATGCTTATATTAATGATACTGTTACATCCCACTCCATTGTGTGATGAGCCTATCTGCTATTTAGATATGAAATTTATTGCGCTGACCAGGCAAAGAGCTCACATTCCATTGTCTCAAAATGTTCGTGATATTGGGAACTTGTATGGGTGAGGAAAAATCAGGGTACTAAAATGGCCTTCTCTATTAGGCAGCTATAGGAATATTAGCAAAGCTTTTTTATGCTCGACTTTTTATTGCTGAACTTTGATAAGGTGACCTTACATACAATATTGTTAACATGTTAAATATACTAGTCTCATTTTACTGTGAGACTCCAATCCTTGAAGCACAGTGTTGATAAATAAGATCTTTATTTAAGTCATTTTTTTCCAGAAAAAAAAAAGCTCAGATGTAATCCTTATGGTTCAGGACCTACATGGTCGTGATTTGTTTTGTTCTTCACAAAGCATCCCACGCCTCCTAGTTTCTAGGTTTTTTAAAGCCTGTTGACTTGACTTATGAACTACAACTAATACATTCGCCATGACTCATATCCATTTTTTTTTCCAGTTAGAATCTTGATAAAAATACATTATTTGCATATACTCCATGTGGGGCCTGCTTTTACCTAGCCTACTGACAATGAAGTGGCTAGATTAAACTGCATCAATGCAATATTCTTCAACACCACTCATAACAAAAAACTGCACTAAAATAGTAATTATCATTGGCCATCTTTCAGACACATACTCAAGTTTAAAAGGAAAATATTGGAGTCTAAGACAGAGCTTTTACTAAAAGAAATGTCTAGGGCCAATTCATTGGAGGTTGTTGTCCTGAAGGATAGGCTGGTTAAACTGGAGTCGGAAAAACCTCGTCCATATGGTACTCTTCAAGCGGTTAGCACTCTTTCTTCAAGTAGGCAATGCTTTTCATCCTAAACTTTTACTGCTTAGGTACAGAAAATGAATCAGTAAAAAAATGAAATGGTTAATGGTACAGCTTAAAGAATAGTGAAGTACGCTAGATGCCACTGTGTTAGCTGTTTTCACACTTAATAGTTCAGAAATAGTAAATATATACACTTAATAATTAGGCTTAAAATGCAAAAATTCCTGAATGAGTAGTATTTCAATTCACTTTCTTATTGGTAGGAGTAGTTTGTCGACCTAGAACATTATAAATTTAATCAAAGTATCATATAAGCAGATTGAAAATAACTATAGCTGGTGTCTGAAGTTTCAAGTTCTTCTAGTTTGCTTTTACTTCATAATTTAAAGTAATCAAAAATTATTTTATTAATGTGAATATTGGTCTTAGACAGATCCGGGAGGTCTATCATGAGTCTGGTATAAGAGGATTTTGGAAAGGGCTTGTTCCAACATTAATCATGGTTAGTTATTTGCTTCTGAAATATACAATCAAAGTTTATGGGTTATGTATGCAACTCCAAACCTTTGTAACATTTAAAATGGCAGGTATGTAATCCATCAATTCAGTTCATGATCTATGAAACATTGGCAAAGCGCTTGCAGTCAAAGCGTTCTGGAAAGCAGCTTCCAAAAAGGAACCTCACTGCTATGGAGGTACATAAGTTTCAGATTTAGGTCCTACATTATTCTTGTCTTTATGAAATGATGCATGCACCTGACTTGGTGAAAGCATGGTTGTTTGGTCTCATTGATCACCTTAGCTGTTTATTCTATTCTGCACCCAGAAATTTCATTTTTATATGATGTGAATATTTCATTTAATTGTATATTAGCTGTTCCACGCAAAATAGCTGTTATTACCTGCAAACCACTTTCTGCAATTGTGTACTACTACTACTTAATGGGATTGTACTAATTAGCAAAATTGCAAATGATCATGTTATGGGATTTTCTTCAGTGGTATTTTCTTGTGAAGAGTTATGAATGTTCTAAGCATGAAAAAATAAGTGTACCTATAGGAATATTTGTTTACATATATGATTAGTTTGTTATCCAAAACGTCTCTTCGGTCTCTTCTAAAGTTCTAATCCACATGATTCTTTTTTACTTGAAACAAAGAACATGATTCATTTGTATAAGATCCTGCTTTTAGTGAAAAATACCTCGGTACATAATTATGGTATGTGTCCAGAGCAGCGACGGCAGCCAGCTAATGCAGAGCATTGAGATTAATTACTGCATTAGTAGAGCACGATATATTACTTAATAGGGCATAGGGCAGTTCTTAGTTGTGAAACAAAAATCTTCATTTGATCATGCACCATTTTGCCTGTAGCAAGCAACACGGATCCGCTGCAGTATTTGTTGTAGCCTTTGATTAGGGTTCAATTTAATTTTTATTGGAAATAATTATGCTTGACCAATCATCAAGTTAAACTAATTAATATATGTTAGTTTACCCTCAATCATTAGTAACTACTTTTGCTTCAAGATTCATGAATCTCTATTCTCTCTATAAGAGGACTTCCAGAACAATTTTCATTTGTTTAACTGTGCATTTCTACATACTCAAGAAAGAAGAATTCAAGCTCATGACTTCTCTTATCCCATATCACCATCTGGCATCTAGATCATATATGTTCTTTGTTACTACTCTATTTGTTTTCAACTTTTCTTTGTTACTACTCTAAATTCAATGACAAACTGTTGAACTAGCAGTATGAAGCACAAGCAGATGGTAATGTTCATACATATACTTATGTAGTCTTTCTCTGCACTTCCCTCCTTGACCAGGTTTTTTTGTTGGGTGCAATAGCAAAACTTGGAGCAACTGTAGTCACTTATCCATTGCTAGTCGTCAAGGTACATTTTATGTAGACACTTATAATAGTTTTAACCCCATACTCTGAGAAAAGTTTTGACTCTAGACTACCAGTGCACTATATCTAACTTTATTCTTAAATACATTGGTCTGGAACTGGAGTACGTAGCCTAATTCAAAGGCCTATGAAAAATCTTGAGACATGATATTTGTGAAATTCCTAGAATTGATTGGATTCATACTATATAAGTAGCCTAATGGAGATAATATATTTTAATAAATGTATTGCGCCTTCAAATTGTGTGCCTTTACAGATTACAGTAATTGAATTCACTCAAATGGCCTGTTACTTAGGTCTGCTTTTGATCCACCTAGTTACAGGCACTAATGGAAAAGTCCATCTCGAGGGCGTGGACGGCGGTGAAAGATTGAATTTTGCAACAACTAGTGCTTTAATTGCTTACTGACTGTTGGGTGTATTGCGCCTTCAAATTGTGTGCCTTTACATATTACAGTAATTGGAATTCACTCAAATGGCCTGGTACTTTGGTCTGCTTTAGATCCACCTAGTTACAGGCACTAATGGACAAGTCCATCTCGAGGGCGTGGACGATGGTGAAAGATTGAATTTTGCAACAACTAGTGCTTTAATTGCTTGCTCATTATGTGTTAACTATTGCAGTCAAGGTTGCAGGCAAAACAAGAAATTGGCAACAATGCGATGTCCAGATACACAGGTATCTTTGTCCACTGCACAACCGAATCAATAACAAATTGTTGATACGTTTTCATCAAGAAAACAACTCTTGATATACTTTGAGAACAAGATATCCTTGTTTATATGTCTTCATCGGAAAAGAACTGTTGAGATACTTTGATAACAAACTGTTCATAGTTTCTGAAGCATTGCGCTTTGATAATAAACAAGATACCCTATTTATTTTGGTCACACGCATCTAACTTCATTGCTGTTAACATTAACTGACTATTGTGACCAGGTACAATAGATGCGATAATAAAGATGGTCCGCTATGAAGGACTGCATGGGTTTTACAAAGGAATGGGTACAAAGATTGTACAAAGTGTCTTTGCTGCCTCAGTTCTCTTTATGGTTAAAGAGGAATTGGTTAAGTTAGCAGTGCTTTTAGTTGCAAGGAGTAGGGCTATGCTTATTACTACATCCAAGAAACAATAGGTGTTTGTCCATGACCAGTATTTTTTTGGGAGAAAAGCCCCCCCCCCCTTTTTTGCCTCAACTTGTAATACATATCATGTTCATGATCAATATGGAATTCTTTACTAGTTACTAGAGAAAACCTTAAAGACTCTAAAAAAGCATAACTCTCCCTTGGAAGTTATTACATGTTTTGGGTTTAATTGGCATCCCAAATTAAGTGCATTTCTAGCATTTGAAATTTGTCTCAATAAGTACACTTCTAGGGCTGCCCCGCATAGTTTAAAGGTTTTTTTTTTTTTTTACTTTTACTTTCTCAAATTTCGAAGTGCAATCATTACATGCTAAAATAGCTTTTGATATGGGTAAAATATGGACTTCCAAGTAACATAATTCTTCTCTAAAAATCATAGAAGTTAACTCATTTTGGAAAGGGGAGTATGTCTTCTCCTAGTCTCCTTGATATTTGAATATGATGAGTAATAATGCATGGGAGGCCGACAAACTTGTATGGTGGGTGCAAGTATAGATCATCGTTGTTGCAAAATGAATGCTCAAACTAGTCCTCGAAGTTGATATGTCTGTGCATCCTTGTGACATGAGATATGGACATGAGGTTTTTGAAAGGGCGTGCCACTGTGGTGTGCTAGCATGGCATCCACACGGAAGATGCTGAAAGGATGATTTCCAACTGCCACCTCGTGCTACTATGCTGTTGTGCCTGCCACCAAAACTGAACCATCTGTAGCTTTCCATTCTTGTCTGCAAACACAGTACTGCAGAGGAACACGCGTTTGATCCTGGCATCCCGTCAAAAATGAGACGAAAGGAGCGTTTGTCCAAACACGACAAGTCCATGATCCTGGCATCACGCCATTGATAGCCACCCTGTTTCTGCCAGGCTGGTTTCGATGATATGCCAATTTTTATTCTTTTCAGTAGTCTCATCCAGACTACTCAGCTGTACCTATATATTTTCTGATCGAGTTGACACTAAGTATGATTGCTTTCTCAATGTTTGTAGAAAAGATCTAAGACTTTCGTATTGTTCGTAAAACTACAGATTTTAAACATACTAAAACATGGTGTAGCTTTGCAGAGTGGTGCGAGGAGACAATGGGCGGTAGGGGTGGGTGTCCCCGAGGATTTCGACATTAAGGCTAGTCTCAATAGAGGTTTGATCGGCGTTTCAATCATATTAAATATGGTGGCACATCAGCAGATCCGACTTTTTGCATGAAACGATGAGAGAGAAGAAATTGCGTTTTCATCCCCACGACACGAAGTCGGGCGACGTTTCAAACACCGTGAAACCGGAATGAAACTCGCAACGAGACTCTTGGTCGTTTCATCGCCGAAGCGCAACTCCGCCGCGGCGTGGGCGCCAGCGCCGGACGCCGCTCCTCCGCGTGAGGGCGAGACGCTGGGCACAGGGAGGGCTATCTCCGCCGGTTGCGGGCGAGATCCGTGGGCGCAAGGAGGGCTCTCCTCCCCGGTCGTGGACGAGATCCGCCTAGGCAAGATCCTCGAGAGAGACGCTAGAAGCGGGGTGTGGCGGGCTCCTTTGCCGCGGGCGACGCCACGGGATGCGAGTGAGGCCGCCGAGCACGATGTACACTCCTGCGCTGTGGGCGACGCTGCCGGACGCAGGTGAGGCTGCCTCGCCGCGCATGGGGCGAAGCGCTGGCCACGGGCGTGAGGGCTTCTTCGCGCCCTCGTTTGTCGCGGATGTGAGCGTCACCACGCGCGCAGGGCTTCTAGCGTGCTCCTCGACAGCATTCTCGTCTACAAGCGCCGCCGTTGTCTTCCTCATTTGTATCGTCGTCGGCGACTTCATCGCTTGCAGCTCGATTTTGAAGCACCTTCTCGCCTCACGGGTCCCACAAATGGATAAAATACATCTCGTGAACAATGCAATGAAATTGTGCATTGAGGGACCCTATTTCACTGTTTCATGACCGGTATCGTGTCTTGAAATGCGGGAGGTGAAACCCTCCATTGAGCTGGTCTAATAGTGTTCTTTTATTTTCATTGAATAGATGGAAAATATGATGTGAGGGATCCTACTTTAGGAAGTAGAGACCATGTTTTAGCAAATACGAGTGGAGATCCTATTTAGGAATTACGAGTTAGACTCTCTTAATGTGCCCGCACTTGAAAATTGAAAACAAAACAAAAAAAAAAATCAAAATTAGTAGTGACTCTACCAAGCTGTTGGAGATCCTCTAACCAATAATAGCAAGATGATGTGGAAAAGGTACATGTGTGATGATAATGCTGCCACACCACTGGAAATTTTAATAATATAATAGTAGCAATACACGCAAATTGATCATAGGGTTGATCGTAGTAGGTACACATGTAATTTTCAGCAGGATTCCCTTCTACAAACTTTTGGTCGCACAATCTCCATCGGATCTGGATGTAGTGACAATCTTGAGGGCTCTAAAAAAACTTAATAATTTAGTAGACAATAATTACAATCTCTTGAGCAATGATTTTCTAGAAAAGATAACAGTTGAGCAGGCATATCTCCCCTGTTGTGTTTCTTCATGCACCGATGAGGATCGCTTATTGGGGAGCCGAATTCTGCCCAGCGTGCTGCGTGCCTGCGTAGGATGAAGACGACAACAGCACGTGTGGTCATGACTCAGGACTGAAGACGTGTCACGTGGCCAGTAAGTAGCAAATCCATGATTGGAAAGTTGATCGGTAACTTCCCTATTATCTATCTTTATCATTTCTTTCGAAAATAAATAATTTTAACATTTTTCTTGGTAAATTACGTTGTTTCCCGGTTAGTAACTGCATCAGAAAAATCTGGTTGTCAATAATGAATAAACCATTAAAATACACACGATATTAGCTTGTTCTCTTTGCATAAGCGGTTGTAACTATAAACTACCTGTACTACTTGTTTTTTAATTCATTTACAGGTAGAGGCTCTATCGAGGGCTGCTCTCACAGTACCAGCACATCGGTGAAATTTTGCACGAGGATAGGCATAGCTCCTGTCGACTTTTCAAAAAAAAAAAAAACTTGACCGAAATGTCGCTCATCACACCTTCTGTTCATGATTTGGATCGGATACCATGCAAGTTATGTCAATGATGATGATGTATTTTTACCCCACTTGTCTCCTTCTGTGGTGTCGGCCTGTTGCGCAAGTATCACTTTCACTAGATTCAAGTCGCACAAACAAAATTATCAGAGATCGCTGCTGCTACTAATTGTTGTTATATTCTTGCAATGCACTTCTGGATGTAAATTTTATTAAGACTGGTGGGGTCGATCCACAAGAACAGGTGAACATCACGCTATCGGTAAAAAGACGGACACCTGTTTTCATAGTACAGTAGAAGGTTACTGGTGTCGTAAATGTTAATACTCTTCTCTGAAACTTGATTAAATTTAGAATGATTTGACCTGTGACAAACTACAACTAATGAATTTTTAAGGCGTTGATGAAGTAAGTGCTTACCTCTCTTGGTATATATGTATGCTACGTTCTTGTTGAAGTCTACCTAATCCAAACCCTAGGGACATGATTGATTTCTGCATCCGTCCTGGCAAGGCTTGGGGTTGTTTGACGGTGGCGTGATGCATTGATTGATTACCTATAACAACCGTATTTGAACCAGGCTCTAGATCGAGATGAAAAAACAGCCAGGCTCAAGAATAAAATTTCATCATGTTTCTATTTTTTTTAGATAATGGAAAGTAAATTTCGGTTTCATTTAGGAGCCAAAGCTACATAAAAGTCACATACCGGCCATGCATGTAGCTAAGCGACCAGACAACTCTCGTAGTAAAACTAAACCAAAATAAAATATCTCTAACAAATCTCATAGTAAAACTAAAACAAAAAGAAAATATCTCTAACAAAGAACTGTAGTAGTCGAACGTCGAACGTGGCATTCCAGATTGACAACGTGAAGTCAACTCCAAAACAACATGTATCACCACCTATGAGAAAACAGAACCAGAGCATTGAGACGGATCCAGAAAAGTCGAGATAGCAAACTCTATTTTTCTAGATGAACTCTGACCACCAAGTTAATAATAAGTCACCAAAGCACGTCTGCCAGGCCTTGAGGAAGCATGAAATAACTAGGCCGCATCATGCTAGCCCGAAATCGTATCGTGTCCAACTAATACTACGGATCGGCAGGGACGGAGCTAGGAAAAAATAGTAGGTGTGGCTGATGGGCTATCCATGAACCCACCATGGGTTGATGAACTGTCCATGAACGCACAATGGCTCGCCCTCTCCACCGCTCATCTGACATGCATCTAGCTAACTTTAGGAATTGTAAACGTGCACCTAAATGCAACTTCCTAATTATAGGAATGGTAAAGTAATGCAGATCATGCATGGGATTTAGCTAACACTCCATGCGCATGGCGGCTCTAGGGGGGGCTTGAGCCCCACCCGCCCCACCGTTGGATCCGTCCCTGCGGATCGGTGTGGCGCAGCCTAGGTACAGGCATGGTGGAGGGCTGGGCCAGGCAAAGCAAGAGACAGGCCATGCCACACTATAGGCGTAGGTCGTGCTTCCTCGGACTAGTTAGGAAGCCGCAGCACCTTGGGCTGCCGCAGCTGCCGCCGCTAGAGGGAGCATCAGCGCCGCCTGAAAGGTAGTCCTGGAGGGCCCTAGGCGGTAGCGGCTTACTATTGATTATCGGTGTCTTGTTTTTTTTTTTTTTTCTTTTAATGATTGATCGATGAGCTTCCTTGTAAAATAAGATTGTATTCCTTTCCTTGTCTGTAGACTGTACATGGAGAAGCTTGCACTTGGTTTGCAATTAACAGATGTGGACATTACCAATTCGACGTGAGCTAGTGTTGGACTGTGGCTGTTGGCTCATCTCTCCTTCCTATAAATGGGAAGCCTTCCCCACGATTTGTTGCTGCATTGTAAGATAATAATTTGAATCAAGTAGCAGTTCATATATATTTGCGTTGGTTGAGCGTCGTGTTCAATGGAGGCAGCAGCAAACAACAGCATGGAGGACTCAAGCCTGTTCATGCAGTGGGCGATGGACACGCTGCTGCAGGAGCAGGAGGAGGAACCTGCTGTCGAGGACGGGTACGGCGACGGCGAGCTAGTCTTCTCTTCGCTCCAAGTGCTCCACGACGCCTCGGTCGACGACGGCTGCGGCGAGGCTGTACTCTTCCCTTCGCTCCAAGCGCTCCGCGACGCCTCCCATGCGGCGGAGATGGTTCGGGAGCTGATGACCGGCACCGAGACCCACGACGCGGCAAACAGCTGGTCAAGCGGCGGTTCCGGCGATGGCGGCGAGGTTGCCGACGGCGACAGGAGCGGGGCCACTGACCCTGCAGCAGCCCTGGCGGCCACGGACTACTACGGCGGCTCCTGGCCGCCACAGTCGCCCAACTCGTCGTTCGCGCGCGCACCACCGCCACCGCCGCCGCCGAGCGGCAACAATAACACCAACATCAGCCAGCCGACGGTGAGCTGGAACTTCGTCACTGGCTCGGCGCAGCCTAGCAGCGACGCCGTGCTGGAGGAAGCCGCCGTCGTCCCGGCACGCGGCTTGCCGCCGCCAGAGCTGGCTCAACAACGCCGCCGGTCACCGCCACCGCCGAGAAGAACCCACCCAATACGTATACGCAGCATGGGAGCGCCATCGTCGGCGTCGTGCACGCCGGACCACATCGTCGCGGAGCGCAAGCGCCGGGAGAAGATCAACAAGCGCTTGATCGAGCTCTCCACCGTCATCCCAGGCCTCAAGAAGGTTCCTCTCCCATCCATGCATCTATCAAATTCAAATCCGTGCCATCGATCCTCACAAGTACAAAGGTTGCAGATGGACAAGGCGACGATCCTCACCGACGCGGCCAAGTACGTGAAGGAGCTCCAGCAGCGGCTCAAGGTGCTAGAAGAGGCTGCCGGCGCCAGCAGCGTCAGGAGCAAAGCGCCGTCGCCGACGGACGAGAATAATGGCGGCTCACTGTCGCCGACGTCGGCATCCTCGTCGTCAGGGACACCGGCGCTTCCGGAGATCGAGGCACGCTTCTCGGAGAGGAGCGTGATGGTGAGGATTCATTGTGTCAACGGCAAAGGGGTGGCGGCGGCAGCGTTCGCCGTGGTCGAGGACGTCGGGCTCACCGTCGGCCATGCCAATGTCATGCCCTTCTCGGCTTGCACCATCCTCATAACCATCACGGCAGAGGCGAGTCTCCGTTGATCTTCTTCTTTTCTCCCCATATTTATTTTAATTGGATATTTGGACTAATACTCTGCATGCTTTGTATATTTGAATATAAATAGGATTGTACTATTAATACTAAACTTTGGATTTGGTGTACCAAATGCCTGAAAATGCGCTGTTTTAGTTAGCTGATTAGGAACATCTATAAAATGGAGGGCAAAACGTAGACAAAACACAATTGGCTGGTTAAAAAAAAAAAAAATTGCGAGCAAAGATCATTTTCAATATTAAAATATTATAATCCGCACATTATTAATGATATCTATGTTGTAAGGACAGTTTGGTAGTACAATCCAAATACATAAGGTCAATTCATCCCCTCTTAATGAAAAGCATGCCAAGACATATGTTCCCAAAAAAAAATGATGTCAATGCCTCCTTAAGCCAATCTTAGTGGAAGTTTCATCATAATTTCATTTGCATTTAATAGACCACACCACATAAGTATTTTGACGATATCACAATGCTTTTAAGTCTAGGTGGAAGTTGGATGTCCAATGGATACCCTCTAGTTCAAAAAAATGAACTAGGAAGAGATGATCCCCACCAAAATTTGAATTTCTAGGTCATTTGTCAAAATCCATGGATATTCAAATTAGATTGGTCTTCCACCTATGCTTTTAAGACAGAGAGAATAAATGAGTTTATGGAGATGAATCTCTCTTAGTTCAGATGCCAATTCAAAATGAGTCATAAAACTAAATGTCTATGAAACAGAATAATGAAATGCAATGGAAATGCAATGATCGTGATTGTTTCGTCCATATTTCTTTGCATTCTATGTTTTTGGAAACAACACTACGAAACTCTCCACCGAGAATGACCTTATACAAAGTAAACCTATATGCAATTGTGTAAGTTCCACTTATGAAAACAGAGGTTCTATTATCTAGTTATTTCAACAAAGAGAACAAATATAATGATTGAAATCTTAATTTTGGTTGTTGATTTCATTTTGACATTGCTTTCTTAGCTAGTGACATAAGTTAACATTTGAGTCAAATATATGCACACAGCAAAACCAGATGAACACTAGCTACGTGTACTTTATTCTCTTTAGGCAGTGTGTGCACACCAAACAAAACTGAATGAAGTTTTCTTGTGGAAATTGGAAATAAGTACCGACAAAAAACAAATTTACATCTATTGGAACATCGGGTTCAAGATACCTTCATCTATTCCATTTTTAATGCTTGGTAAAACATTTATATTTGTAATAAAACTAGAAACAAACCCTTAAATTATTCGTGATAACAAGCTAGAAAAGGGTGTGTGGCCACACTATAACTCATAAATGGTGACTAATAAGATACAACTCATTACATACTTGCATTACATTTTAACAGTGTTTTTAGGACATATTAGGAAATTACCCATGTAGCTGTATTTCTACTTTTTTTTATATAAAAAGCTCCATTTCTACTCTACTCCCTCCATCCCTATGAAAGTGTCGTTTTTTACTTTTGGCTATCGAGTTTGACCATTCGTCTTATTCAAAAAAAAATCTACAAATAATAAATTAAATCAATAATCATTAAAGTATCTCTAATGACAAAATAAGTCATAACAAAATAAATAATATTTATACAAAAATTTGAATAAGACGAGTGTTCAAAAAAAAAATGGCATGAAAACTAAGATGATACTTTCAAAGGGACGGAGGGAGTATTACTTAAGAATATTTTTTGAAAATTTAGTAATTATTTAAGGAAACAAATAGAAGTGTCTATTCTATTGTATGGCCTACTTAGAGCTGTCAGCATTTGCTCGCAAAAACATAGAGCTGTCATCATTAATTTGTTTGACTTGCATGATGTAATACGGAGTATATAGTACTCAGGCTTACTGTGATGTTTCCCTCTTTCTCTCTCTTATTGTCTGCATGCTAATTAATAATATATATTAATATTATTTGGTGCAAACGTCACCTGTTCATTTAATTCAGATGGAGGGCCGCTGCCTCACCTTGACAACGGAGCAAATTGTTAGCAAGATCAAGTCTGCATTATCACACCAGCGTAGCATCAGCTCCAAAGATACCGAAGAGACAGAAAATTGATTGAGTATATACAGCAGCGTAAACAGTCTATATATATATATATTTGTAAAAAGGTTAAGACGACGTTTGATTTTTTTTCTTCTCGTGTGATCCCGGCATCATCACGTAGCTATCTATGTAACAGTTAGCTTCCCATGTGATTGCATGAGGTGTGGATTCTATGAGTATAGGTCCTATAGGAGTAGATTATATGCATGCATGCCCTATATATATTTACTATATATATCTATATATGGCACCGGATCAGCTCTACAATCAGTGCATGCATGCCCATCTGGAGGCTAATTAATGGTACAGGTAGGGCATCAACAACCTCTCTGTAGTGACAGTATATCTTTTGATTGCATTCATCAGACAAGCATGAAGCCAGAGGGGCCAGTACGTATAGCCCCTCATATATAAGAATTTCTGCACCCGATGTATTTGCAACTTGCTATGAGCGAGCATCAACAACTTGCTATGAGCAGCAATCTGCAAGTTATGTAGAGAGCTTTATTACACATATGAATCGGAGTATATATTATTAGCTCTCAATGCACACATGCATGTTTTTCTTTTACAATATCATGTTGTGTGTAAAAATATGCAAGTTCATGTACCACATACTGTACCATGTTGTTTCTTAATGATGGTTGATTAATTCATGTTTTCATGTATTATTGATTGTATATGAAAACAATAGAGCGATTGAGAGTACCCTCGTTATTACACGGGTTCTACAAGTTCTTAGTTCTCTGTAATGATCACATTTTTTTTCTTGGATTTATGTTATAAATCAATAACGTTGTATTCTTCTGATGATAGATAGTAAAATGTACATTTTTGTTCCTAGAGATTGAATTGAGCCCTCAGGGCATGGCAGAGCTCCTATAGCGCAACTTTTAGGCTGAATCTAAGATGAGCTCTATCAAACAGTTTTTAGTTTTTACTAAGAAGTGATTCAATGCTGATTCTGTAAAGTGATTCTCTAAATGAACTGGGGGATTGTGCATTGAATAAAGTAGCTTCTCCTAATTTACACCAAGCACAGATCACTATATGCAGACCCTATCCCCGTAAACCCATTTTAGGAGACAGGTTGTTGTTTACCACCTTCGATAATAATTAGCGGTGTCTCACAAATCATTATGTAGTAGTGCAACTTGCACATAAAATCTAAGAAGAAGGAGCTCATGCTCAGTATCCTCGATGAATCTCTATGTACCAAATGACACAATTTAACAATCCTATCGCTTTATCAATATCTGCAATTAGTGGCCTAAATTTTTAGAATAAAACAATTATAACAAAGCAATAAATTAAATTGCAGGAGTTGTAAAAGCTTAAATATATGTAGAATCCGATAGGACAATTTAAACAAACATGTACAATCCAATAAATAATGATGAACCCAACTACATGCATTGATTAACTTCACTACCATATACAAGTACAATTAACAATTAATATAACCAAGTTGACTAGCTAAGATCTCGATTGTGTCATGCATATATATTTGCAGTCAAGAAAAAATATGCTATTGCAAAAGTTGAGTTCGAAAGCGCCATAGGTAATTGCCACCCTTGGGTTTCAAGCCATTGCGGCTATCGCCGTCAGGGCTCCTCAATCATAACCGTGCTCTAGGGGCGGGGCTCCTCCCCTTCATCTAGGTCGCCAATGATAAGGAGGAGAGGACCCATCCCTCATTATATTTACAATTGAGAAGGTCTTTAGGTTCAAATCACTTAAGTTATTTAGTCCAAATAAATCTACTAATGAAATCATCATTGATTTTTAGCTAGGACCTTGTTATCTGCCATGATTTTTTACTATAGCTATGATGAAGTCACCTTTCTAGGAGTTGGATTTTATCGGTAGGAGTTATGTTTGTGGTTACTACATCTGCACAGAAAAAAATTGTTCATGGACACTCCACATGGGGATACTAACCCTAGTTCATCGACCTCGTCATTGATGTCCGAGAAGGGAGAAGTCATGAGCCTAACTTGATGGATTAAGGGTTTAAGGTGCTGAATCTTGAGGTTGTGTTGTACTCAACGGTTCAACCGATGCTTTTCTACCGATTTGTTTTGGTCCTATTTTGGAGCGATCTTGCGACATATATATGGTTTGAGGGATTTTTAACATCAGATTCATATTCATCACATGACTATACTCTAGCTTCTCCATGTTCAATGTGACTACTCATCTAGATCATTATTGGCGACATCGAACAAGGCCCTGTCCAAGAAGATAATTAGAAGCACTTCCATGTTTGCTTGTTCGTATCAGTACTTAATAGCCAGCGATTCAGTAATGTTTTTCTCTCACAACAAATCAGAATCAGCTAGAACCAGCTAGCCATAAACATTTTTTATTTCAGGATACTTTATATGTAATTAATTCGAGAATGTACTATATGCCAAGTTTTAAAATAATTTCTCTTTTCCTTCAAAAAAGAAAAGGTTGAAGCAAGAAAGCGATTGTGTTTGGATTGAGAAATTAGGTTAACCCATACAACACACGAGGAGTGAACACGAAGATCTTTGTTCACCAACCCTGCAGGCCGGGACCCATTTCCTATTATATATGTATCGACGTATATTATTAGTTTGGTGAGCGTTCATGATCGGAAGTTCGAAACTAGTGCATTTCTTGTTTAGCAAAATAGCAAGACTAGACAGGCCGTCTTGGCCGATCTCCGTCTATAGACAGGCCGTATAAATTAAACCAACTTTTGTTTATTGCAAGTGTATAAGTAGGTATGATTTCGTTTCCATTTGTGAAGCAAATCTCAGAACGTATTGGATATTAAATTCTGATCCGCGTCTATTCACAGCAGGGCATATTTTATTCGTCACTGCCGGCCGGATATATAGCCCCGTCTGTTACTGTAGTTAATAAAGGCACAACACATATTTAGGATAGGCTCTATAATTTGTATAACTTTACTTAAGTCGGAGAGTATAAAAATAGTGATCTATAGAACCCATTCCCCATTTCCTATCCTTTGAATTTAAGATAGACTTATTAATGCACTTAGGTAAAGTTGTGAAATTTCAATTCCAAGCAAAATAACCTAATTTATTAAGTACATTGCAATACCTCCAAAATGAAGGATACAACGGGCTCTAAAAGCAATTCACAAATAATCTATAGGTAGAGTATAAGGACCTATTTGACAGGGCTCCTCCCTTAGCTGACTCCGGCTGATCTGCCTCCAGCCTCTAGCGGTGCCAAACATGCATACTCACTAAGCTAATGTTATTTTCTATTTCCTCATCTCCTCTAGACGCTCACTTTCAAGGATACTATTATTAGCTTACACACGGTACACATATATATAGTGGTAGGTGTTGGATACATTGTAAAGATTTTTAGCATCGTCTTATACATATATATAGTAGCTAGTATAGGAGGTGACGTGAGAGCAAGCAACATCAAGGACGCTGTATATATGGCTGCAACTTATAACAACCAATCGCAAATATATATATACACATGCGCATGCACACGGACAATGTCTCTTTCCAATATGACATCTCCCCTTAATGTACGTATGTGTATATATATGTAATCACAGTGAATTCGTTAATTCTATACTACACATTCTTGTGACCATTCACTTTACAGTTAAACACATATACGTTGAGTAATCACTCGCTTATTCTTCACACCCCCATTAATTATTTGCTATTGCTGCTGCGAGGGGCAAATCATCTACCGTCAGCAATGTGTTCATAGTATATATAGTATATTTTGCTAGAGACTGCCGCTTTCTTGTAACCATGCATGCGCTGTATAAGAATTAGGCATATTTTATTCATCACTGCCGGATATTTTAAGAATATTTCACAAATAATCCATAGGTTGGGCCTAAGCTAATGCTGTTTTCTATTCTGTCATCTACTCTCAAAATGGGGATGGGTGATCCACGGTGCGAACCGTGGCTTATCCACCGATCCATCCTTGGTATAGGAGCATCGGTGCTCCATTTTTATGACGTGCTAACCCTCGGGGCTCCAATGAATTAAATGGATCGCTCCATTCAGTGACTTCAGTTCTTCCCCGACAGCCACCTGACGCGGCGGCGTCCATCAGCGACCCGCTCCTCGAGTGTGCGAGTGAGGCGCTCGAGTGTGCCACGTGACACGTACGTCGGCGTCCATCAGCGACACCCCCCCCCACACACACACACACACACACACACACACACAATGCGATTGCTACTGCGCGAGGGACAAATCATCGTACCGTCAGCAATGTGTTTATATATAGTATTTTGATGGAGAGTGCTGCTTTCTTGTTGTCATGTGCAAAATCACCAGCAGAGCACACCGGTCAATATTTTCGGCATGTAGCTGTACTTGACATTGCGTTTAATTAATGTTGATTTCAATTCATCTTGACACATTGAAAGGATCGATCATTCTCCCTACTCTTTTACACCCTGTAAATAATAGTATAATAGATAGATCGGGTACAGAAAAGGGATAAATAATTGATTAAAAAAAAACTTTTTCCATGCCATTGAAAATTGTTGCCATACCTTATGTGTCATGTCCCAAATTAGAGGAGGGGCCCATGGGCCATGGGTGCAGCACAAATGCCCCCTAGGGCATGCGCTTGGGCAAGGCCAGGCCTGGCCGGCCGCCGCCGCCACCTCCCGTCGTCAGCACGTCATTATCTTCGTCATTAAGTAATAGATATTTAGGGGATAAAGATAGGAATAAAATATGAAATAAATAGGTTGCTTGTGAGAGAGGTATTCCAATCTATAAGGAAACCTCCTAGAGATTGCTTAGCGTGCAAGTCTTCCCCTGGACTATAATAAAAGGGAGGTGTAATCATTTGGATTTTAATCGAAAAATTAAAGGGGTAACACCCAAAAACTCTCCAGCTCTCCAGCCTCTCTCTCTCTCTCTCTCCCACGCCAGCGCGTGCGCCGCTGCTCCAACGCCACCGCCGCCCTTGGCACGCCGCCCGCGCGGCCACGCCACCAGCGCCACGGGCGCCCCCTCCACGCCGACGCCGCCGACGCCGACGGCCTTGGCAGCCCGCCATGCCCCACACCGCTCTCCTCCACCAAGCCGCGCCGCCCTCCCTTCTTTCCTCTCTCTACTACCTCGCCGTCGTCATCAATCTACGCCACCCGCCGCCAATCCGTCATCACCACCACCTACGTCACCTTCATCACCCGACACGATCAAGAATCGGTGTCAATTCGGTTCAATCTAGCCGAATCGACAACCTGGTATCCGAGACCGGGACGATTCCCACCACCGACGGCTCCGACCACCACCAATGTCAAGATCCGATGGACAGCCACAAGATCGCCGAGCCCGGATGGAGATTTGCGAAGTTTTCAGGCTCATGCGGGGAAATCCAGCCACCTTCACCGCCCTCCCGGAGAAGTTGGATGAACAGCCTGCCCCGACGACGCATAACGACGACACGCCCACGCGGGCGCCGCCAACAACGCCGCCGCCGCATGGCCATGGTCGCCCCGACATCAACAACGCTCCCATCGACATCCACGACGACCCGGTGGTCACGACAGCAGAAGAAGAACACCGCAGCACGACGCCTTGCTGTCCGATGTATGCGCCTACGACGCCACCTCACCCACCACCGACGACGCCCCCGCCATGGCGCCGCCTAACGGTGACGACGCCCTACCGGCGCCGCCCCACGCCACCCTCCAAGATCATCGACGCTGCAAGCAACGGAGAACGCCTACCCCAAGGATGCCCCAGCCGCGCGACCCCGATCGATCGATCGAGGCTACCACAGACGCCCACCACCCCTCGCTTGACAAAAAGCCTACCCAACTAGGCCAACGCCCGCGGCTACTACAATGGCACGCATAAGTTTCCCGGTCACTACCAACACCATCTTTGACATTGGGAACATCCGAGTGCCAACATGGACGACAAGACGACGCCACCGACGTCAACATCGACGTCGCTAAGCGCCGACATCGACGCCGCTGGGATCGACATCCCGACGCCCACCGCCACCAAGGACTCCAACGGCAACGACGCCCTCCCAAGGGCGCCACCATCAACGACGACGACGCTACCAGGGGGCGCCATGCTCGTCAACGACGTCCTCAAGGACGCCAACGCCAATGACGAACCCCCGACGCCAACTACGTCTTCGCCATGCCTATCATTGACAACAACCACAAGGGCATGAACCACGACGACCCTCGCGGCCAATCTCGACACCGGCAGCCACGACGCCAACCCAACGGACGCCGCCACGAGATGAGAACACCGACGTTCCCGGCGCCCACCGATGAATCGGTCGCTCATCGGCCGGCATACGACAACAACAACGCGCTACACCTCGCGGGCCGGACATCCTTCCGGCATCAACAATGGTGGAGAACACCATCGGGCAAACTCAGATCCGGCAAAGGCGCCACCATCGTACCACGTCCGCCGAGAACATCATCGTACACCGCTATACTTCGACAAGAGCGGCACTCCTCCTTCTCCGGGTTCGTCTACATGCCAACCCGGCACGACACGGAGTTTGGGACACCTCCACACGGTGTCTTGTTCGCGACTTCAATCGCCCATCAACGGCGACAACAACAACTACTTCGCGCTACCTCGACAAAACGACGCCTTGATCGACTACACCTATGGCACTGACACCTACGCCAGGAACATGGGCTTACAAGCCACGGCGCCAACAACCAACAACCATCGCACCACCGACAACTCGGCTTCGGCAGCCGAGACGACTCCAGGGCCAAACCAGTTGGCTCCCTCATTCCTCGACAACATCTACGTCGAAGACGACTACGCCAATAAGCCGTGGACCCGCAATGCACCAGCGGCGTTGTACCACAGGGAGCACGGCGATCCACCCGCCCACGAGTTCGACGCTTCCATCTTCAAGAAGCCTCGACTTGTGAGCTTCACCGACGGCGACAAGAGGTACATGCCACCAACATCAACCCCTACCTCGTCGACCCCGTCACAATTCCGGGAGGCTCTCGTTCCACCTCAACTTGCTACATCAACGGATCACGACCTACCCTACATAGCGGAACCAACAAGCCCCGTGCAGAGCACCGGTTTGGGTGACACTTGTGGTGATTGGCGTCCACCTTCCGCCGACTTCGCCATTCGTGCCAAGCTTCATGGCAAACAGTTGGCTGTTGAAGGAGCCACCACATAGCTTCTTTTCAACGGTGCGATCTTCTTCTTCGACGACAACAATCACCAACTCATCGGCATCTTCGACAATCTCATCCGGACAGAGAGCTACGGACTTCCACCCATTGGATTAAAGGTTACCAAACTCATCTTCATCCGGCTCATTTCCCTTCTACACGTGGATGCAACAATCTTTGGACCATGCTACTTTGATCACCCCTTCAACAACGCCAGCCGCAAAGAAGCCGCGAGGACGCCACTGCTCGGAAAAGGGGGAGAGATGTCATGTCCCAAATTAGAGGAGGGGGCCATGGGCCATGGGTGCAGCACAAATGCCCCTAGGGCATGCGCTTGAGGCAAGGCGAAGGCTCGGCCGCCGCCACCACCCCCGTCGTCGACACGTCATTATCTTCGGTCATTAAGTAATAGATATTTAGGGGATAAAGATAGGAATAAAATATGAAATAAATAGGTTGCTTGTGAGAGAGGTATTCCAATCTATAAGGAAACCTCCTAGAGATTGCTTAGCGTGCAAGTCTTCCCCCGGACTATAAATACAAGGGAGGTGTAATCGTTTGGATTTTAATCGAGAAAAATTAAAGGGGTAACACCCAAAAACTCTCCAGCTCTCCAGCTCTCTCTCTCTCTCTCTCCCCCCGCATCGCACGTCGCGCCGCTCCAACGCCACCGCCGCCCTTGGCACGCAAGGCCACCACGCCGCCCGACGGCCACGCAGCGCCGCCACGCCACCGGGCGCCCTCCACGCCGACGCCGGCCGCCGACGCAGCGGGCTTGGCCTTGGCCGCGCCGCCCCACGCCTTCTCCACCAAGCCGCGCCGCCTCCCTTCATTCCTCTCTCTCTAGTACCTCGCCGCGTCATCAATCTACGCCACCCGCCAATCGCCGTCATCACCACCACCTACGCCACCTTCATCACCCTTCGACAAGCAATCGTGTCAATTCCGGCTCAATCTAGCCGAATCCGACATTGCGCGTCATTCAAAAAATATAGAATCACGCTTCGTCGTTATAAATTGGTAGAATAGTCATTTTTGGTCCCTAAAACTATCACTTGAGGCTCAATATTATCTCGAACTTTCAAAACGCCTGCTTTTTATTCTTCAAAAACTCTACCTTTAGGCTCAATTTCATCTTATAATTATGAAGATGATGATCATTATAGTACGTAAACTTTGTATTTTTGGTTTGGTAGCAAGGACACCATTAGGGACAATAGTACCTAACAATGACTGTCCATCTCAAATCGTGGGAGTCCGGGACGGGCCACCGGGTTGAGCGATGGCGAGGCCGCTGCGAGCCGCGGGGGCGGGGGGCAAATCGACAGCGATGGCGGGCGGGCCATTGTTAGGTACTCGCCGGGCGACCTCACCCTCGCTCAACCCGATGGCCCGTCCCTGCACTCCCGCCAAGATAGCCTTCGCTCACGCTGTAGTATGTTTGGTTGTACCGAACCGAACCGAAAGAAGCCATACTGAATTACCTCGGTATCGACTTTTCTAGGAACCAATTGCTACCGGTTTCTTTAAGAACCGAATTAGCATGGGTACCGAGGGAACGAACTGATCGGTTCGGTATTACCGAACGCCTAGGTTGACTAGTATCACTCTTTGCAGATCATGCATACAGCCTCCTGGGCATGGAAGGGATTACTACACATGGTGATATAACATAGTGATAGCTTTCAATGGCACTCAGAGAGCTCAATAGATGTGTGTACAACTATAAAAATGGTTAAAAGAGACCGGCATGATAGATTTTTAGATACGTTTTTTTTTTTTGAGAAGGCATTTTTAGATACGGTTCGTTAGTTAGCTAATAGCTAGTTGTGGACTAGTAAAATCGATGTACCAAAAAATTTAAGACGATCTACATCCCTAGCTACTAGTTTTTTGGAACCAGTTTTTTTTTTTTTTTTTATTGTTTTTTGAGAAAGGGTTTGGTTTTTTATTGATATTGAACTCTTACAACCAAGCCCCTGACCGAGCACTTTGAAAGAAAAATAAAATTATACACTAGACCATTGCCACCGCCTAGACGTCGTAGACCTTGCCACCGCCTGGACCTCCTCCCGTAATGAAGAAGATTCAGAATGAAGCTTCTGGCCTATTCCCGATTCAACAAAGAGTCTTTGAATTTGAAGCCCATCAGCAGCACACAATGCTTTTCAAACGTTGAACACCCTGGGCAAATCTCACTTTTACCGGAAATAAACACTAGTCGCAACACCGGCATGCTCCAACTAACGAGCAGAAATCCCACAAAGGGGATCCAAGGACACCTACCCGCATACACGAGAAAGTGGAACTTTAACCTCCAAGGGAGGGACAAAAAGCCCGATGAACACTTCACTGGTTTGAACAACAGATATGTTGTAGCCTTGTAGGATGCAGATTCGATGATGTCATTGACAAGAATGTCACAGGCAACCTAAAGAAGCACGCAGAAGATTCGAGCATCGACATAAAAAGACGAGAACGAATAAAACATCGCCGATGTCAAACCTCCTGCAGATGATACTTCCGTTGTGCTCCTCTTGCTCACCCCATCACAGGAACCCTCCATGGCTATCTACCATGTATAGCACCTAGCAAGGGAATGCTGATGGACCGAAACACCCATGTCACCTTTTTTTTTTCACCCATGTCACCTTGTGAGCCCATTTAGCGAATCCCTTCTCACGAGCCCATTACTATCCGTAGCCCAAACTGAAACAACCATCAACAGATGATGCCAGCCCTTTTTACTCCCCCTCCCAACCCCCAAGAAAAAAAAAAAGATGATGCCAGCCCACAATGCAATTCAAGATTCAGGTGATCGAGAAGCAAGCAAAGCCTGCGAATATAGCCTTGCTGTGTTCCAAACAGAATGCGTGTATGAAAGGAAAGGGCCAACACACAGCGAGGAACAGATGGAGGGAAGAGGGCCGAAGAAGGACGACTAGCTGAAATTGCCTACATCACAGCGGCCCAAGCTGACTGGAATAAGCAAACTGAAGGGCATGGTGCGTTGTCGGAATTTCGTCAGATGCACTCACATTGAACTCTGATGATGGGGCCTTTGATGAAACAAGGACAGATCGAGGGAGGATGGGGATTTGCCATCTCCGTGATGAACTGGGTAGAGTGGCGGTGTCAGGTGTTTTGGACGTCATTAGTATGGAACTCGATTATTGTAATGTGTTGATTTGTCGCCGAAATTAGCACCTGCTCTAGCCTTGTAATCTTTCAGATGGGCGTACGTTATAACACTTGGGACAGGGTGCCTCAGGAATTTGAGCATTTGAAGACCAGCGATCGATTTAGCTGGTTCAGATGAGTAATAAATCAACCAAAGTTTCAAAAGAGATAGCGATCATGTGCTTGCTAGAAAGCAAGTATATAAAATAAAAGTTGCAACAAGATACCACTAGCACTAGTACTACACAGCAAGCATGTTACACAGTAGCTGTAGATACAAACGTTGGACCGGAAGGTGACACCCGGGCCGGGACCATGCCCCAGCAGCCCGTGCGCGTGCGATGCTACGCCCCAGAGGACAAGGAGTTGTGGGGGCTGATGGCGACGGTCACCAGTAAGCAGCAGCGTCGTCGACGGAACAAGACGATCGGGTGGTGGTCCGGCGTGCTGGCGGCCGTTCAATGCATGCGCTAGCTAGCTGTCCCGGCCGGCGGCCCAGCTGCTAGCCGGCGGTCGGCCGGCGAGCACTGCACGCACGTGAACGCTCGGGGAACCTGCGGCCGGCGTCGCGCCACGGCGCCCGCGAATCGAAAGCTGCTTAGCTGGGGCTGGGGACGCCTCTGGGCCTCTATGGCCACACGCGGATCGGACGGATCAGCAGCAGCCAGTAAGCGGAGAATCTAAAGCTCTTCGCGTGTGCCGTGTGGTGTGGCACCACACACAGACCATGCACATTATTGGCAGTTTGGCACGCAGTGCCGTCCTGTGTATTTGCTCTGTGGATTCACATGAGTCACGTGAATGTTTTTACCTAAGGGTGTGTTTAGCACCCAAAATTTTACCAAAATTTTGGATGGATGTCACATCATACACTGAAGACGCGTTTCGTTTGTTAGTGGTAAATATTATCCTACCATGGCGTAACTAGGCTCAAAAAGAATCGCCTCATGAATGTACATCTAAACTCGTATAATTAGTTTAATTTTTTACCTATATTTCGTTTTTCCATACTACGGATGTGATGGGAAAAATAGTGGAATTTGGGAGGAATTTGGGGTGCTAAACACACCTAACAAACATAACAACGACTAAGCTACTGCTGCTCTAGTACAAAGAGTTAAATCAGCTTGTCCTTTTCCAAGAACAAGACAATGTTCAGCATTCAATCGTTGTATATACTACTCCTACAAGTTAGGTGGTTAGCTAACGGTGTTCTTCGATGGCAGCAGGGCGCCAGAGCCTCTAGAGACTGATAGAGATCAAAATGTAGGCCAGGTGTGTCGTCTCCCTACACCGCCGAACCTTGCCAGAGATATAGAGGATGACCCCAGAATCTGGTGAAGGCATACACATGCAAGCCTAGTTTTTAGACCGGACCGGACCGCCGGTCCGACCGGTAAATGACCGAACCAAAGCCTCCACCGCTCGGGTCACTTAAAAGACCGCCCGCGCGATTCGGACCGGAAAAACCCGGTCAAACCGGCCGGTTTTTGTGAAACCGTGAAACGGGCGGTTCAAATTGAACCGGGCGGTTTTTACGTTTCGAAAAAATACCCTTCACGGACTCAAGACAACGTTATCTAGTCAGGGGCAAAATAGGAAAAATGACCCGGACAACGTTTTTAGTTGTTACGGACTTACGGTGGCTGCCGCGACCGCGAGTGGGGAGGGAATTTTTTTTTCTTTGGCGGCGGCGCGATCCTCGATCCCCCTCCTCGCCCCCTCGGGCGAACAGCCGGGGCACGGCGGCAGCAGGGCGAGGCCACAGCGGGCGGCGAGGCCACGGCGGGGGGCGCGAGGCGGCGTGACGGCGGGCAGCGGCGAGCCGGCGAGGCGTGCTCGGCGCTCGGGTCCTCGGGAGCGCGGGGCGCGCGCAGGCTGCGGCACGCCGAGGGCGGCGGCTGCAGGCTGCTCTGCTGCTGCTGCCGTGCTGCGGTGACGGCCTGACGGGCCAACGGAAGGGCAAGGCGGCGCTCTACTTCTCTGCTGCTCTGCATCTGCCGTGCTGCAGTGACGAAGACCATGGCTGCTAATGTGAATGGTGAGTATGCTTGAGCAACTCCTCCAGTTCTACGGTTCTACCTTCTACGATTGCTCAGTTGTTGTAACAATAAAGAGCCTGTGAACCTTGAGTGTGTGAAGATGAAACTTTGTGTTATCACACATTGTATTTTGGATTTTAAGACAATGTCAACCTTATGGCTATATTTTCATATGTGATTCTGCGTACATGAGTGTGAGCCGTAGTACAATTAAATTATGTTGTTGCATTTGTCAATTATATAATTATATATATATGTTGCTTGATTGTCAATTATATAATTATATATATATACCGGTTTAAAAAATTTGTGGCCGGTTCAATGAAACGGTCCATTATTATCGGACCAACGGTTCTAACGGTTCTAACCGATTGGACCAATGAACCATTGAACCGACGGCCTCACCGGTTCGATGACCGGTTCGGTTCGAAAAACTAGGCATGCAAGTCAGTGGACACACCCACACACACAAGAACACACTGGAATTTTGGTGGTCCCAAAACAAGACATTATTCGGCTAAATTATATAATGTTCAGCATTCTACTCACCCGCCCGGCCCCCCGGCATTCAATCGTCGTGGAAGTTAGGGGCCAATATGATGAAAAATGCAAGAAGAGGTGGAGGGCATATTAATATTTCATCAAGCACCGTTGGCTCACATACTGGGCGCAGTACTCCTCTAGAAGCGGTCCGGCGTCGCACCGCTAGCCATCCTGGCTTCACCTGCACCCAAAGGAATACTCAACGCATTGCACTCGGGGACCTGTCGTCAAGCCAGGTGGAGGCCCTTGACACGGCGTTTCCGGTGTTCAACGGGCGTGCGTGGGAGCTCTTCATCGAAGGCCCACAGAGCGCGGTGAAGCTGTAGGTTGGTTCGGTTGTCGTTGTTATACCTCTTAATTAGCGCACTAGATGCGCGTTGTTTTGTACCGAAAACTCTATTCTTCTTAATATAAAGATACACAAATCTTTTGCGTATTTGAGAAAAAAAATATTTCATTATAGTTATAGCATCTAAAGTTGTAAATAAAGAGAGAACCTTTTAAAGCCCCGCTAGTGCATTTTACTGAGTTAGGGTTTCTGATGTTAATTTGGAGCCCTCTTCATGGTTTATGTGGGAATTAATAATTGAATAACTTCCGAGGAGGCTCGGCACTAGCTATAGACGAGAACGCGCGAGCACCAATGAACACAGGGGCATGGGAAAAAAAAAAAAGAACGTACGCAAGATTCATAGGTGAGTAGCGCTAGAGCGCTTGAAGATAAGTCGTGGCGTCTGTGGTTAAGATGTAACAAAAATTGAAAAGCTAGAAAAAAAGGCAGGCATCTAAATTATTATGTTTATGTTTGAACTATGCTTTATATGGAGAAACTAAATGGATGCCCATTATAGAGGAGAGAATGGGAGCCCTCCTAAAATTTTCTCCAAACAAACAAACAAGCTAAGTGTCCTGAGAGCTAGGCCTTGTTTAGTTGGGCAAAAAACTTGCCAAAAGACTGTTGGAACTCCTGTAGCACACTGTAACACGTTTCGTTTGTTTGTGGTAAATATTATCCAATCATGGACTAACTAGGCTTAAAAGATTCGATCTCGTGATGTACAATAGAACTGTATAATTAGTTATTTTTTTTTTACCTACATTTATCTCCTCCGAACATATGTTTTTTTGGTGTATTTAATGTGATGGGATGAGAGAGAGTCTAAAAACTTGGAAGTTTTTGACAAAAAAATTTGTCATCTAGACGAGGCGCTAAATAGACTTTTTTTTTAGAAAAGGAGATTATATATACCTCTGCTTGTTGAGAAAGCAATAAGAGTCTTACATACTGCTGATACCAGTTTGCGATCAAAGAAAGGATAAAAGTGGCTCCACCCTACAGGCAAACGTTATCGTGTATTGAACGTAATAACAAAAGAAAAAGGGCGATGCTATAACTCTGGCGCCTGAAAACTCAATTTGGTTCAGGCGACGAGCTCGTATCGTGCGGGCGCAGGGTGCGGGCTGCTGGCGCATGGGAGCTAGAGCGCAGAAGTTGTTGCTTGAGCGCCATGAGGCGACTGAGATATAGGAATTGTGAAAGAAAAATAGCTAATAAAGAAACTGAAGTTAGTTGAGGAAAACGTGAAAAATAAAAACTACCTAGCTAAAGATGTTAATTTTGCTTCGAAAACAGAAACTGGCCCCTTGCTTTGCTCCGATCGATGCCTTTCACGACGGCGACGGACAAGCCACACCTCATCATCGGATGAGCTTGCGTTCTGTGACGATGACGAGGCAACTTAACTTTGGCACAGTAGCTAGGGATTAGCTAGGGGCTGGGACGTACAAGCAAGTGGTGGAGGAGAAGAGAACAGCGATCAAGGTGAGCCATCACCCATGAGTGTTCCATGGACTCAAAACACCGAAAGCGACGACAGAGGACGGGCGGGTACGAGGAATAGGAACAAATAAACAGCAGGGACGACAAGTCGTCGTTGGCCGAGGCCTGTGCAATGTGCATCGATATTCGCCTCGGATCAGTCGTCCGCCCGTCTCTCTCGACGTGCCTCCCCGCCGGCATTCAGGTCGCGCTCCGATCCCCACGTGAAGCACCGCATGCCCCGCACGCGCGCGCGGCCGGCGCCGTACCCTCCTGCGTGCGCTTGCTTGCTTTGGTATATTAGCTAGCACGTCGTCGATGACGACGACGACCCGAGCCGTGTAATACGATCGCGCACAGTGTTACGGACTGATGAATAGCATCAATGGTGCCTGGCACGACGGTGACAGACAAGCCACACCGCCATCATCGGATGAGCACGCGTACGTTCTGTGACGATGACGAGGCAAGCTTTAATTTGGGTACACACTAGGATAAGTATAGCTATATGGCTTGCGTACCAAGTGGCGGAGAAGAAGAACCGAGGTGAGCCATCAGTTCCAGAGGCCGGAAAAGATCGAAAACGACGACGACGACGACGAACAGAGAGAGACGAGTGGGTACGAGGAATAGTAGAAACAAATAGCTGGCTACTACTAGAGAGTCGTTGCCCGAGGCGTACGTCTCTCGACGTCCCAGTCGGTCCATGCCGGCGACTGAGACGAGAGTACGAGACCACCAGCCGACGTACGGCGGCGGCATTATTCAGGTCGCGCTCCCACGTGAAGCACCGCACGCCCCGCACGCGCCCGCGGCGACCCTTTGCCGGCCGGTTTCGATCGTCTTGTGTCATTGTGTGTTGGGCAATGGCGAGACGTAGCTGCCTCTCTGAACGCAGGTTCTTGCTAGCCAGCTCGCTCGTACACGAACACGTCCAGCGAGCGCTAGCTGCTATTAGACTGGCTGTCAGGACAAGTCGACGGGCACACGTTTGTGTTGATGGGGATCCGATTATTCTCCATTACCTTCCAGGTACTACTACGTCTGATGTGATAGACTGGCGGTTCACCTTTTATTAATCACTGATGATGCATGGTACACAGCTGCTAATGTATACTTATCCCGTTATCCGTGTTCATTAGTGTTGGACTATCTTCGACAGGAGGGGGACAGAATGATGATGCTAGAGAGCCATCACTGTATAACTTGCCTGCAAATTAGTCGCAAGGCTGGGCCTCTTCCACGTCGCGGTTTATTTTCTAGCACAAACCTAAACCTCCTAGGGCTCAGTCAGGGCTGGATGAGTACGTCGTGAGTCGTCGTTTGCAACCCTGATGTGAAGCATTCTACCGTGATCGTTTTCTAGCATAAACCTAAACCACCTAGGGCTCAGTCAGGGGTGGATGAGTACGTCGTGAGTCGTCGTTGCTAGAGAGCCATCACTGTATAACTTGCCTGCAAATTAGTCGCAAGGCTTGGCCTCTTCCATGTCGCGGTTTATTTTCTAGCATAAACCTAAACCACCCAGGGCTCAGTCGGGGGTGGATGAGTACGTCGTGAGTCATCGTTTGCAACCCCTGATGTGAAGCATTCCACCGCTCGCTCTATGAAAAGCTGTCTCAAGGTCTAGCACGTGCTCTGAACATGACAGAGGATGGCCACCACCATTGTCCATGCCACGTCTGCATGCTGTGCTCTAGGAGTATTCTAGTGCTCAAGACGAGAGAACGATAGATTTTTTTTAGATAATGGATGAGTCAACAAACATCCGGCCTCTACATCCTTAGATGTACATAGTCAAATTATTACAAGAGAACGAAAGCTACAATGGAAAATCCCCGAATCCTCCACCGGATCATCGTCTAAGACGATGGATCATACGAGGGTCCAATACTTGGTTGGATCATACGACGCACTCCAGTAATATGCATGCCAACAAGTTACTAGGTCAGGTTGGACTTCCATCGAATAATCCATCTAGGTCACATAGTCCACTGGATCATATGCCATACCATAGTGAGCCTTAGGTCTAAGCGTATTTACACTGAAAACCGATCGTTGAACCAAAACCATATATAGTGAGGCTAATTTGGTCTTTTGATTCGGTGGTGTCATTTTGGGTTTATAAGAAATCCGATGTTTTTCTTTGATGTGAGTTTCCATGTCACACTCAACTAAAACATTGTTTACACCAAACATTGCAGAGCCAGGAGTTACACATCTAGCAGAATAGCCACCTCCTACATAGGCCATGAGCCCAACCCACACATTCCACCGTAATCAACCAGGCCCTTAGTCATAGCCTTGTGCTCGCACCTTTGTAGTGCCCTAGCACTCAAATCACCAACAATGATGGCTCGTCTGCTACAGCAGCACATCCACGCGATGGTTGGGTGGCGGATGGACAGACACATATGCGGTGGGTCGTACATCAGTGACGGGAGGCACGGTAGTAGGCAGCGGTGATGGCCTTGTGGTCGCATGGAGCATATATATGAACAACACAGGATCCGGAGGCATGGAGCACCTGGAATGGCGGATGGTGGTGGTCTTATGTTCGGAGTATTCAGTGAAAACCGAACACCTAACCGAGAAACCAAAACTGAAGGCGTCATCACTATTTTGTTTTCTACAACATCGATCAAGTGTTGGTTTTAGAAAACTGAAGTTCTCATACAATGAGAAAACCAAACAAATAAAACCAAGAACCGATCACCCGACCCTAGCGAGCCTGCCAACTTGTCATTAAGTCTACATTGGCTTCACCGAATGGTCCATCGAGGTCATGAAGTCCCTCTCTGTCCATTGAGCTCACATTGCAACTAGGTTAAGTCACTACATTAGTGGACGACCTAAAAGGTCAACCCTACCATTTAGCGCATGTTCTCGCACGTCTTTTCAGCCTATTTCAAGTCCGATCTCAAACAAACCAACTTCTTTGAGATCGATCTTTGACTTGAAACTCTCCCAATGAGGCCACTTATCCACCTTCAACTTGACTGAGAGATAACAACATTATCCATAGAAATACTCTCTCTTATGTTTCCGTACAACAAGTCTTGGGGCCTAAGACACGTGGGCATTCATATTTGGACTAAGTCAAATGCATTTATCACTATTTTTTTTTTTTGAAAGCAGGCTTTGCCCTTATTTTATTAAGAGAACACTTTAGTCAAAACTGCTTATGTTCATGAATCACTGAAACCTATAATAGTATCTGCAATTTTTTTTTTTTTTTTTGAAAAAATTCTACAATGGGGCTTAGACGATGCGTTTAGACCCATATTGGACTCCTTTAAGATTCAACACTTTGTACGTAAAACAATAACTAATTAAACACATATGGACTACTTGGCCCATTCTAAATTGCATTATTGCACATGCCTTTATATATCCTTTATAATAAGATATGATTGGAAAAGTAACAAACGGAAAAGGTTAAAAAAAAACCCAAAATAAATTAAGGACACCATCAATAATTCGCTAGACAGGGCGCTGCTCCAAGGATTGGAGACACGGAAATAATAATTGGCATCGTGCATTTTAACAAGTAGGTGGAAGCAAAGCAAGCCTCCAAATGCAATATATTATTCTTGCTTTTATCTTTCAATAATCCACATCAATCAAGCAGATTAGCAGTGGCAAATACCCTACAACTACATACAAAAGCATTGCATGTGAAGGGAAGCAGCTAGCTAGTCTTTCTTATACTCGTACGTATTAGCTGCGTATCCGCTATAGCATCTTTGTGCTGATGTGCTCCAGAGTCCTGACGACGTCCTACCATACCCTTGTGCCATCAGGTGCCCACATAGGGTCAAGCTGCGAAATTTCTGTGGAAGTTTCGCGTACAAAAGTTAGCCGTCGCGTACTAGGCTGTAGGGTCTATCAGAGTTGCCATTGCAGCAGCGTTGTCCTTAATTTTTAGTAGTTTCATACGATCACGAGTAGCACGCCCAATGTTCCATGCCATTTTTTTAGAGGCACAGCCAAAATCATTAACTACAAAGTTAAAGAAATATTTCAAGTTAAAAAAATCATTAACAACAAACTACAAAGTCACATATCTCTTCAAGCTCTTCCTCTTCGTCCAAATCCATTTCAAAAAGTTATACTTTTTTCCTCCGCTTATTTTAAGGGTGGGTAACATTTAGCCACATCTATAAATTGATTTCTAGAGGAGTTTGGTGATACTAATAAAGACTTAGAAAATAGAGGGCATCCTCTGAAATTCAACCAGCTTTTAGAAATCGAGGCAGGACATCTATGATAATAAAGATGGGAGAATTCCTTCACAACCATTATAAAAGATTCGGCTTTCTTGTATAACACCGAGAAAAAGTTTGTCGCCCATGTACACCACCGGTTCACAAATTTCATTCCCTACAGGCCACCGCCATGAACTTTTGCTCTTAACATGCGTTAAGCGGACGGCACAATGTCCATTTTGCCCCTCTCTCTCTCCACCCCGGTCATGGCCAATGAGAAAACGTGCCTCCTCACAGACCCACCGCCCCGGCCGGTCCCAATCCCGCACCTGGTCGCGAGCTCACATGTCGGCCCCTTGCCGTTGGGGACCCTCCCGCCGACCGCGCCCAATGCCCATGCGCACACCGGCCGGCCCTGTGCTAGGCTGTGGCGCGGCAAAGCCAAAGATGGAATTCTTGAGATCCGGCCATTGGGGTCAACGTCCGTGGCGGCCTCTGAAGTTTCCACGGACGCAACCGTAGGGGCGTCGTGGTGGAGAGAGAGGAGGCTGCAGCCGAACGAGGAGAACAGGGAGGAGTGGTCGTGCGTGGACGGGGAGGAGCTCTAGAGGTCGTGGCCATCGTGGAGGCGCGGCGGCGAAGTGGTTGTGCGCCAAGGAAGAGGCGGTACAGTGGTCCTGCCGGAGACACATATCTGGCATGTTTGATTGTGCTGATTAATGACAAACATGACTAGGTAGAATAGACTAATATCATTTTTATTCCTCTCGTTTCAAATTGTAGTTTACTTTGGCTTTTCTAGATAAATTGATTTTGCTATGCACCTAGTTATACATTATGTGTAGATACATAGTAAAACAAATTAATCTGAAAAGCCAAAAGTGAACTACAATTTAGAACGCATACTATACAAGATATTTTTAATTGATACAAGGATAGCTTGGCCAAAAGATCGAGGTCGTGAAGATTAAGTGATCAACGCCTCAAGCAAGAAAAAAATAAACTACTGATTTTGACTAATTTAATAATATTATGTGAGGAAATAATATGCTAAAACAAACTGAAACAAAAACAAACCTTTTTTTTTTTTACTCAAAATTTTGCCCAAGCTAAAATCCATGCATGAGTAATTGACTTTGACGCCCTTTTGTCTGATGTTCAGATCTACTACGTAGTAAAAGTTAATTATCCGCACGCGCCCTGCCAATCATAAGCAGTTTCACTGTCTGCAAGTTGGAAACAAGCGTTTTTGTGTTGGTATATATCGGCTGCCGGAGCAAACCGCATCCGTCCGTCGCCGACTCGCCGTTGCTATCGCGCCCCCACGGCGCTTCTTGAAACCCATCACTGGCCGTCCACAACGGCGACGCCTCCTCGTCCTCGGCGGTAGGTGCCGCGTCGCCGTCCTTAACTGCTCCTGCCCGTGCCCGCACCGCATCTCTTTCTCCTTCCTCCATCTCCTCCAGCAGCTTCACTGCTCCCACTCCTATCCTCTCTGCTCTACTCCGGCCGTCCGCGTGTGTGCTCCATCCACCTCCACCTGTCGCCGCGCCAACCGCCCCCTCTCATGTCAGTCCCTGCCCACACCATTCCTCCTCCTTCCATCCACAGGCCTCCGGATCTCTGATGCCCGTTTCGATTTCCGTCTGTAGGACCACCGGGCCGGGCGACGAGCTGTTCGAGCTGCTGTGGGACCACGGCCCGGCGCTACGGAGGCCACCCGCGCCGCCGCCGCCGCTGTTCCAGCCCTTCACCTGCAGCGCCGCCAGCAGCAGCAGGTCCCAGGAGCTCAAGCGCCACGCCGTCCCCGTCCAATTCCCGCTCGGCATGCACGGGACCGGTGCCGGGCTCAGCCTCGGCGGTGGCCTCCCCGTCCACGAAGACGACGACGACGACGCCGTGCCGTGGCTGCATTGCCCCGTCGTCGAGGACGGCGACGCCGACACGGCGCCACTGCCCCCTGAGTACTGCGCCAGCTTGCTTTCCGACTACTCGGAGGCGCCGACCGCGCCAGCCCACGCCCACGGCGCGGCAGTCGTCCCAGCCGCGCCGCCCGAAGCCAACAAGCTGGGCCCGCCGAGCACCGCCGCCGGCGAGGGCGTCGTGAACTTCACCTTCTTCACGCGGCCCCTCCAGCGGCCGCATGCGGCGTCCGTCGCGACTGCCAGCAACCCCGTCGAGTCCACGGTCGTTCAGGCCGCAACGAACCGGCTGCGGAGCACGCCGCTGTTCTCCGAGCAGAGGATGGCGTGGCTGCAGCCGCCCGCCGCCGCGCACCACGGCGGCAGCACCTCCACCTCCACCACCACCACCTCCTCCGCCTCCGCTGGCGGCGCCTCTGCTCCCAGATAACTGCCATGGAGAGACAGTAGCTGTAGCTCAACGCCGATCGCAACCAGAGGTCAGAGCCCCCGATGCGGCCGCGGCGGTGACCACCTCTTCCGTCTGCTCCGGCAACGGTGACCGCATCCAGCTCAAGAGGAGCAGCCACCTCACCGCGGACTGCTCGTTCAGTCCGGACGAGGTACTAGCGCAACGCCATGCCCGACCACGCTCGCGCCTTCCCGAATCCTGCCTGATCTGAACGCGCGCGCGCGCCTCTCTGCTCTGCAGGACCTCGACCTGGACGACGACGAGCCTGGCGCGACGAGGAGGTCGGCGTCACGGAGCGCCAAGCGCAGCCGCACCGCCGAGGTGCACAACCTGTCGGAGAGGGTACGTACGCGCCGCCGCCCGCCGATGCACGTCTCTGCCAATGCCTGCCTGCGCACATGCATGCCTTGCCATTGCCATGGCTGACACTGACCGACCTTGCTTTCGTGCGTGTGCGTTGCAGAGGAGACGGGACCGGATCAACGAGAAGATGCGCGCCCTGCAGGAGCTCATCCCCAACTGCAACAAGGTCCATCTATCTGCTCGTTCTAGCCGCTTCATCCGTTCATCGTCGTCGTCGCCGCCGTCGGACGGAAAACGCCATTTGTCCTGCTTCTCTCGCATGCAGATCGACAAGGCGTCGATGCTGGAGGAAGCGATCGAGTACCTGAAGACGCTCCAGCTGCAGGTGCAGATGATGTCAATGGGCACGGGTCTATGCATGCCACCTGCGGCCGCGATGCTGCTACCGGCGCTGCACCACCAGCACATGCAAGCGCTCCACCACCAGGTCCACCTTCCCATGGCGCACGCGCACGCGCACTTCCCGCACCTCGGGATGGGGCTGGGCTTCGGCATGGGCGCTGCCGCGGCGGGGTACGCGGCCGGCGCACACTTCCCGATGGCAATGCCACCGCCGATGTTCGGTGTGCCGGGACAGGGGATGGCTACCATGCCGGCCGTGGCGTTCGCTCACATGCCGGCAGCTGGGCAGATGGAAGCTGCTGCTGGTGCTGGTGCTCCTGCGCGGCCAGGAGAAACAGAGAACCCGCCGCCGGTCACCGGCGTGGCACAGGTACGGTGCAGCAGCAGCAGTAGCGATTAGAGAGAGTTCAGGTACTGATGAGATCGTTTTGTGTGCTCTGTCTCCATCCATTACTGACAGGGCGATCAGGAGGAGCACCCGAAGCAGAAGACGTGAATGAAGGCCAAGGCGACGAGGTGGCGGCTGGCGGAAGATTCCGGGGAGTCGTTGCTGGTGTTGGTCTAATGTCGCCGTGACGCTCCATGAGACCATGACTGCGGCTGCGCCCATCTCCATCGACTCTGACGAAGCGCATGCATATATGCATCGTCTCGCAGTGATGCAACAACCATGTTGTGAAGGCCGAACTGAGCCGACATTTTGTTGTAGAGGCCGTGGTGCCTATTATAACTTTTGCTTGTACTCATAGTCTCATAGATTGGAGGAGAATGTAGAGCGACTCAAGGGACGGACGGACGTTTGTTTCACCTTCTCATCAAGGAAAACGTCGTCCCCTGAACTGAAACAGAAGAGAAGCCAGATAGGAACAGACAGCGGCGAGCTATCAAGTGCTCAACTGCGAGTATGGGCTCATATACATGATGCATGTACGTGTACCCATACTGTACATTCTAGTAGTTGTATTAGGCTACTGCCAGCTCCAAATCCAACTCATGCATGATGACGATGATGGGCGTGGCGTTCGTTCGTCGTCTCAATTCAATCATCTCGCTCTGCCTGGGCTCATGGCTGTGCGTCAGTGCTGTAAAGTGCGCGCAATGAGAGCCGATCATCCGAGAGTTCCTCCCAGCCAAGAAAAACGGATACAGTCACATTTTCACACGCACGACGGACACACTGGCCTGCCTCAACAGTGAGCGATCTGACATGATAAGCCGGGACAGTGTATCCTGTCGGGTCAGGTGGGTGCGGATCAGTCACTACCCGTCGTCCTCTCTTCTGCGCGTCTTCAATTTCCGAGAGGAGAGGAGAGGTCTCTGCAGTAGAGCTGGGACTTGGGCCGTGCTATTCGAGGGCGGGCCGTAAGACGGGACTTTCGACACGACCCAAGCGTCAAGACAAGACGAAATATTTTGACCGCGCCAAGACGACACGAACACGAGGGGCCGTGGCGTGTCTAGGATCTCGGCACGACGGGCTACATGGCACGGCCCGCACTTTGGGCCGTGCTTAGGCTGGCACGACACGAATATGGCACGTACACACTTTTATTACTCTACAATGTAATTGTATAGCATTTACTGTACTACCTTTCATCTAATACTTAAATAGATTATGAAAATCATTAAAACTTCATTGAAATAGTATACACAACATACATAATTATCACACGACAAAAAAAGAAGTAGTGGAGATATTTTGAGGGCCGTGCTTGGGCGGCAAGACGACCGAAGACGTGCGCGTGCTTGGGCCCAAAAATTTTGCCGTGCCATATCGGCACGACCCCGATGTGCTTCCCGTGCCTAAGGGGCACGATCTAAAACGGCACGAAGCACGAGAGGGCGCCGCGGCCGCCCGCACGGCACAAGTCCCGCCTCTATTCTCGCAAAGACACCTCTGGCGACCGCCGCTCTCACTCGAGTCAATCCATGCGTGTCCTAAGATCGACAATGTGAGCGCGCAAAGGACCACCCAAACATAAAAAAAAAAAAGTCATACACGTTGTTTTGACTCGCGGAAAAAACAGCCTCCAACGGAAGACCCATGCAGAACCAAGTTTGGGAGAGGAGAGAGGAACGGATATATCCGTCCTCCTCGAGCGACCACGCAAATTCCTCGCTCGCGTTGTATTGGTGGGCGCGGCCGGGCGAGGCAGTTCGCGGCGGGCTCCAACGCCGACGACGGGCGAGGCGGGCGTAATCGCGGCGCTGAGCCTTCGGCGGCGCCGAGGCGGGCCCGGCGGGCGGCGCTTCCCAGCAGATGCGGCAGCTCGGGCCTTCCCCGATACCAACCCCGATGGCGGGCGGCAGCCCAGTCCGTGCGGCGGGGCGCGCAACACACGCGAGGCGAGCCCACGGGGCGGCGCGCTGGGGGCCGCAACGGGCCGCAGCAGGCGCCGATGCGACGACACGGAGGCGAAACCCGCACGGGCGGCGCTGGAAGCGAGCCCATGGCGGCGCGGGCGCCGCGGACATCCTCTCGTGACGAGAGGAACAAGAAGGACCTAAAAACTAATTTTGTTTCACTCGTGGTTTCTAATGCAAAAGTGCCGAGAGAAGGTTTTATTAGATCTAGGCTTAGATGATTTCTAAAAAGGTCAGGGATCTATATGCAAAGTTATTTAGAAATAGTTGTGGGTGCTCCGTTGAGGATTCGGAGATTTTAGATGACATCTATTTCATTGTAGGTCACTCAAACTATCTAATGGGTCTTAAAATTATACCTATCTTTGTTGGAGTGACCCAACTCACAATGAGGCCTCCGGTGTGGCCTTTATGTACGGGGATCTTTGGCCTTTGCGAGGAGCATTGGCAACGCAAAGCACAGTTGCATGTGCAAAGGCTCGCCCACGGATAGCATCCCTTCAACATTCACCTTGTGTCTACGGGCTTGTTTGGTTCTTAGCCACAGTTGGCCATGCAAACTGGGCGCGGCCAAGGTGCGGTGAAGTATTTCACGCCTAAGTTGTGGCGAGATTTTTCCTTCTCCGCTCAATTGAAAAGTTGTGGCGGGTCTAGAGTTATTAATGAACCAAACACATACGTTAGATGTGTGGCTGCCTAATTTTAATCATAGCGCACCGCGGCCGAAACTAAACAGCCCCTAAAGCTCATCTCAAACGCAACAATACTCTCGCTGGGATCGTAAAGAAAAAAAAAAATCGAGTAAAGAAACAGTTCAATATCATACTAGCAAAACTATTGACAAAAAAGTTTGCTTCATAAAAGCAGAGTTATCTCTTTAATAATAATAATAATAATAATAATAATAAACACTAATAATAATAAAAATTAAGAAAAAGGGGAAAAAATTTCTTGCATTCAAACGGTCCTCATCAGATCAGGATGAAAGTACGCTGCTCGTAATGCTTGCGGGCAGTCAAGGATGTCGGCGTCAGTGGAGTGGAGCCCGTACAGTACAGCAGCTGCAGGCAGCAGGCTTGGGGTGTTCCTGTTTCTGAATCTTGACTGCGCTTCATGCCACGTCATGCTCATCCTTCACGACAAAAAAAAAAAAATGGCAACATCCAAGCACAATCCACGAGCAGGCCGATTGATTCCGTTCGTCTATCGCGGACGCGAGAGGTCCATCTCCGGCCCACGATCGACCACGAGCTGACTGAGAGGCCTAGTGGGCCAAATAATCTCCATTTTTTGTATATAGAGCCCGCCAGCCAGGTGGAGTGAAAAGGAGCCTTTCTGTCCATGGAGCACGAAAGCTACCGCGCACGAGGGATGGCGGCATCCAATTATCCAAGGGAATTTTGGGCCCAAAAAGGGTACACGGCCTCAAATCCACAGTAATTCGTTTCCTTACCCTGTCAAGAATAGCCCATGGGCTTCGAAGCGCACGGCTCAAAAATAACGGCCCATGGCCCTCCCTCCACTCTGCTTTGCTTCCACCAGCGCCTGCCTGCTTCGCCCAAACGAGACAGGCACACGCACCCGACGCCCCCACCGCCGCACGCGCGTACGCACCACCGCCACCGCCGCGCAGCGCCGCAGCAAAAGTGAATCAAGCCGGAGCGGGATGCGGGAATGCACGATCGCCGTCTCCGTCGCCGGCGCCAACCGCCTCCCCGCGATGTGGCGCCGCGGCCGGCGCGCCGTCACCGAACTCAGCCTGACGAGCGGTTGCTTGCCTGCCTGCCACTGCCAGGTACCCACCCCGCTCTCCGCCCTTGTCTTCTCTGCCGTTATGCTGTTGATTCGTCGTGGACGCGGCTACAGATTCGGTACCGGTGGTGCCTCGCATTGCGCCGGGCTGGCCATTTTGCCGCTCGCCCTTGTGTATGGGACATGGGTGGGGTTGGGTGATTGGGGCTGCATTGACGCTTGCCATCAGAAATTCAGAAGCGTCCACTTGTTGGGGAACGGTGGCGCCGGGTGAAGTCAATGTGGATTGGATCCTCTTTTGTGTTATGTTGGTGTGGAGATTGGTGTGCTCGGTTCGTCACACCAGCGCTATTGATTTCAGCTGGATTACAGCGATTCTGCAGTGTTTTGTGTGGAACACGTTTGGCTCAAGTTACTCACTGATCAAAACCTGAAAGGATTCGTCCATGGACTTCAATGCCCTGTTTAGGTTTCTTAGCAATGAACCCAGCTTTGCAGTGCCTTAGCGTGGTGTAGGTCTAATTACAGCACTGCTCTGTGCCTCTGTTAGCAGCACCACTAATTGATGCAAAGCAAGGCTTCGTTGTTGAGCTCTACTGCAGCAGCTCATGGGTACACTTTTGAGACAAGGCTATCTGCTGTCTGGGATAGGCAGACAGCTATAAACAGTCCTTATGGAAATGGAATGCTCCTCGCGGAGTCAAAACTTATTGACGGTTTATCTGAAGAGTGATGGGTGGATTTTATTTTGTGGAGGACATGTGGCCATTTGCATGTTTGTACTATTCTGATTCTAATTGAAAACATTGTACAGTCACACCGTGACATCATCTGTTTGACTGAATTGCAGTTAGCAAGCAATCTGTGTCACCTTCCCTAGCGCCTCCCTCTGTCTCCATGCATTCAGTTTGTAATTTGTTGTTCCAGACCATTACTTGAAACATCAGCCCCTGTAACATCTCTGAAAAACAAACCAAATTGGTGCTACAGATAAGTTAATTTGTGTTATCCCTTGTAAAGTAAGAATCCTCCCAAACAGGTGCACAACACAGTGGGCTTATGCTGACAAGATTCAGCCCAGAGCCTAGGCCCAAAACTGAAATTGGCAAAACAGAATTTCATAGCCTCTGTTTTGGCCCATACTACTGATCTTGTTTCAAATACATGGTGCGACTAGAAACTACCTGGCTTGTTTATGGATATCCCTCTTTCTCTGAGTCTAATCTCGGAAGCAATACTTGGCTAATCAGTTTTATGCATGCTCACATTGTTTTAAATTATCGATGCTTGATGCCTGTTTCATAAGAACACCACTTGAATGACTTTTTTATTTATTGAGTCCCAACTATATGTTACAATTTCTTTTGCACAATATAGGTTGGGATGACCTTGTATTGCAATTATTATTTGTTACCTGTGCATTTTTGCTGTTCATAGTTATTTCCATTCTGTATTCAACCTCTATAGAAAAGGATTCAAGCTAAAATCACAAACACTAATATTTGCACACTGCAATTGTTGTTCTTTTGTTCAATTATGAGTTCAGTTCACAGAATGGGAATGTGTTGTTAGGTTTATATACTAATCGCATGCTTTTAACTCAGCACAGATCGACTGGACTATGATGTGGCTTCAAATGCTTGAAAGGGGTGGATATCAATAATATCATCATATCTTAATGCCTCAACAAACTCTATAGTTGTGATTGCACCTCTGATCATCTGCATTGGTAATTTACACTAGCAAAATCAGATACATGATTTACTTCCAAAAAAAAAAAAAAAAAAACAGATACGTGATCCTAATATTCTTTTTTTTCATCTGGCAATTCTATTTGAGATTATCATGTAGAAGCTTTCATTTTTTCTGAAAGTTGCAATAACATGGCTTTAGCTATGTAAATTGTTTGCTTCTATTTGACCTGGTTATCACTGTGATTCTTGTGACCTATGCACTATGGAAAGGGAAAGGACATGCTTGTTGCACAGTGTTAAGTCGACCAGTTGTGACTTGTGAGGCTTCGAACCAGGGCTCGAATCCTGGTTGTTTCCAAAAAAAAAAAAGAAATTGCCCCCTTTGTTGTGTGTTCCTGGAAAGTATGGGTGAAAGACTCAGCTTGCGGTAGTAAAAAGGCAGCTTTTGGTTGCCTTTTTCCAACCTTTCAAGTAATGCCTTCAGGATGTCTGTCGCGCTCTCCCATTGTGCCAGGGGTTTTGTTTTCGTTGTTCTTTGCTCTGTTTTTGTGTGTGTGTCTGTTTTTTTGCATGGCTGCTGATTTTCCTAGCTGTTCAAAGGTTACCAGAGTACAAATATTTCTACAAGCCTTGGCTTCTGTTGGCACATACGTGTGGTCACATTCCAACAATATAATTGATGGGACTATTTATAGTCACAGCTCATGCATATGGCTTGTCTCTTAAAAGTGTAAATGACTAATAGAGACTGTTATGAGTGTTGAAAGTAAGAGAACATTTGTTTTTCGTTGGGGGCAGAAAAGTAACAGAACTTAACTTGATAGCTGCTGGCCCAACAATGGAGTACTATATTGGTAAGGCTTTCCCAGTATGCTTTCATATGTGTATCATCATGCTGATGTCATAGATAATCAAGAACCTTTCAGCACGTCATCAAGCAGGAATATATCTTTTTCTTTGTCTTATCTTTGTGTTTTCCTGGTTTATTTGATTTTTTGTTCAATAAGAGGATCTCTTATGAGTTTGAATTGGTTGCTTTTTCATAACATTCACATTTTCAGCAAACTATATCCGTTTTGACTAAACAGGTTTTTAATTAAAAATAAAATACAGTGCTTTCAGTTGTGTTACGTATTGTGTCAGATGAAATCAGTGAACTATTTTTTTTTTTCATATTCTTTTATTCCATTAGATCACTGAATAACATGAAAGTTTGGTATCCCAGGTTGTAACCCTACTTTTATTTATATGTTTATATATATATATATTTTCCTTCTTTTCTGTTATCTTCCACTCCCTAATGATGATGCTGGGTGGAAAGCAATATACTGTTTTTGGCAATGCTGAGACTGCATACTATATTACAATAAAAATTAGATGTCTTTTTTTCATCTGGAGGAGCACTGATACTTCTCAGTTGCCATTTTGATGTCTTACTACTTCTACTTCTCTTTCATACATCTTTATTTACTTTCTTTTCAACTGATGTATTCATATTTGAAACATGCAGATACGTCCAATAATGCAGCACATACGTCAGAGTAGATACAGGATTCTTCTAAATAAAGATAATTTAAGTGCATATGGCCACAAGCTGAAACATCATGGTACGGAATCAAGCTCTTCGCTAGTATAATATATATATATATATATCTTTTGTTTATAGTTTTTTTTATTGGCTGATTGGTAGATTTCATAGTTGTTAGGCTTCTCTAAAATTGCTTTTTAGTGCTAATGGTCCTTATCAGCATTATTGGTCTCATTGCATTTGTGAAAAATCCAACGGCCAGTCACTTTATGACAGCTTTTTCTCGCACATGGGCATGCCCCATTAGTTGTACGACATAAAACGATAGTTGTTAATTCTAAAGTGAACCTCTTTTCTTCGGAGCCAAATTAGACTAGCTTTATTTGGGAATATTGCAACGCAGGAAATAAATTCATATTGATATTGGTTTATTCTTGACCAGTCACAAGGAAAGGAAGCCACCAGAAAGGTCAAGCCAAATCTGTTAACAATCTAGCTAAGCCAAATAGCCAATGACATGGCCCTTAAATTATACATCAGCAGGAGCAACACCATCTTTTCCCTTCTTTTTTTGTTGACAAAATTGCTTGATTTAGCATTGTATCCCCTGGACCAGATGTTTCAGAGTTCATCCAACAAACTTTCTTAACTAACTCAATATGTTTTAGACTATGGACCAGTCCTATGAAAATTGTCTCATTATATTTGTAGTTCAAAAATGATTTGGAAATACTATTGTTAATTAATATCCCCTAGTATAGTAATTGGCAAAGGCGCATCCTGGAGACCTGGAATATCCAATCTAAGAAAATAAAAACACAGGGAGGTGTACGAGTAAGGTTTCTCAAATCCAGGCAATGTACCTCTTAATGAAGATGTTGAAAAGCCAAGTTCTTTAACTCTTTTGGGCTTCTTCAATCATAGCTAGTTTTTAGGGGGTGATACACCATTTTACTTAAACAAAATTCGACCTAGACTATTGCACAGACAATGAGGAATAGACCCAGACACCCAGAAAGCATGCTAGCTTCAGACCCCGACCCAATGACAGCTGAATATTAATTAACTCATAGCCAAAGTGCAAAGCTTTAACAGATTTTGCTGGCTAAATTTCCAGAACACATCATGGCTATGTCTATGTCACAGAAACTGATAAACAATGATGCACAAACTCAATGGAGCATATATTGAGTCTCACCACATTGAGGCTTCATATATTACTCAATCTACATGGTAGGTAGACATTCATGAATAGTTTCTTCCTTTTTCTTTCCTGAATGTGTTTACTTCTTCTTGAGGATGATTGCTCCTTTGGACCCTATCAAATCAACCAATCCTTTTCCATTCCTGTATTCAAGTAGAAAGCGATCAAGTAGCTTGGGTTCTCCACACAGAAAAGTTTACGACAGAAACAGGAAAGGGAAAAGATGAGGAAAATAGCTCTCAGGTCAATATTCCAAATTTCTTCCTTTACAAATATACAACTGCCGTTTGTCGGCAACTTATAAAAAAGAAATGAAAATACAACATGCAATAATTAATTTGCATGGACGTGCATGGCAGCAGTTGAAAAGTTTGGGGCTGCTTGCATGGTGAGAGCTACCGACACATGCAGTTTTGCCCATGGCTGTCTATATTTATTTAATTTCCACTAGAGTGAACAAAAACTCAAATATGCAAAAGTTGAGTCGTCGTGTACAGGAAGGAAACATCAATTTTCAAGAGAAAGAAAAAGGAGACTCTAGAACGTACTTTTCTATGCATTCTGCTGCCACTTCTAATGCCAGGGCTGTCCTTTCCTTGATATTGCCAGGTCTTCAACTGAGGAACAGCTGTGGAGGATGATTTCTGTATCAACTTAATGTATCTATGTAAGCAATTCAGCATAGTTCTGCCCACGAATCTCTGAAAATTACAAGTCTCTGCTTCTGCTGATCTGCTCTGTTCCATGAAGTGGAACATAATGCCTAGATATTCTGGAAAGACAGTTGCATTCTTTGCATGTCCTTGTCATACATGTCTGGTGCGGCCTGCAGCTGTTGCTGTGGCTGCTGATTCTGGAACCAAGAGGCACATATCCCTTCCATGCCGAATTGGCTCTCTGCCTTGATCACATCATCATAGAGCGTTTGGCTCTGGTTCTGCATGGCTGTGGTCGTCTCGGCAAAGGTTCCATGGAGCAAGTCAGGCCACTTAAGTTCCTCTACTAGGTGAGCCCTTGTATCTTTTTCTTGTCCGATGTCTGTCCATGGGAAGACACCGTTCTCCAGAATTGAGCTCGTGCTCTGTGGTTCAAATCCCATACTGTTGCTTCCTCTGCTCCCAGTACTGCTACTGCTGCTAGGATTAGTACCATCCCAGTAGAATGAATCTACTGCAGTACTTCCAATGCCAGTTCCTCCATGTCGAGGATTATCAGGTGGAAGATTCAGCCCCATTGATGTAGAGAGGGCTGATGGTGAAACTGGCGGCATCACTGTAGAAATTGTGCTGCAGTTGAAGTCACTCTGGTTGAACCAGAGTGAATTCATATTTGCCCCATCGCCACTACCACTCTCACTGTTGTAGCCTAAAGGCTGGAAAGGGAAATAGAGAGTTTGACCTGATGAGCGGCAGGTTGATGGACTCTCGTGTCCAGCAGTAAGCTGCTCCAGGAACAACTCCTTTGGTGGCACCTTAGGGCGTGCCAAGTTTGGAGTTTCAGCGCGATTCTTGTCATACACAGGCATCAGCATTGATGATTGAGCTGTCTCACTGAGTAGGTGGCTCAAGTTCCCCAGAGCACCAGCGCTTGATGGGTTGATGTCGCTGGACCCTGAGGTTCTCTCGGTGCTGATGGTGGGAGCTGCTCCGGTGCGATCAGCCTCAGTAAGGGGCTTGTGGGTGTTGGGATCGATGCCTTTCTGCCTCAGCTTCTTCTTGATACTCGAGTTCCATAGATTCTTGATCTCATTATCAGTCCTCCCTGGCAGCTGTGCTGCAATTTGAGACCACCTTCTCATGGAAAAGTAAAGTGCTAATATCAGCTAAAATTACCAACTGCTGCTATGCATATATGCAGTCTTGAATTTTGATACTACTTCTCAGGCTTAAATTTACCTGTTTCCAAGGACAGCATGCAGCTCAATGATGAGGTCTTCTTCGTCTTGGGAGAATGCCCCTCTCTTGAGGTCTGGCCTCAGATAGTTTATCCACCTCAGCCTACAACTCTTTCCGCACCTTTGGAGCCCTGCAACAATTTGTCTTCTCGATTTTAGAAAATTGAACTGACCAAGAGGTAACTGAGAGATGAGAGATTTCAGTTGACAATTGGAATGAGAAAAATGCAGAGGAAGGACATGGGGAGAACTGAGAGATGATAACTGAGGACCAAGGGAAGGAAAATTCGTTGTACATACCAGCGAGCTTGGGAACAGAACTCCAGCAGCCATGGCCATGCTTTGTTATGTGATTCATGAGTTTCTCATCCTCCTCAGGGGACCAGAGCCCCTTTCTCAACTTTTTGCTTGTAGCAGCAAGAATGCCTCCCCATCTCAATGCAATGCAGAACCTGGGAGCTCGAAATTCACAGAGCTTACAGGTCTGTGGAATGTATATAGCCTGCAATTATGCACGGCGAACACCACCTCTGGTAGCACAAAGCTTCTTCAATGATCGATGATGGCTGAAGGAGTGGGGAAATTGCTAAGGTTGTAGCAACTTATATACCAATGAATGATTGGGCTTCAGCTGAGGCCAGAATTGAGCAACTGCATGGTTGCAGATAGGAGATTTCAGTGGAGAGCAAAGGGAAAGGTTAGGGGCACTCCTCTCCTTTTCTTTGCAGGACAGCCCTTTAGCACCTTCTTTTTAAAGGTGGTGGTGGAGGTGGTTGTGGGCTGCCAAGGGAGGTTTAGCCCTTCCCTTGGTTTGGTTCTGGCTATGTGTGGGCGTCTGTCTCGTCATCTCCTAAGAATCTATGTCTGGTGCCAAAACCGGTGGGGTAGCCCCGTAGCCACCTCCACCGATATTTTAATTGTCGTGACCTTTGTGCAAGAAACTGTTACATTAGACCACCCTCCATTTCCTTTCATCCCAATTCGCTTGCCTGGTGTGTTTCTTCGGGCACAAGCCAGTGAAAGTGAAACGTGTCTATCAGAGTTCACATTATTAGGACACGGATTGATGCTCTTGCTGCCATGGTGAGTGACTGTGACCTTTAGCAGCTAGTTTTTTATTTCTCTCTTTTCTGCAGCTACTTCTGTGTCACGGGTGCTCCATGCACGGCAGAGGACACAGTTGGGAAAAGGCGTTTGTCCACCTTTCATCTGTTGCTAATTAAGACTGGTTGTGTTAGCTGCTGTTCGTTTCGTGCGTGCATGTGCACCTCATTTTCTTCTCACCTGCAAGATTTTATGCGTCAGACCTTAGTGCTGTCCTTTTTCTTCTAGCTTTTCAGGTAACTCACTGGGTCACTCTCTCTGGGGGAAAAAGCCTTGGTCAATCATCACAGTTGGGATCGTGGGGAAAAAAGCGTTGTCAGCAGATGTTCGTATTCAGGACAGAGAGCATCTTCCCTTTTGTTTATCTCCGGCAGCTAGCAGGCTGTCTAGCAATTCTAATCACAAATCGTTACTGCTCCAGTCCAACATCAAGAAGCACGTTGCAGGCGCTGAATGTCTGTCAAGAATCAAGCTTCCTATAATTTGCAAAGATAATTGTGCAGGTACGAGTATAATGATTTGTCCGATTGACTGTCGCTAAGCGTCAATGGAGGCACTGATCACTGCAAGGGAACACAGCGCCTGTGAATTTCTTTCATGAAACTTTGAATACAGAAAGGGTCCACTGGAGGAGACAAGTTTCTCTTGAGTAATGTATTGGGAACGAGCTAGTCAATGGGCGTATTATTATTGGTGGTATCTTTTTGCTTGTCTAAAAAGAACGAGCGTTTTTGTAAATGATTCCATGATTAGGATTGTAATGGCACCCGTCTGTGCCCATGTGACGGCGGATACTCGACGCCAATTAAACAAACGCGGCACGAATCAAAAGGCTCTGATTGGTGAATTTTATAGTCTAGTTTCCAGCTGATCATTTTGTCCTTTGATTCCCCATGCAACGGATCTCATCCGTTCTGGAGCCTTGCGTTGTCTGTTGCGTATAGTGTGGCACATCTATATTATTATTTCTGAAGATTGTATGTGCATATGTTACGTGTTCTTGAGATTTTATATGCTAGTTATCAACTGTCGTTGTTTGAATTCAACAAATAAATAGATGCTCCTAGAATCAATGTCACCATCTGCTCTTCCTCTCCATGCAGGACTTGCAGTTGAGCCAAGGAAAAAGGACTGTCAGGTAAGTACCTACCTACCTTTTGACTGTAACTGCTAGTACTCACTTCCTTTTTTCGGCCCCAGGAAGAAGTGCTCATTCGTCCACTACTCCAGAATCTGGACTGGATGAGGGTGACCCTACAGGTAATTATGGATGTAGTTAACCTTTGTGCAGGTACAAAATCACCAAGTCTGTATAGTAAATGCTGAATCTAACACGCGTAATCGTTGTGTGCCTCTGTTTTTCTTTGCGAAAAGGTGACAATTATATTATTGAATGGATGATGGATGGATGGACAGAGGTGGCATTATTTTGATGAGAGAGAGGGGGAAGGCGGGCGGCGCCGGCGGCAGCAGAGCATGGCAATTAGCAAGGCTGGCGCTAGAAGATCACGGGGAAGGCAAGTTTGACAACGCGGGCATCTTTTCTGGGGTCCCCAGGAAGGCCCACCCCTTCCCTAATCGCTATGGTACACACGATACGATGCATGGTGATTGATTTACTTGACAATATCCATCCATTTCTTCATATTTCTTCATTTAATTATTTCAGTAATGATAATGATAATAATAATAATAGGGGTCACTCAGCGTTATTGAGAGAGAGAGAGAGAGTGTGTGTGTTAAATTTGTGATGGCCCAGGCTGGTGATGATGAAGGAATGATCGGTACAGCCGGGAATCAAGAGGGATGAAAGATCGGAACAGGACGGCATCGTCGTCCATAGTACGCGGGTAGGCCCGTGGAAGCTTACAGTACGCAGCTTTGTGCTGCCTTTGTGAAGAGAGAGAAAGAGAGGGAGAGAGAGAGAGTGTGTGGGGGTGGGGCTAGCTGTAGCGTACGTAGGGACAATGGGGCCGGCCGTCCCTGGCCTTGGAATGGAATGGTAGGGCACCATCCAATCCCAATCCAATCTTCCCTTGTAGCCATAGACGCCTATCAAAGGAGAACGGATCGAGCGAGCGAGCGAGAGGGGGAGGCGAAAAGCGAAGGGACCACGCCCATGCCCCGCGCCCGGCCCGTCCGCGCGTGTGCCAACCAACTAGACGCGCACTAGCGCCTAAGTCATTATAGCTTGTAATACAAATTTCCTATCTATCTATCCATCCACACACACACATGCACATGTATAAATGTTTTTTTTTGTGTGTGTGTGATGGTGATATGCTATACTACATGTAACAATTAATAACCTCATTAGGAATTATATTACTTATATATATGTATATATGCCTGGTTTATATGCACCATATATAACGTTTATCGATCATTTTTGCTTAGTTTTTGAGGGGTCTTGGACTCTTGGCTCAGAATTTCAACAGCTCATCCCACGCGGGCAGAAACCATCATGATGTAAATAATTTAATAGTACTTGGGCGCTAAATGGTGTCGATGCTTCCATTGGCTGATATTGTTGGAGGTGCATCAGTTCATCGATGCCTCGCCGCTTCCTTTGGAAAATTGGAACATCAAATTGTGGAGCGAGTTTTTTGCAGGTAAAAGAATTCTCATATCTTCCTTAAGTTAGCTGTTGTTTGTTTATATCTGAAAAATAAAAATAAACTGTTATTTTCCTTTGAATTGTTTATATTACTGATGAATTTGTTGGAGTTTGCTATGTATCTTTATTTTCTAGATTTGAATAACATACGTGAGGGATATTTTACATTAGTGACGGCGAGTTGTCTACGTTTCAAAATGTAGAGCGTATATATTGAAATTCAGAAAGGTTCAGTATTGTAAGATTTCACGAATTAGTCACAAATATATATGTTTGCACAAAAATCATCAATAAATTCGTACTTCACATATATTTTAGCAGTATATGTTGGTTCATACTATTAATTGACAACATATTGTTCTAGAAATTAATGCTCGAAGTACACATTGATAGACTTCTTTCAGCAAGGAAAAGAAATGGAGGAGTAGCTCGTACTCAACTAGCTAGCTTAGCGTGCCTGCAAAGATCACACCAAGGGATTTCCCAACTACTTAGCTATGTCCTTCACTTTTCCTACAATTATCATAAAGTATTACCATCATGGCGATTTTAGAAAGGTTTTTGTCCCCCCCCCACCCACCCCACCCCACCCCTAAACTTCTTGCTTAACAATTTGGAAGATCTATTAGAACTTGAATACTACACAAAACACAAAGAAAAAATATATAAACCAAGTAATTAACACCCCCAAATAGCATATAGTGGTCTATAAGGTGGTTTTGCTGATGTGCTCATAGGTCTCACATGTCATTGTTTTTCTTTAACCACATATCTTTTATTGAATATTTGAGCTCTTAAATAATATTATTATATGAAAACCTGAAAAGCTTTAGATATTGCCAAGCATTATAACTAAAGTGTTTATGGAGTATATTATTATTACTGATGACGAGTGACGATGGTGTCGATATGTGACTGTATGAACTTGCTTTCATGCGACATCACTTTCTCCAGTGTGTAGTATATTCTCATGTAGCCTATAAAAAAAAGCGCGAAAGGTGCCCGGTTTGTCCTGCATTTTTCTTGTTGATTCTCCTCGCAGTTCTTTTCACTGACCCGTCCAACATCCAACCACAAATATATGCCACGTCGGTCGTTTCTTAACCCTATATATATAGCATAGCATGTGTAGCCATGCACGTCTAATCTGTCACAAGAAACAACCCATCTCAACAAGTTGCAAAACGGTGATTTGAAAGAGCTAAACAAAAATAATTCCTGGTAGAATCAGGTATATAATAATGAGCTGCCTAATTAGCCAGTGTGGCATGTCGTGTGTCATGCATTATGTTATTGCAATAGAGTTTGTGAATATAATACACACTGCCAGTTGTGTGTGTGTGTGTGTGTGTGTGTGTGTGTGTGTGTGTATAACAACACAAAGACGAGTTTGTGAACCTGGCTTGTCAAACATGTTATCCATCCATCCATAAACTTTGATGTTTTGTGAAGCCTGCCGACAGATTTTTTCTTTTCTTTCCATGTAATACAAATGTAACTGGGTCCAACTCAATTTTGAAGTCAGGGTTCTTATTATCTATATGGATTTGGCAGAAAAAAAACAGGCAATGATTACTACTTATAGTTATATAAATTGCAAAGGAAAAAGCAGGCAATTATTAGTTAGTTAATTAGTTTTATTGCATTGCAAATGTTACACCTCTCTACCTTACACTTCTCTGGAGCTCGTCGTCTCTTTTGACTTGTTTCAAGAAGAAACCCCCCTCTAGATCCATTTTTTCATTAAAAGGAAGAAAGTCACAGAAACAACTACTACTAGTACATGGTAGAGTATCTCTTATAAATTTTTGTCGGCACATGTTTACATTAACCTACTAAAACTTATAACTTTACTTTAGTTTTTAAATGTGAAAATTATATGAATAGATTTGTGTTAAAAAAATAGAGAAAAGTATACCATACCTTACAAGTCAGGGGTATATGGGAATTTTAAAGGGCTAACATCACATTATTGTATATAGTAGTAATTTTTTTTTGGCAACTTCGACCCCAAATTAAATTTCAAAAGCTCACGCTAGACACTTTACGGGATATGGGATTATTAGTGGGAAGGGGGCATATGCATTCTATTATCATGTTGGGCTCCATGCATTTGCACGCTAGCATCACTTTCCTTGACCCCGTTTGTTATTAGCAAACAAATCAAAGCTAAATAATGCAAACGGCGGATATGCATGGATGCTTCGCATGGCACCTCCACCAGTTCAAGAATCAGTTGGATCCACTCAAAATGAATTAAGTCGATGGCGCCTAGCTTAATTTTATGGTTGGGATTATGCCGCCGAGATATCGATCAAGCGTAGCTAGAGTTGACGGGCAATCAATTAACCAAATGAGATGGGGAAGAGAAGGAGGGGTCCAATCCACTCACATAACACGACTACTAATTAATCAGCCGTCCCTACGATGGTGAAGTCGCACCTTCCTGCAAGGTCCCAGGCCCCTGTGCGTGTATATACACCATACAGTGCATGAGCCGGTCGCTGCTGTTTACATGCATAGTGGCCGTCCGTAACAGCTACTGTATACGTATGTACTACACTACTGCTCCTTCCTTTCTTTTGTTCTTCGTTCGTTCGTTCTTTCTCACTGGTCCCCATACACATACATGCATCACCATTTATGTATGCGCAGTGTGCAAGCTACTGAAGCTTTAGGGACGGACGACGATGATATGAAATTCATATATGAATTTTACAGGAAGGAGTGGAATTTTTACTGTTTTCACAAATTGTAGTTTTGGCAGGTCTTTTGTATTTCCACGTTGCTTTCTTATCGGGCGGGAGGACAGGTATTTTACGGCAGGGCATGCTCGGACAGAAGGGAGGGAGGCGAAGCAGAAGCTATTTTCTTTCCACCCAAAACAGTGACCATTTGTTATGGGAAAAAACACTGCACAAAATGGCTGATCAGCCAGGCTAATAAGTTTGAGCAATAGGGATTTTGGGGGTGATTCGGTTCCTGTCTGATTGGCGTATTATGGGTGAAATGGATCGTGAACAGAAATGCGGTGGTGAGCGGTATAAAGAAAGAGGTCTACATATGAATATATTACGGCCGCCTATAATAATGTCTCGTGTAGTAGTAGGCGTGGCAACCGTTTTATGTGGGCTTTTGATATTGTACGTGTAGGCGCCATGCCTATGTGGTTGGCTTCAGCTTTGTGCCCGTATAAAAATACCTTAAGTTCGTATATGCGTACGACGGCAAGGTCAGGCACTGTCGTAGCCGCGGTCGGCCGGCGGTGCCTAATCGCCAACGCATGATGCCCAGTGAAGAATCGCGTACAGTACGTATGTACTTTACGCGTGATGCGTTTACTTGCTTGCTCCACGCTGCATATATGATAGACGATAGATGGATTTCGCGGGTGGTCCAACCTAAATGGTCTTGCTGACTCGACGGCAGGGCTCGCTGGTGGTCAGTGCCCATTACGAACGGAAACGTGGCTGTATTGCTGCTATTGTACGCGGCGCTTCTCCGCCGGTATTAGCTAGATGTGATGCATCATGTTTTGGAACTCCAGCTTTACGCAATGCGCTTGTTTTTCTGTGTGGTGGGGGTATGTAGTACGGTGTGCATACTATCCCGTGAAAATGCACAAAGTTTGTAGATGTATACTACATTCGAATCAGGTATGAATTTCAGGTACATACATATACTACATTCTAGTACAGATTATTATGGTAAATGTGATGCCGTACATGTACATGCATATGCACTCGATGAAGCTTTTTGAGCGATGAGGAGACTACGACGACGACGACAAACCGTATGCTAGCAACTGTTGATCCGATGATATGCGTTATTGCAACAGGTGCAAATACCTTGCACATGTGTCTCAGGAAGGTAGGGGACACGATTATTTTTGTATAATCCGCTTTGGCTGCGTAAATGTGCAGTGTGTGTGTGCAGTGGGCCTCGTTCTTAACAGGATGATGAGCGTGAGACAGTGCATGCTGTGACGACTTACGGCGACAGTAGCAATAGCAATATGCACTAATGGTCCTCGATATCCGGCTATACCACATAGTCAGTCTTTGTCTAGCATTCTTTGGCACGTCATAATACGCATACGTACGGGCGCATTACTGTGTGCTGGTATAATGCTTTGACTTTCTTTAGTGTTTGTGGGCATGTTAATAAAGCTTTTTTCTGCTTTTTTACTTTGACCGCCTATATATGTGTATCTATAAAACATAGATTTATAATGTGCGGTTGATGCATGCCATTATATTTGCTATAGAAAAAGAATTAAAATAACATACACTACTACATAATGCGTAGCTACCGTCTTCACTGCCGGAATCCGTAGGTGCATGTGCCGGTTCACTGCGTTTTACAAAGCTGTCGGCGTGTGATAAGCTGCTAACTTCAAAAGCGGCAGGAGTGTTCTCTCCTTCCTACTCTATACCATATCCCGAGAATAGAGGCGCGACGTTTGGGCCCCCCCCTAAAACCATTGTTTGCGGCCGTTCTAATCAGTTTTTTCAAATAAACGTATTTGAAGAAATGACTTGGTGCTTTTGGTTTTAAGGTTTGTAACAAGCATCTGCTCCTTTGATTTTGATCCCTAGTTACCTTTGTTTTGATGGTCCTTAGATATAGTGGGGGCTCGAATTATTCATAAGGGGCGAGCAAATCTAACTTGTAAAAATGAGCACATCAAGTTACCCCATTTTATTGCTGACTATTAATTTATCGACGACACGAGGTACTCACATTTTTATATATACTCTTGGAGCAAAAGACACTATTTTGGTGTATTGACCAACCCCCATAAACGAAGGGGCATGGAGATGATTTTGTAAACTTTGATGTCTATGTTTCCTCCTTCTAATGTTAGCCGTATCATTATTTAATTGTGTTTTGCTGAACATATATATGGAAATGGAAATGGAAATGGAAATATAACGATTGCATTGGGTCTAGACTCTTGTTTAAGTTACTTGAGGGGTATAAGATAAGATGGGTGGTCTGTTTATTCGTTAAACAAAATGATTGGTTATGTGCTAGTACTATTTATTTTATTTATTTGTTTTGTTTATTTATTTATGTGTGGGGAGAATAATTATTTGAGGTCAATTTCGGCTTGTACTGCTGTACTTGATGATATACCACGTAAACGTGCGTACGTGGAGCTCTTTACGTCAGTGAGCTTAGCTTTCGTTCAGAATAAGGTGTTGAAGTGCATCAGTCACTAGCTACTCCGTGTGGTGGTGGAGCTGTGGAGGGCGTGCAAAGGGAGGACGTTATTGGATGGAGGTGGACGGACGTGTCCATGTCCAACTTCTCTGCAGATGCAACCAAATGAAAATATAACGGTTCAAGAGAGAAGAATCTGATGAATATATATATAAACTGATGAATCTTGGAAGTTCGTTCAGATGTAGCTATATTTCGAGGGGGGTGGTCACGTACGTACGTGAGACGACAATAGAAGCTGCCTCCAAAAGCATTCGTCGTTGCTGTCGATGCAACTAACAATCAATTCCAGTCGACGTCGTCCCTCCTTTCCTCGTGCTGTCGAGTGACGACAAAGTTAAAGATACGATAATACGACCCAACCCAAACTGATCCCTCCTTTTGTTATAACTCTAGAGATGGATGAAATATATAAAAAAGTGTCGTTTAATTTGAGGCCGTTCTACGTCTGATTTTTAAGTCCGTTTATTGATTCTCTATTGC